>VZTZ01047920.1:896595-1050562 GCA_013400955.1 Drymodes brunneopygia | reverse complement strand
TTTTTTTTTTTTTTCTGAAATTATGGCTTGATTTGTCACAAATCATTTCGGTATTCTCCAAATCACATTTCTGATGAACTGACTATTCAAAAACATTTCTCAATTCTACCCAGAGGGATTAATTTGTCGCCAGACTTCCCAGAAAAGATACTACTTCATACTCACTTGGAGAAGCTTGGAGAAGTCAGAAAGTGACACTGTTCTCCCAATGCTGAGAGGCTGATGGGTTTTTAAGGCTGCAGCTGGGGAGGTTTTATTCTCTATGGAAACACACACCAGGAATAGTACCTTGAAAGGTTTGTTAAACAGTCACAGACTTCATATTTATGAAAAATAATTATAGATCACTGCACATATTGCTCAGTTATGCATGATAAAATGACCATTAACCGCTTAAACCAATGATTTCTGCAGTTGTCATGCAAAATCATAATATATGAATATGCAAAGTAAACATTTAATTTTGCACATTTTTTTGCCAAAAAAACCCAGAAACAAACCAAATTTGTTTTTTATGCTTTGATTCATGTTCCTGTGGTCTGAATCTATGGATATTCATTATTTCTCTGACATGCCTATTTGATAACATGGAAGATTCTTTCCTCCAAAATGCAGAACTGTTCTTATTTCATTGCTAAGGAACGAAATACAGTCAGATGTTCCTTCACACACCACAGACCTGTGTTAACTCTGGTCATTTCTCAGAACATAGACATTTCTAATCCTGTCTATTTGTTTCTCCTGTGAATCTACCCTTTTACATTCCTTCAAATCAAACTTTCTAGCCCAAAAATGTTGGTAATCATACTATGGGGCTTGGCCTTTTGAAGTCTTCATAGCATCTCCCAGTAGATAACAAATGAAGACAAAAGCAGAAATGGATGTTGAAAGCCAAGTCTTCACACCTCACACCTGTATTTCTTACTACAAGGGGCACTGCCCTTCAGATGATGTGTTCCATTACTATCACTGTAATGAAAGCAAAGAAATTTAGAGTTGACCAGATGGTTTTCAATCCCTATGTTTGCAAAAACTAATATTTATGTAAGATATTACAGAGAATCCCATTGAGAGAGCAGCTGTAAATTATACAGCACTCATCTGGAGAAGACATCTCCATTCTTAGCAATGTTTATAACTGAAACATGGTCCAGCTTTTCCAAACCTCTGTTGAGTGACTCACAAGAACAGTTCCATGCATGTTGCATGCCACATTGTCCCAGAGCTAACAGTCTGTCACTTGAAGTCATTTGTATCCACACAACACTGGGATATTTTGAAATCAGCCCGCCCTTATCCAGTCAAGCCTTCAAAGCCCTCCTGCTCTGGCTTTGTGTTGTTCCCATCCTGCATTTATATCTGGCATTTTGCATATTACATGTTCTGGGAGGCTGACCTAAAGACAACCTGAGACAACTGAAGACACTGAAAGACACAGAAGGAACTGATAACCTCCAGACTTTTCCTTGCTTAGACTGTAAGAGTATAAAAGTGGTGGGGTTCTTCTATTAAGGTCCCTCCTCAGAGGCACCCAGATCTGGCTGTTATTTTGTTGTTTAGATATTTAGGTATTGCACTATGATTAAATTATTGTAAGGATCTGGACATCTGAGGCTCTGCTATGAGAAACATGGGGTTGAGCCTGTAAGGAAACCTGGTCTGACTGTGTGAGTGTGGAGAGTGCAGCTGTGAAGGGGCTTCAGTCCCAGCTCAGCTGGTGCAAGACTGACTGCCAGAGTGGCTCCAGGATGGTTGGACAGGGAAGTTTCCCTAACACAGTGAAGAGTTTACTCTGAGATATTACATTTAATGGTAGGAATAAAATAAGGAATGTATTTCACACAGACCACCTGTAAACAATGTGCACAACTTTCACATAAGATCTGTGATTAACAATTAACATTTCTGTTAAGGGGTGGATACAATGCTATGAAACTTTTATCATGCTTAACGTGGAGATTTTAGTGTACTCTCTTGGGAGATTTTCAAATTCTGAACGTTTGGAGATTAAAACAAAGCATTTGAATGTTCAGTGAATGCAGGAATTTTAATGAATTGTTTAATGAATTAGTGAAGGCAGCCATTTTAATGAATCATTCAAGACTGGAACCCATGAATGCAAAGACATTTTCAATGAATTTTTATTAAATAACAATGAGGATGCCAAATTAAATTCTATGAATGGTAGAAAAGAGAAGGATTAAACACACAACTGTGACCAGTAAAAAGTACTATTAAACAGAGAGGATCATTTGCCAGTTAAAACCTTAAACTCAAATAAAACAGAAGAGGTTTATATAGGCTGTTTTACAGTGCTCCATCACATCACCATGCTTTCCAGAGAGTCTCTTTACCCTTTCATCATCTTCCTCAGCTGTGTCTGCGCCAACTCTACTGTGGTTTTGTCTTCCTTTCTTTTTTTTCAGCTCTCTTTTCTTCATTCCCTTCTTCCTTCTTTTATTGCTCCCTTAAGGGTTCATATAGCATTTTGTTCTCAAGGCAGTGCTACTGAAAGGAGTTGGTCACTGCAGGGGCACTCCAGTAGACAGTCCTTGCTTTGGAGACTGAACCTCTTCAGGTGTGTCCTCTAACAATGAAAACATTGGATACTGATCCAGCTGAGAATATAAGTAGTGATCTCATTTGCCAGAATGATGTTCTCAGATCGTGGAATAGGGTGAAGGAGAATAATGGGCTTTAAGGATAGTGCCAAGTGAACTGCTTTGCCATGTAATCCACACATCAAATTAAAGCATTTTTGGGGCATTTTTTTCTAAAGAGAAGATACTCATGGATCAACATGATGGATGCTGCAAAATAGCTAGAATTTTGCAGTAACCAAAATATCTTTCTCTGCTGGATTCGTTTGTGTTGTGTGACTTGGCTGGTCTACGATATCATGCTTCATGTTGGTTAAAAGCTCAGAACATTTCTTTTTTCCCCTTCTGTAACTACTGCAACAGTGAAAAGGGTGCTTCCTTTAAATTTAATACTTAATCTCCACAGTGTCACTATTTTGGCTGAGGATAATTTGGGGGTTTTGTAGGTAGAGGAAGGACATAGAAGAAAAAAAGCAAAGTGTGGGGAGCAGTAATCAAGGGAAGAGCAGGGGACATTGATATGGGGTATGGATTTAGCCATGTAAAGAAAAAAAACCAGGAAGCCAACTTTAGTACAGCTCCTGGATATATGCCAGATAAGATCAAAGGAATATGCAGATAAAAGGGTTTGCTTCATCTCAGATTGAGGCAATAGAGAGCACATTAACGTCTCACATACACTAAGCACTTTCCTACCAACATTTTCCTGCATGCAGCCTGTGCTTTATGAAACAAATGGTAGGGAAAGAAAGTCAGGAAGATAAAAAGAAGCAAAGAAGCACAACCTAAATGGCAGACACCTGACAGCAGAGCACCAAGGTGTTAATGTCTCTCTACCTACACTAGTTCTTGCAGATGAGTCTCCTCCTGAGCAGGGTTTCCCTTGAAAATCAGGCAAGATTTCCTGGTAGATCTGGTTGATCCCCTGATCTTGCAGTGCTCCAGTCAGATCCTGGATTTTGGTTACAAATCCTGTCTGTCCAATGTAGTGGATGGCAACCACAGAGGTGTGCATGGAGAGAACCAAATGCAATGCCTCAGCAAGGTGATGTCACACAAGTGTACAGTCCTTCTACTTATAATAGATATCTATTCAGTGAAGTCTCCCATAAAACACATCGTTTCTCTCCACACATCTATATAAGCCAACAGAGCCCTGGCAGCCAGGAGGGCCAACCCTGTCCTGGGGGGCATCAGGCGCAGCATCACCAGCTGGGCAAGGGAGGGGATTGTCCTGCTCTGCTCTGCCACTAGGGCGGTCTCACCTTCAATCCTGTGTGCATTTTTGGGCACCACAACATAAGACAGTCATAAAGCTCTTAGTGTTGCTCCCATGTGGCAACAGTACCTTTTAAGTATACCTTTTAGGTGCTTTCCTTTTAGGAAAATTGTGACTATGGCCTCTCATGTTGTCTTTCCATTATGGCTGCAAGGAGTCAGAGAAAATTAGCACTCAGAAACAGATGCTTCATTCATATTCTCAAACATTACACAAGTGTTTTTTAAAGAATTTTTTCTCTAGTGTCTTATTACAGGTACTTTGTAATGCTCCATTTCAAAATCAGAGTTTTTCAATTCCTTATTTACCTGATACAATTTTTGTCCCATTGTTAGAAAAGTCATCTTATTAAAAACCTGGAATTCCTATACTTTCGATTTAGCACTTCTTCAAACCAAAAAGCCAGAAGACTTATAAAGAAACAAAGCTCTATTTTTAAATGCTTGATGGCCACACACTTAATTGCCTGCTTTCACAGCAATTGAGAGGCTATAAAGAGATTCTTCTATAAATTTGAAGCTAAGTGTAATTACTACAATGTTTCAAAGAGATGGCACATGGACAACACAAAAACAGATGCAAAATAAAAATTGGGGGAAAAAAACGAAGACACTGCCACCCTCTAAATACATAGAATTTTCTAATAGTTATTTAAATAAAGGACAAAATATTATCTGGTTTAAATGAAAACAAAATAGAGTATGATCTTTCTAACAGTGGTAAAAGGCACTGGGTCAAACTCTGTTACTCAACATCTAATGACATTTCCATGTTAATGCTACACTTAGCTGAAATTTTTATTTGTGCTGCAAAGTCACAGAGTTTTAGACATATAATTAAAATCCATTCCAGCAGACTGAAGAGCTACTACCCTGGCTCACATTCCTACTTCTGTTTCAACTGTTATCTTGACTGGCCTCTATCCCATAATTTACTCTTTGTTTACATTATTGCTGCTTTGCTGTAATAACAACCCCAAGAAGTGAGAGCTAAGCCTAGTACTAAGGATTTTCTTTGGAAGACAACACGAGGTACAATTGATATTTATTTGATTTGGAGAGCTAAAGAAGTTAGGTATCTCAGCCTCTGAGACTGGAAGCATCTTCCCATAAAACCAGCAGGATGTGTAAATCCTGATTAGTTGTATCGTCCACACGGGCCATTCACTTGGTGGGTCACTTCCAACTCAGAATATTCTGTGCTTCTGTGATTCATCCATCCTCAGTAAAGGATTGAATTTTAATGAAACACACTTGTCCTACAAAATGAGGTTAATCATAGGAGAAATGAAACCCTTTCTGGAGAGAGGAAGAGAGAGGTCATGAAGCCAAAGGAAAAAATATGCATACTCCCAGAAAAGCACCTCTTAATCACAACACCACTAACAAGGAATTCATACCACTAACTGTTTACACTGGTAAATAGCAGATTCCTTCAGAGGTAGTGTGGACCACGAAGCCCTGGCTGTATCAGTGTCCTTTCATCATGCCAGTGTGACGCTGAGATCACAGGATCTGCCCAGCCTCACTATTAGCAATGCAGGTTTCTCCGGACTGGGAGCCAAACTTCATTTCTCTCATATCATGTAGAAAGTCAAGTAACAAAATTTTTAGTGAGATTTAAGGTTCTAAATTATTACTTCCCTTTCTATTATAGGAGGGAGGTGTTGAAGCTACCATTTGATGTCACAGCACCAGAGAACACACTGCTGGGAAACAAGGGGCTCCACACTTACACTTGATAGGCTAAATTGCAGTAGAATATTCACAAGAATTTGCTAAATTAGGCAGTTCCATCTCCCCTTTTTATGTTTCCTCTTACATATCTTTTCAATGTTTGTCTTACAAATGTCATCACAGGTCTAAGAAAGAAATTTCCAGTGAAGTTGGGGACTTTTCCTGTGTGACATTGTCTTTTCCTGGAAGGATTTTTTTTTTGTGAGTTTGTGCTAGTTTTAATAAAGCTGTAACAAAAAAATTATCTAGATGGCGGTTTTTATGTCCAGGAAGATGCTCCTAGTCAAAATGAGAGAGGGAACTGAGCAATTTCAAAGACTTGCCAATCGAGAGGGTATAGACTCTGGTTCTAGAAGAATATGATTTAAGTCCATCCTCTGATTAAGATTAAAGGTCTGATTTCAGCTCTTCTATATCATAAAGTAAAGTATGACCCTTGCAGAAGAATACTAACACCTAATACAGTGCTATTCAGATCATCTTTCTGGATTTTTTTTCTCCAGCAAAAAGTAAACAGTGAAAAGTAAAGAAGTCCAGTGGTCATAAATTTTTAAGGGTGCTGAAGACCATGGCATTTATCTTCCCTAGCTCTAGGAAAAAAAAAAAACAACAAAAATGCCTACATCTTAGATAGCTGACTAGAAATCTTTTATAGTCCCCTGCAAGGAACATGTATTTCAAGGTTTCAGTATATCACTATAATGATAATAATACCATGAATTACACTGACTGTAGAAGCTATCTTTCACCTGGCATCCTTTTCTTTATCTATTGCATATTATGCTGCTTTTTCTCTTTCTATTTCCTCTCTTCCTCCAGAAGTTCTTTTTTCCTTTAAGTCTATTTTCCAATTAGGTTTTTGCATGACTGGGTAGCAATCTTAAGGTATTTCTTCAAGTCCTGTGAGTTCATTTTGTTGAAATCCAACTTACAATGCAATTCACTTTCAGCTTTTTGAAGAATGCCTCTGCTGCTTCTGGCTCTTCACATTTCCTTGTGATGTTTCCTGCTCTAATAATTAATATGAGAGGCAACAGGGTGCTGTGCTTACTCATGGGGCTTTTTTCTCCCACTGTGGAAAGAGGGATGTCATATAAGGCAGTTTTTCTTCTCTGTCCCTCCTTTGGTTACAGATATAAATTTTCTTACACTTTATCCTCTCTGCATCATTGGTTGTTCATTGATTTGACTTGTCTACTGTTTTTTTAGGAAATAAAGTGTTTTGCTGAGATATTCAAAACTTTGCAGCTAGGGAGCTGGAATTACTGTGGATTTTGGCATTGGGTATTCATGGGCTTTTCCAGTTTGTTTCTTTGAATAATCATCTAAATTTAACATGGTTTATAACTTTTCTATAGAAAAAAATCAACAGAGATTCCAAGTTATCTTGCCTTCTTCTCCTGATGGAAATGCAAAGAGTAATTGTCAAAGTTGTATGGATTACTAATTTAATTTTTATGTTGTTTCTATGAGGTCTTTTAGTTCACTCTCGTTTTATCTTCTCCTGATGAAATTTTAAATTTGGTTAACATTACCCCTGAGTTAAGACAAGTCAGAATGGTCTTTTGATGAAACACAGAAATATTGTCAGAGATTAGAAATCACTTAAAAATCCTTAAGAAAGAAATCTTTTTCTTTAAGTAAATCTTTAATCCCTGGCCCCTCCCCCTTTCACCCAAGTGTCTGTGATAAACATTTCACCAAGATTTTTCTCCATATCTAAGTGGCCTGTGATTTCTGAAACAGAGATAGAAGATTTGCTTTAACAGTCTTGGTTGGATTGTATTTCCAAGGGTTTCACTGATCACAAAAAACTGTTGGGCTAAAAAGCATTTGCAGTGATTTCCACAAAGATTTCTTATGGATGAGTAAGTATTGACATTTATAGGCTTTCACTCTGACAAGTGATCTTTTTATTTGATATTTCCCCAGGTTTTGTATGGAGATAGTATAAATAATCCTTTCTTAATCATATTCTCTGAGCTGTTTATGCCTTCTAAGGGTTTCAGTATGTGCACTAATAATGCATGTGCTGTGTCTCTTTCCTTGCTCCTGCAGAATTTTCTCCATTTTTTTTTCTCCACACATTGTCCACATCCTTGTTACTTTTGCCTCTACTAGTTTTACATTTTTGATGTGGAAAAACAGAACTGCTCATAATATTCAAGCACAAAGAGATGTAATATTCTCTAGCCTGTTTAGGTGCTTCTGGCTGCCTAACTTTTTCCCCTAAAAATCATTAAATCATAGAATTATTTATGTTAGAAAAGACCCTTAAGATCATCAAGGCAAACTGCTAGCCCAGCCCTGCCAAGTCCAGCACTAAGCCATGTACCTAAGCGCCACAAACCCAGAAAGCAAATGGAAGTCATCTGGACAGTGAGATGGGAGTTTTGCAGTGATTTCCCAGACAATTAGGTTAATATGCAAAGCATGGAAGAAGAATCCCAGTCAACCAGACAGTTTTTCAGGAGGATGGGGTGCTGTCCCAGAGGGTATGGCCAAGGCAGGAATGGTCCGAGTAAGTTTAGTAAATGGGGATTTTGTCACAATCTGGGCACAAGGTTCAAAATTACTTTGCACAAAAGAAAGAAATAGCCCATCAAAGGCTGTTGTCCCTGTGCACAGTAAAAAAGGTCTCTTGAGAAATATTAATCTGAAATATGTATATGTATCTGTGCTTTATATAAACACAACTACTACTTCAGAAGTGCAAGCAGCACTTCTGAAGGCAGATTTACCCTGCATTTTTTCCCCTCAAAGCCACCAAAACAGCCATCAGGGCTCTTATGCTTTTTTGGGCCTGTCTCTTGCAGCTCTGTCCACATTGCTGCAGACCAGTAAGGGCCCATGTCCCCTGCAGACACACACACACACTGCCTTAAGCCCCTCTAGAATGGCTGAGGAAGAGAGGAGCCAGTAGGGAGTGTGGCCCAGCACTGGCTTCCTTCTTTAAACACTCAGCAAAAACTAAAGCTTTAGAAATTTAAATCTAAATTATATTAGGGTTCAAAACTTAAATCCTCCACATGCCAAAAATTATTCCTGCATCACCAATATAACTTTTCAGGGCAAAATTATATATACATTGTGTTTGCTGTTCCACTGTGATAAATAGACATTTCTGTTGTGGCATGAAGGCCGACCATGTACAGGGTGTATATTCTGGTTGAGTTGAAATAATTTCCAGGAGTTTTTTTTGTATTGCCTGACATTTTAAACTCACAGAACCCAACCTGGTTTATCATGGGACTGCCTAACATCTCTTTTCTACAATGATATTAGCCATCCTAGAGCAAAATGAGCATCAGGCCCCAAATTTAAGTATGCTTATGAACATATGGATGGATTCTCAGGTGTCTTATTGAAGTAGGACCATTTTATTAATTTTGTTAATGCTTTTGATGTTATGACAGGCTATTACTGTTCACTGGAAGCTTTAACTGAATCCAGATTAAAAGATGTAGTAGATGCTGGGGCACAGCTACATGGTTGCTTACCCATTTCATGACTACTGGACAGAGTGTACTAAAACTCCTTTGACTTTAAAGAAGGAATTCCATATACTGTTTGGAATGGAAATAAAGGTAGCTATGTGGAATAGTAACTGACAAAGATGGATGAGCCATTAATCACGTGCAAGGGAAGACAGAATGGTTGGTTTGGATGTTTTTAGCATAATATAGCTGGGAAGTTTCCACATACACCTGCCAGTGTGTGATTAATATATAAATTCTTATATCCTCCTAAATTATTTTCCAAAAAGAAAAAAGAACATCAGGACAGTAAAATGCATGCTGTAGTTCAGCAACAATTTTGGAGGACATATAATCTTGGAACAACAATATGAGGCAGCCCTGGGAAAATCTCTGGCCTCAAGGTCAATGCAGTCAAAAGCAGTCAAAGGAGTTGGGTCAGTATCATCAGTCCCATCTGGCATGAGAGTGATGCAGCTGTTTTGTGAGATGGAGGCCACAATACTCTCCACAATGAGGCTGGGAGGTGAAGGGGATGTTAAATCATCCAGAGGCAGCCTCAGTTCTGGTGCCCTGGGCAAACACCTTTGTCAAGCAAAACCTTATCAGTTTTGAAGGCAACAGTAATGCTGCCCAGAGGCCCACCCAGCACAGCTTCTGCTGTGCCTTTCTTGGGCTGTGACTGGAGGGGAAGATGCTGTCTTCATCAGTGTCTGTGCTAAGGGGGTTTTGTCTGATTGGATTAAAAGCATTTAGCCTTCACTTTACACCACTGCCATCCTTTCGTCCACCACAGAGGAACAGGAGAAGAAGTTGGTCTTTCATCAGCAAGGAAAAAGGAGTACAATGGGGCTTAGCAATGGAGATGTACAGTGAGCCTGGAGAACAAGATCTAAAGTGGTATTATTTGTCTTTCCTACATGATTTGATAGAAGGGACTCAATTTTGTGAGGTTTTCAACACTGTAATTTAAAGCCATATCCTAATGTCCTCAAAGATGAGCTGCCTTTTCAGCTACATCAGATTTATGCTGGCATAAAACTCTCTTGGTTTCAGGGAAGCTAATCTCGGTTTATTTAATGTAGTGTAAATTATGGGAAAAAACCAGCTCAAAGACAGGTTAATGGGAACGTGACCCAAACAGGGGCCAAGAACAGTGACCATTAGTGTGTAATGAAAAAAAAGGGACATTCATATTCAAGAATACTTGCCAAAAGCCTACACCTTTTACATTCAGTCTTTAATCTCACCAGAATCCCTTGATTTATGTTTCTGTCCATTTCCACACTGTTGCTAATATTTCCATGTCTCTCTGTGTATGAAATTACTAGATAATCTCTCTCCTTTTTCTTCCTCCTCCATCCTGCCTGTCCTAGAGATAGATATCCTACATGAGATCACAATTACAGCATTCTTCCATGTGGTCCAATCCTGAAAAGTTATTTGCCAGGCTTGTCTGTGGTTATTCTTTTTTGGAGGATGCAACAAGAGCAATGTGTTGATGTTGGAGAAAAAGTGACACATCCAAGGAGACAACAGTGATCTTTAATGCAACATGGAAAGAATTACAGATGGAAGTCCATAGCCATAAAGTTTTAAAGATGAAGCTGCAGCTGGGTAACCTGACTGAATGAATCACTGAAAAAATTTTATGCCTGTTTAAATTTTGATAAAGAGGAATAGTTTCAAAAGACTTGACAGCGGAGATTTTGAACTCACAGAATAAAAGCCCACAAAATCTGTTTCCTTGGAATGAAGTGTGATTTTGATGAAATGTCACATTTTCCTCTCACAAGAAAAGGACAATTTTCACAAATTAGAGAAATTTCAAAACCATATTCTTAGCTACAATTGAAAGGTAAGCAATAAAATATACTTTTGGTAAGAAAACAAGATCTTTTTTTTTCTACAGTCTAGTGAAAAACTTGTATCATTAATATTTTGTTAGTGGAGAAGTGAGTTGTGGTTATGGCTCAACAAACCTCAGCACAAATTATGCCAGAAATATCACATGGAGGAAAATCCTTCATCCCCCCTACACTCCCACCTTCTATTGAGAGCTGTAATTACAAGGTTCTTATTGAGCAATATTATAGAGACACCTACTTGCCTTGCTCTGCTTAAGAGTTTGTCAATGCTTCCATTATAAACCTCTCCTTTTAGGGTCTCACATGACTGTAAAATTTTGCAGTGGATTGAACTTGGCATAAGATCATAGAAAAAAGCATGATTTTTTTTCCCCCATAATTAGTTTTTCTTCAAATTTGATCATTTGAAAGAAAACAGAAACTGCAAAAATTAAAATAAAAGCTGTTTCAAAACATAAGCTTTCACATGTTTTTATTTGCTTTTATCCGCATTGCTGTTAAAGAAAATAAAAACAAATAGGTTAACATTCCAGATACAGTTCAGCAGTTAAAGAGCAAAGACATTCAACATAAAAGCTGGAATCACAGTGGTCTCCTAGCAGTGGGTGATCTGTCATTCCATATGGACTGACTACAAAGGTGTGAGTTAAGTATGGAGTTACAGTCTTAATTCTGAATTTCCTTACCTTGGTGAGTTTAAGACAGATGCTTAATGCTCTTTGAATGTAGTGACTTATATACTTTTACTTCAAATGTAGTTTTTGGACATCGTGCCCAGAACTGTTTTGAAAGTCTTTCCCCAAAGGTAAGAAAATGAAAGTATGTTGTCATTTCCCACTGCTCCCTCAAAGGAGGGGTTTTGTTTGCTATTCTGGATTACTGTTCTGATTTTTCCCCCTCACTCCCCCATTAAATGTACATACAAGGTGGGGTTTTTTCCCCTGCTAGTGAAGACATGAGGTATTTGTATCAATTTCAGTAATCCAAGGAGAGATTAAAAAAATTATATGATACTGTGCATATTTTTTCTTGCATGAACATTTTAAAGATTTGCTTAAGGGTATTTTAGAAGCTGAGGAAAGGAAAGGAAGGGAAAGGAAAGGAAAGGAAAGGAAAGGAAAGGAAAGGAAAGGAAAGGAAAGGAAAGGAAAGGAAAGGAAAGGAAAGGAAAGGAAAGGAAAGGAAAGGAAAGGAAAGGAAAGGAAAGGAAGAAGGAAAGAAAGAAAGAAAGAAAGAAAGAAAGAAAGAAAGAAAGAAAGAAAGAAAGAAAGAAAGAAAGAAAGAAAAAGAAAGAAAAGAAAAAAGAGGATGAGAGAAAGAGAGAAGAAGAAAAAGAAAAGAGAAAAGGAGACACTGAGAGGGAGAAAGAGAAAAAGCAAGAAGGAAATAGAAGACAAAACAGATGAGAGGAAATTAAGCTGCAGTAAGAGAGGAAGGAAGAATGGAGGGAGGTGGGTGGAAAGAGGAAGGGTGCATGATTTTAAGAAAGAAAGAAAAAGAAAGAGCGATATGTAAATAAAGAAAGAAAAGAAAGAGAGGAAAACATTTTTTTCTCCTGTTTGAACTCAGAGAATGGTTTGATAAGTGCTTTCAAATTAAACCACATTTTGCTGAATCAATAGCTTTTGTGTGTATGGTAAAACCATCATTAAAGGCCATGCTTTAACTATGAGTATCATGTAGCTTGTTGAAAAATATTTTTGTGATTTTAATTAAACCCTCCCAATATTTTTGAAAGGCTTATCAATCAGTTTTTATATTATCTGCAAAAGGTTCACTGTAGTATTTTCTGTTTCATTGTTGATTGTTGATTGGTTCCCTAGAGTAAATTTAAACCTCTCCTAAAGTATACACACTGATAAGCAATGTATGGTCATAGGTAATTAAAATATCTACCTTCTTCACATGAGAACAATCATAAGGACAATTAACTTAGAGTCTAATCCAAATTGTGTTAAATTCAATCAGGAAATTTAAAGTCTACAAGAACAATAGAGAAGATGTAACCTCCAGCTACCAAGGAAAGAAGTATTTGCTAAAATCTTAGCAACCAAATAGAAGAAATAATATCAGCTTCTAGAATCTTTGAATCTACCTGTCTTTACCGACCATACAGATCTTTGTACAATCAAGGCATGAGTGACTTTCATTGTTTGTCTTTGGATCACGCTGGCACAGCCATATTAGCTTGTAGCGAGTCCTTTCGAGAGAGCCAGCACCTCCTCTTCCTCTTGGTACATCTGTCCAATCATGACAATTTCTACTGCAGATAATTTTTTTATACTTTTTTCAACTGCTTTTTTTTTTAAATCCCTTTTCTAGCTAAAATGTTCCCCCTGCTTTCAAGTCCAGAGGGTAAATATTGGAACCTTTGAACAAAATCCCTTTAACCACTTTTACATCACCGACCAAGTCTGCTGAATGGAAAGATGTCCACTGACTTCAATATTCTTTGGATCACATACTTGCTGTTTTAACCCAGATATTTTTCACTGTCATGGGCTATAAATTATCCAGGAGGATATTGTGCTAGCATAAAATTTGTAATCACCATAGGTAGGAGCTTTTCCCAATAGCTACACTTCTGGACCTACCCTACTTTTGTTCTCTTTAACACCAATGTCATTTATACATCTATATATGTCTTATACATCTTATACATTTAAGAACCAAGATAGGGAATCTTTCATGTTTCTTTCAGACAGGCCCCACCTTTGCTGTGAAACAATGAATGTTATCTTGAAATCAGTTATTCATATATAATATGACTATAAAAATTTTGGTCAACTGACAGGTTGTGCAGAATGTCCTCTTATTAATGGGAATGTCAATGCTGCAATAGTTGCAGAAAAAGGAGAAGTTATGGCAACAAAGGGAAGAGAACTTGGGGCATTGTGTGTGGCCCTACAGCCAGGAGAACAGTAAGGACCTTGGAGGAAAATCGTGTTGGTTGCTACTAAAATAGACAGATGTAAACAAAGTATATGAGGAAATTTAGAGAACTAGCCTGAGATAACATGCACCACCACAGGTAAAAGTTGGCAAAATCTTTTCAGCAATTATTTAATTCACTGCAAAGAAAGGGTATGTTGGCCCAGTACATGAATTTGAATTTAATTCTTTGATTAGTTCTTTAAAATGTGCTTTAAATGTACATATATATTTGGAAGACTAGATAAAATCAGAGAGGAAGAAAAGGAAGAAGCAGGGGATTTACTTTCTGATCCACACTTTGCCTTTAGCAGAATAAAGACAAACTTGTATCACCAGACAGTAGATTTTTCTTTCATATATTGCCCTTCTTAGGACAATTCAGTGAAATTGGCAGTATATTGCTGTGAGAATCATTGTATAGTCCAAGGGTTCACACATCCCAAGGAGAGCTCTTGCCCATAATCCAGAAAAATATTTTATGATTTAAAGCTAAATGGAAGTCTATCACTATAGAACACTTTCTAACACCATCAGAGAGTTTTTTTTTTCCATTGGCAAAGTCCGTCAGACAAAAGCCTGACCCTCCGGATTTGGGATGGGTGAAGTACCTCAGACCACATGTGACCTTGCTTCTGTTTTTTAACTATGCCCAAAAGACAATCTAAACTTTTTCAAACCGAGCTGAAAATGAAAAACAATGAAAAACTCTCACTTAAATTTTGCACATTTTGTAAAGTTATTTCTGGTCAGTCTAATTACTATTTATCCCTGTTCTAACGAGACAATTCATGACAAGAGCTTTCCCACAGACATGAAGGCTCAACAGATCAACTGTTCAAATACTGAAGAGGTGCCTTTTGAAAATGCAGTGCTGCATTTAAAAAAAAAGTTACCTTGTCTGAAAAACTAAGCAGAAAAGTCACAGAGTCATAAAGAACAGTGTAGATCATCTTCTCCAACCTCACTGCTCACAGTAGGAGGATTTGTTGGGTCTATCTCAGACTTTCACCTCGTAACACAGAAGCTACATCAAAGCCCAGTCAGGTCCAGAACTGCATTGGACTAATTGGAAGGAAAGTTGCAATTAAAACCAGATTTATTTAGATCACAAGGAAGAAGCACTGAATGGACAAGGTAAGGGCAAAACTGCAGGATCCTCTTTCTGCAATTTGTGCATTTTTTCATACAAACTATGCTAGATAACACACGTGGCTGTTGTGGAAGAAGAAAAGGTAAGTAATTTCCCATATTGACTGACTTACGTTTTCTTAGGTATAAAAAGTATGTTTGCTGACAATACTAAATTAGGAGATGCTGTTGACTCTCTTTAAGACAGAGAGCTCCTGCAGAGAGAGCTCAGTAAATCAGAGAGATGGGCAACCACCAAATGTGTGAAGTTCAACAAAGACAAGGGCTGGATTCTGCACCTGGAACAGGACAACCCTGGATGTATGAGCAGGCTGGGGAATGAGATACTGGAAAGTGCCACAGAAAGGCCCCTGGGACTTCTGGTTGACAGAAAGTTGAACATGAGCCAGCAGTTCCCTGGCAGCCAGGACGGCCAACCCTGTCCTGGGGGGCATCAGGCACAGCATCACCAGCCTGGCAAGGGAGGGGATTGTCCTGCTCTGCTCTGCACTGGGGTAGCCTCACCTCGAGTGCTGGGGGTCGTTTTGGGTGACAGAGTGTAAAAAAGATATAAAGTGATTAAAGTGTCCAAAGTAGGGCAACGAGCATGGTGAAGGTCCCTGAGGAGAAGCCTTATGAGGAAGGGCTGAGGGCACTTGGTCTGTTCAGCCTGGGGGAGACTGAGGAGAGATCTCATTGCAGTTACAACTTCCTCACGACAGGAAGAGGAGGGGCAGGCACTGATCTCTTCTCTGTGGTGACCAGTGACGGGACCCAAGGGAATGGCCTGAAGCTGGGTGAGGGGGGGTTTAAGGTGGATATCAGGAAAAAATTCTGCACCCAGAGTGTGGCTGGGCACTGGAACAGCTCCCCAGGGCAGTGGTCACAGCACCAGCCTGATGGAGTTCAAGAAGCTCTTGGACAATGCTCTCAGGCACACAGTGTGACTCTTGGGGTGTCCTGTGCAGGGCCAGGAGTTGGACTTTGATGATCCTTATGGGTCCATTCCAACTCAGGATAGTTTATGACTCTGTGCTGGGAGTACTTAAATGCTTTCATCTACCTGCTAATGCAGTTGTGAGTGCTTTTAGCATACCAGCTGGAGTTAGTTGTATTGTAGCAAGGGTTCCTAAGGACAAGCTGCAAAATATTTGTATCTCCTGAGCCAGCCCATATCTAATTTGCTGATTCACCTGCTGAGTAGAAGAAAAGAAGAAAAAAAAACCCCAAAAACATATAGGAAGCATTTTGTTTTCAAAACAGAGAGAAAATATGAGATAAATTCTTTTAGAAACACTGTCTCACAATCAGATTTTATTTCCAGAGTTGAGACCCGAATAGGAAAATATTTGCAACAAACAGACAAGATACAACAGTGAAAGACTCTGAAAGCAAAGGAATAAAAAGTGATACTATATATTTTCTTAACAGGTGTTAGACAGAGATAAGAGTAGAAGGAATAAAACGGAAATTAAATAGTTCCTGTATCTGTGATAACAAATGGTCGAGAAATTAGGCAATTTGTAAATCATTTTCAGTCTGTCATATGTGAAATACCACATGGAGGTAATTTCAGTGGCAGGAGGATCAAACTGTTAGCCTCACAGGTTATGGAGGCCTGGCTTTATTTCAGACATTAGAGTGCTTCTGCCAGATGTTGAACCTTCCTGAGATGTCTGAAGGTCAGATTTGCAGTGCAGTCAGAGCAACCTCACTGGAGCTGCACTGATTTAGAGATTCTGACCTGTGGAAATGATTCGTCCTAATTGAATGCTTTTCTGAAAATATCAGTTAAGTCTAAGAGAGAAAAAGAGTGAGAGGAAAAGAAGGAAGTCTCCATCCTGTATGAGGAAGGCAAAACCATAGTCCCTAGACTGTATCTTTAAAAAAAAGAAAAAAAAAGTGTGTTTTGCACAGCTTGAGAGCTTAAGTGTTTCTTATCTCTTTCAATTGCCCCAGGGATAACTACAAGGGCTCACTGCTTCTGCTGGCTAGAATGCATTACAATAGTTAAAAGGAGAAACATCTGAGCTTGAACCTGCACCTAATTAGCTGGTCTGGAAGTAAGTAAATGTGTGAAAGAGAGAGCTGCTCCTGCACAAGCAGGATGAAGTGCCTGAAGCCTGGGTAGGTATCCAATTCTTGCTCTAATTTTTGAAACATTTTCCCCCATGGCTGATTAAAATTAAAGAGCTCATTTAGAAAATTCAAACATTCATCTGGTTCCTTATAATGAAGCACTGAATGCAGCTCTGTACCAGGGAGATCCTACTAGTTTTGTTCCTTCAGGTCAGCTTTAGTTGACACTGATTATGTTGAACAATCATTTATCTAAGAAAAGATTTAGTTTAGTTGCTCTCTCTCCAATAATGCAGTTATCTCTTATTTTATGTCTTGCAGAAATTATGCAGCTGGAAGATGAATATAGCTTATTTAGAACCATAAACACATAGGTTACTACTAAAATTAATTTCATTTAAAATATCGTGGCTCATCCTCACCTGATCCAAAACCTAGTTTTAATAGTACCCTTTTCACAGACTCTATTGAAAACTGGCGAACTCCCTCAAATTTAATATTATTTCAACATTTAGGAACAATTGCCTTGTAGGAGACTCCTAGACAATTGAGCTCTTTGCAGTTTTCCTGAAGAAGTAGAAGCACAAAATTCTATTCCAGCTAAAGAACTGATGTATTTGCTGCTCACTAAAAGCCCAGGTTTACTGCTTATGAGGCTTCAGGACCATCTTAATGAAATGCTAATGCAATTAATGTCATCGTCAGAGATTTCTTTTTTTCTTTGCTCAACGGAGACTCTGTAGATTAGATAAAAACTTGTGAATTATGCTCTTTATTAAATAGCTTATTTTTACATCTTCAGGTAGCCAAATAGAGTATTCTCTCTCAGAAATAATTTAAACACTTTTAAAAACATGTTTCACAAAGCCTTTACAATGGAATTTCTGTTTGATCACATTCAACCTTGCTGCAGTTGTAGCTTTAAGCATACATGACTCAGACAAAAGAGATTCTAAGTAATTTATATCTCCCTCCCTACTCAGTGTGTGCTAATCACATTGCCACCCACTTTTTTTTGGTAAATGATTTACAGTCCTAGTGAATATAATCACCTGCAGTATCTGAGTCACAGAGATTTTTGAACCCTAAACCTCTGCAGGCATGCAAAGGAACTGAGCACCTCCTGCTCCTCATGAGGTCTGGGCAGACTCATAGTTTTGCACATATTCGTGCTCTAATTACATCTCATAGCAGGTGTTTTCTAAATCATTCTTCTCAGGTGAGGCAAACTATGTATACAGGAAAATATTAACCTGCAGGCATGTTCATATTTTCAGAGAACAGGCGGTCCCTCCCACATCTCCCTCAGTAGCTTTAGCGAAGCACAGACTTTATCGAACTTATCCTTTATTTTAAAAATGAAGAAGCAAACCCATGATCCAGATGTTAAATCCCCTTGGACCAACCTAACTGCAAATTGAAGATCTGGAATTGTATTTTGTGTTTTAACTTACAGGTCTACTGTGCCATAATACTATCAGCAGGGACTTGTGCTTCCCACCTGCCCACCCCAGCTCTCAATGCTCTCAGCTGTCAGATGTAAAGTTCTTTGATTTTAGTGTTTCCTTGTTCTGGGAGCACTTCTTTTGGGGCATATGAAGAGAACAACAAAACTAGAGCCTCTTCTGAAAAGGTCAACCTGGCAGCATCCTTGCAGGATTCTACAAATTTGCTCTTAGGCACCCACCTCTGCAGGGAAGGGAGTTTGCTTTTTTTTGCCCCCCATTTGTTGGAGCAAAAGTCTTAATACAGACAAAAATGGTGGTATGCCCCACCCAAGCATGAAAGAATTCAGCAATGTGGGGGGTTTTCATTACAAAGAGGTGGCAGCCTGTTCAGTGCAATGTCACAGTCACTGTTGTAAAGTCCTTTAAATAGTTTAGTCCTTGGTAATTCAACCTGAAGTTTCACAAGGATAATTCAACTTATAGATCTCCCTTGCTCTTTTCTTTTTAGCAAGACAAAACTCTGACATTCTTTTTAAATTATATTAAAGATTTTAATATTAATTTTTACGACATGAGAAGTGCTAGAAGTTTTATGACTCTTTAAGGCATGAAGCAGATTTTTTGCAGAAAGTACAACCAAAATACAAGTGCAAAATGAAGCTTTTCCCTCAGGTTTTCAACTGTTGTAACCCTGCCTAAGGGTGATTTTCACAGAACATGACCTTGTAGTCGATGTTAGCATAGAGCAAATATGCACCATTTTTTAACATTGCTGTTTTAACATTACTATGAGCAGTGAAGTGGTTTTGCTGCTTATAAGGCAGCAAAAGATGCACTCTGGAGTAGCTAAGTTGAATTCTATTAATTTAGTTACTTATTTTTAAAATATTGTATTAAAGGAGAGAATTAGGAAGGAATAAGGTGGCAAAGAAGTGATGGCACATGGAAACTAGAGCAATAATGTGAATCTCACCTTCCAGGCGGATCAAGGATTAGTTGAAACCATCAATAATGTCATTTCCTTTCTGGCACTGCCCTGAGAAGCCCTCAATATCAGCGAGTAAAGATCTGTGTTGTCCCAGTGCCTTCCCAAATCTTGTACTCCTCTGCTTTGGTTCTTGGTGAAACCTCCATATCTGGGGAAAGTGGAAGCTGTTTTTCAATTGTTGTGCTGCATTGCTATGCTGTGTTTCTACCACTGACTCTTTTCATCTACACCCCTGCTAGTTACAAGATATTCTCCTAAATCAGTTTTTCTTTGGTTTTTTTCAATGATTTTTGCCTATTTCCATTTGTTGAGCTGTAATTTTGATCAGTTGTGTAGGTTTTGTATGCTTCCACAGAGCTGTAAACAACGACATACAGTAACACTGGGCTCAGTTGGTGTTATGATGGCCAGCTGAGGGCACAACCAGTGCAGTGAGTGCAGTCAGAATAAAAATGTCATTGGGCTCTTCCAGTTTTAAAACAGCTCCAGACTGCTCCCTTCCAAGCATTTCAGGCTTATGGAAACAGGAATTCCCAGGCTATGGACTAGACACTGATCTGGGATGGGACCATGTAATGTCCTGACATGACTGACTTTCAATGTGACATGATTCCTTCGAGACATGAGAGATTTCCAAATGGCCTCTTCAAGAACTTTTATGTTGCTTCTATGCTTTTGGGCAATACGGCCCAGGCACTGCCTCCCAAGGGCATAAAGATTGTGTTCAGAAGGGGACACTGCAAGTGAAAAGTGTTTGCTACTAGGTTAGACTTCCTTGAGCCTCAGAGCTGAGAAACTCATTTGGAGACCAGATGTGTAAAAAAAAAACCAAAAAACCAACCCAACAAGAGAAGTCTTCAGTAAGTGAATTACACTTTTAATATGCTGTTCTCTGCCGGTGGCTCTGTGGATGAAATCATTTTGTACCATATAGAACTGCTGCCTACCATCATGCCCAGAAGCATGGGTAGAGTTCATTAAAAAAGATGTTAAAAGACTGCTGTTAAGAATGCCAAATCAAGCAGTTAAAAGGTAAGAAATGCCAGCAATAAGATTGTCTCACCTACAGCTTTCCTGAGCTTAATATTGTAGCCTTTAAATTTATGATAATAACTGCCCCACAGCCCATTTTTTTTCATTTGATCAGTGCCTCTTTTGCTTATCTTGATCTGATGTTTTGAAACATTCTCACTGCTTTAAGTGTTGCAGTCCTTGAATTATATATTTCTTGGCTTTTAATTTTTGTTTCATTACACAAAGGGAAGTGGATCCCACAATTCCTCAGCATTTCTAAGTGAATATTACATTTAATACTGACTTTCTGGTCACCTTTTTATCATAATACCTGAATATTTAACCTGGTTAAATGAGCTGAAAAACAGCTGACTACCTCTTCCAATCACATGAAAAAGTTGATCATAATTCATATGCACAAGCAGGAAGAATTAAAATTTTATTGTTTTGCATTTCAGGCTTTCTGAGTGCTTGGCTTTTCAACATAATAGAATGTTTTCAGCTTCAGCTTAAAAAAAGCCAAAACAGCCCCTCCCCAAAAGCAAGCACCACCAGATTGTATAACAGGCCATTTTCACAGTATGTCTTCTCCTGGATGAGCACCTCGCCAAATTGTTAGTTCTTTCTTCAGATGCCAGGTTCACTTAGGAACAGCTCCCACTTTCCCTTACACGCTTATTTCCATATCCTTAATTCACAAGGCTGCCTGCCCTGCTGCCACCCATTGGTTCACCACTAGTGCAACAATCATTCTTCTGAAGGAGACAGACTCCTATCAAATTAGATACTTTTAAAATCTGACTATAACAAAGCAGAGTATCCAACAGTCTACTGTGTGCCATTTTATCCCTTGTTGTAGCTGTTGCTGGGGCACAGCAGCTAATATAAAAACTCTGTAAACTGCAATGTTATGATGTATTACCAGTTAACATGGTAAATATTCTATTTGTTTATGCTTTATTTTTATGGTTTATTGCATTACCCATACCACTTATTTCCTATGGTACATAATTTCTAAGTATCCTATCTGAAGCTGAAAAAAACATGATCAATTTAAAGCACTTCCTAGTTTCGAAAAGAAATTTATTCATAAAACCTTCTTTGTAATCAATCCCACAAAAAAAAAAGCTTTCGCATTTTTATAGGTGTTTTATGAAGACAGATGTGTAGCAAAGTTATTAGCAGGTTGTCTTACAGCATATTCTTCTAGACGATATTATAAATTGAAAAATATGATAATGAGGAAAATGCAATAAGGATTAGTAAAAGTACTGATGGCTGCATAATTCTCAGGGAAACAGCTTTCACCTACTTTCATAGAAAATGTCCTCATGATGTCCTCACCTGCTTTCCAGCACAGAGCAAATCGACTGTGCTTGAAATTTGAAACACTGAAATGCAAATGCCTCAAGCATAACTAGGAGTTCAGTGATTTCCAAACTATTTATCACTGTTGAATTCTGTGCAAGAGGAATTTATCGCCTCCAGGCCTTCAACTGACCAAACAGTGAATAAAATAAAAAAGAAATTCTGCTGAATATGCATTTCTGCACAAGTTTCTTCTTGTATGTTAATTCTTTGAATAGTGTTCTCTTTAAAAACCTTGTAGGACACCAACCATTTGTTGTATTCCCTTCTATTTTTCTTTTTTTCACACATTTGCTAACATTTTTCTCCATTCTTTTACCAGAAAAACAATTTTATATAGGCAACAGTGTCCCCTCATTTTCTATCTTTTTTAATATTCCAGGTTGAAATTTCTCTTACATAATTATAAGTCAGGCTTTTTACAGTCAGGCCCCCAACCTTTCTTATTTCTGATTAAAATCTTCTCTTGTAAATGTCCTGTTTTTCTTCCCCTTAAGTTTGTTTTTATTTCTGTGACAACAATGCCTGTAGTTCCTAAACAAAACTGGGAACAAACATATCGTATTACTTTCTGTCTAAGCACCTAAAAAGAGGCATTTTTTCAAGGTGCTGTAATCTATAAGATTAAGAAAGGCAGAAATGTTAAAAACCCCAGTTTTATCTTTGCTTTATAGTTGAAGAATGGAAGACATGGAAGAGGTCTGGGTATCTAGGTGCTAACTTATGTGTTTAAACACCTTTAAAAACCAGCTTGTGGAGGAGCTGCAAAATGAAAGGACAGCACTTCATAGCTTTAGCCACAACATATTTAAAACATGAGAACCAGATCCACTCTCACTTTTTCATGCATGGTATGGCAGGAAGATCCTTTCCCTTTTCTCTTGCCATCCATGGCTGATGTTAGAGGCAGTCAGCTCAGCTTCCCTGTCCCTCCTTTCCTCCTGCTATGCACCAGGTGGAGGGCAGACAGGTTGCACCATTCACCACCTCCTCCCCAGACACTGCTTAGGATCACAGGCACAAGGCAGGAACATTTTTTAGCACAGCTTTTGTCACAATTGCAGCTGAAATCTGAAGTACTGTTTTGTTGACACCCAGTGTACAGCATATACAGCTCCTTGTGCTGCCAGTCACCTTCTTGTGTTCATTTCATTTCTTTCTTCATTTGTTCCAAGGGCATCTAGTCCCTTGGGAAAGACCTTGGGAAACATACTGGAATTAGCTCCACTGTTTACAGGACAGCTGCATTGTCAGATCCAGTCATCGTTGGTTGAAAACATTCATAAACATCAGTACTATCATTCTCTCCAGTCTCTCAGTTACTATTGTTTGTTTTTCTTGCCTCATAGTTGAGTTCTGCTCTGCTTTCAGTTATGAGTATATATTCTTTGTGTGTGCAGTAATACAAATATTTACTGTGAAGTATCATTGATATGATTCAGAAAGTGTGCCTTATGAATTCTCAGCGGGAAGGGTTTCAATATTTTAGCATATTCTGCACAATTTTTGAATTCATCAAAAATGAGAGAGTAACCCAGTACATTTTATATGGATATTAAGGCAGAGTGAAGCTGATCCATTTATTATCAAGTCCGTGCAACTGTGTTTTGAACACAGACCCAAAATATCCTTGAGTTTTGCAGTTAGATATCTCTGCAAGTTAATTGCTCTCCAGTAACAGCTGTATTATCATGGTTGTAGCTCCACAGATGACTCCAGGATCCCCAGTCATTTGTACATCTTCAGATGATTCCCATTCTGACTAGTTTGGAGTGAACCAGCTGGTTTTCCAAAGAGAAAAACACAAAAGCTGTGTGATAGCCTTTAGTCCAACTTGATTCCTACAGGCAATACCACCACAACTGGCTCTGGATAATTTATATTTCGGTCTAAATGGGTATGAACCTGCCAGAATCTTTCTAGCTATACCTTCTGCAGCTGTGCTCATCTATAAAATGGCTATAGCAATTCTTTGTTCTGCACAAGATTTCCCATCTTGATTTTGAAAACTGTTTCATGCTGTATCTGTAAATTACTTAGTGTAATGAGACCCTTATCTTGAGGGCATGGAAATAATTATGTTCATTGGAATCATCTTGCAATGATACTAAAACTGGGGGGAGGTGGAATAATAAATATATTTCGTTAAAGGTGAGCAGTGTACAGGAACTGGTATTATGAATGACAAGAGTTGCCTGTCAAAATAATTAACTTGCAAACACATAAAAAAAAATACATCATGTTTTAAAAAAATGCTTGTACGATGGAGAGGTGAATTCCCAAGTGTTCAACTGACATGACCTTGCTGTGCAGAAGAGAAAGCAGAGAATTTGTATGGAAAATAAGAGAGACAGAGTCTGACTCAAGGAAATACTCAGGACAGCTGTTCTCCACAGGAAACAGGGGAGCTTAACTCTTCAACTCTGTGGCTGTGCGGGAACATGGGGTGGGTTTTATTCCCAGGTGGGGATGCATGTACCCTACCTGGGAATAAACAGATTTCCCTGCAGAAAGATGTTTCTTCCAGCACTCATTTCTCTTCCAAGAGCAACTATGCTGCTGAACCCAAACTCTGGTTTCTGCCTGACTTGGTACACTGAGGCAAAAGCCATGAGAGGGTAGAAATGCATTTTTCTTGAAGGGCTCTCCAGAAAAGTTGTTTTTATTCACTGAATATTTCTTCACAATTGCAAAGTTTTCAAATTAATTCCATAGTAGATGGAAATATTTATGTGTAACTAGAAATTCATCAGCTTTCTCTGGCATCACTTGAATTTCTGGCCTTTGGTTTAGTTGGGCTTTGGTCTCTGCTCGTTGGTTTAAGCTACACAGATGGTTGTATTTAGGCTCTCCAAAATTAACATATAGAAAACAATCTGTGGACAGCACCTTCATGGTTTTCATGTAAGAACTGTGGGTCATGTTTCTGACTCCACGTACTACTAATATTGAGCCTAACTCTTCAATGTAAAAAGTTTTCCATCCTTACTTCCTTGATACTTCCCTAATTCTTTTGAATGAATTCCCCACTTGTTTACACTGAGCCAGTCCAGCTTCCAGTGAAGATAGTGGTGTTATCAGCCACTTCAAACATGCCAGGTTTTTGACCCACAGAATCATTTACAACAGGAAGCCTGTCCTCGTTTCGGTGGTGCAGAGACTCCCTGACTCCTGAGTTAGTGTATTCCCTTTTGCAGCAGAAGGGGAATTAGAGTGGCTATGTTATCACACTCAGCTGTGGAGGAATTGAACAGGAGTATTTTCAACTGAGCAGCTCAACAGTTGGGACAGGCAGACATTGTGGGTGTTAAGTCTCCCAAGGCACCTTGGTTTCACCAGGGCTCTGACATTCTCCCTACAAGGAATGAGAGCATCCCCTGGGGCAGACCCCTGCCATACAGCCCTGTCAGGGTCACACTTTCCTAGGGAACTGGAAGGGTCTTATCTGTCTAACATAGTCCGCTCTTGCAAATGGCTTCAGTAAATCTATGTTTTTACAATGGAAAATGATTTGCCAGGAAACCCATGGCTCCTCCTAACAAGACTGAATAGCAAAAAGTGATTCCAGAGTAATGATCACATGTTCAGTGGACACAAACATGTCTAGTGATGTTTTCTAATGTAGGAAAAAGTACAGTCTTGAGAAAAAGTAGGCTATTGGTCTTTTTCACTTTTTCACTCTCTTCACTGCCCTTCAAAACAGTGTAATTTGAGAGTTCCCTGCTTTGTGTGTATGTACAGCACTGAATGGCACTTTGCAGCTTTAAAATGCACTGTTCAATCTATGGCAAACCAGTATTTCTTTGGTGAATTGTGTAGAGTAAGCAGACTGTTCATGACAGCTCTATGAATAATAATGGTGAATTCATCATGATGCTTTTGCTCCTGCTGGATTTTATTATGCAAGGCTGTTCCACAATAACTATTATTGAGCTGCAACTTATAGAGAAGCTTAAAGGTTGCAAGTTCAGTAGAGAAAAACTGGTTTCTCATTTTTCTAATTTATTTTTGCATTTACAACAACTCTCAGTTTAACATTTGATACAAACTGAATCCTTCACCCTCTCTGAGGAGGGTGAAGAGTCAGGAGAAAGATAGGCAGAGTTCTAAAAAGTCATCCCTCAGACAGCTTTTCCTCTCCATTGTCTCCTTCTCCACTTTTTCCAGCCACTTCCTGTTAACCCAATGATGTCCAAACCTGAGCAACTGTATAGATGTTCCCACTTACCATTTTCTCTGTGGAACTTCATTTACTTGTCTCCTCTTTTTTGCTAGAAGCTTGTGGTAGCCCAGAAGAGCTAATAAAATGCACAGGAGGACAGAGAGACCTAGAATACATAAGAAGGGAAAGTTAGAATTTGAAATAATGAGCTCTGAATCTTCATCTTTGCCTATTCTTACCCCAGAGCTGAAAGTGGGAGTTACCACTTTCCAGAGTGATGACAGCAAAGGAGAAATTCAGTTCATATCCATCTGCTTCGCTGGCTGGTAACTCCCTCAGGCTGCCAGAGCTGAAGGGTTAAGGTCAAGGTCATTCAGAATCAGCCCATCCTTTGGCTGCACTGGAAGTACCTCTGGATGCCCTGCATGCTTCAGGGCTCTGAAAATAAATGTGAGAGCTTTCCGTGCAAGAAGATATTCAAAGGCAGCAAGTGCAGCAAAGATGAGGTTTTGCTGTGGATCAGCTGGATATTAATGCCCTTAGCCAGACAAATCTTTTCAGTGCGGTGATTTTCTGCATTTTCTGTATTTGTTAAGAGTAATCAGTCTTGAAAGTTGTGATACTGTCATGAACAATTTTTGTTCGTATGTCATGAAAGAGCTGCTGCAGTAGTTGTGTAAGGAAAACCTAGAGAAGTCCAGGTAGAGAATACACGAGGTATAGGCTGCTTTACTGATTCAAAGAGAAATGTGTTCAATACACTATACCATAAGGAAGAGTAACTCTAGTTCTGTTTTTTCTTTTCACCACTGTTAGAACCTTTTGAAGCAACAGTAACCTACTGCTATTTTTTCTGGGAAATCATTACCTGGGAAGCAGTTCTGCTTTTGTCCAGTGTGCAAAAGGCAGCAGATGGGATGCCAGCTAATTGCCGCTTCTCCTTTCAGCTCACTCTCTTTCTTGCCTACTTTTTCTTCTCTGAATTGATTGCAGCTACTAAGCTGGAGCCCAGGAAAATGCCCGTCACAAGTCTCAGCCTGCGGGCTGACCAAAAAGAGGGAAGCAATGTCCCAGGCATCCCAGCAACTGCTCTTTTGTACTGCAGGCCTGGAAATGCTTCCCACACTGTGCTTAACTCCTGCACGAGTGTTTGAGAGGATTATGTCAATGCCATACCATTCCAAATTTCGTAAGAGGTTCAATCTAATGAAACTAATTTTCTCTAATTTTCTGTGTACATATGCTAGAAAAGTAGAAGTCAAGAAATAAAACTGGGAATTATGACAAAAAAAGATTAAAGACTACTTCTTGCTTTTCCCCTATTGTTACCTAGATATCTGCATGTATCTGCAGATTCATCTCTTTTTTTAGTTTTTCTTTCTTATGCTAGATTTTATTTTTAAGAGATGGGCTATACTAACACAAAATACAAAGGCATAAGTCCAACCTTCAATATATGCAATGTCATTACTTAAAAATTTTTTTGTCTCATCTTTTTTTCAATTTTTTGTATAATGTGAGACTTATTTCAGTTTTCCTCTTTTGAACGAAGTTTTTTATTTTCTTCTTTTTAATTGCTGATTTTTCTTAATGAAAGTACAAAACAAAAAATCATTTCTGGTTTGAACAAAGCATTCCTGAGATATATTGGGTCTTTCAGTGTATGTCTCTGAAGTCTTTAACACAAATATGTCTCCATCTTGGCAAAATCTATTAAAACAAATCTCAGGATCTGTGAGCAATTTCATCCATTCATTTCTTTTTCTTCTGCCTCTAGCATATCCACACAGACTTCTGGAAGTGGTTAAATTTTAACAAAACTTAGAGCAAATTACAACCACAAAAAAATAATCAACCAAACAAATAAACCCAAAATCCTTTCATTCATATAAAAATGAGTTTTCCCCAGAACAGGGCTGTATGGTATCAGTTAACCTAGGTGGCAAATTTCAATATCCATATGTCACTGCTGGTTTTTGGTAAATTATGCCATGGTTGTCACATTTTTCCTGGCAGCACTTCCCAGCTGCTGTACTTTGGGGAATTAGGTTGCAGCAATGAAAACATGATGCGTCTGGTGCTGTGGCATGCCAAGGGAAATGAGATCATAGTGCAGCTGATTAATTTCTCCATGGGAATTCAGTGGGCACCTTTTGAAAACAAAAATTCATAAAGTGTGGGTAACCACAGGCAGAAACTGTGTGTGCATGTCGACAAGAGGGAAAGTCACCATGAACTGAATTCTGTTACAAAAATGCACTAATGATATTGATTCTATTGACTGCTCTTTTAAATATCCAGTGATTTCTTTGCACCCAGTTGTTTGAAGGAAGACTCTTTACTTTGCCTTCCACTGCTGCAAGTGCAAGCCAAAATTGTCTGAGAAGCATTTGTCTTGAAAGTCTTTTTAGGTACTTCAAAGTAAAATTAGCATAGTTATTGAGGTCTTCATCTAGGCTAAAACCTGACCAGCAGAGCTCAGAGACATCCCTATTTTATATAATTATCTACTGTAAAAAGTTGTCTGGCCCAAAAGGCTCAGCAGAATTCCTCAGCAGAAGATTCTTTTGGAGACTTCTTTCCTCCATAATAATTCTTCATCTGATGAGAGCAGAAGGGATTTGGGAAGTTTCTTTGTAGAAGAGAGTACAGCAACTGGCATTCAGTGATGGAAGGCCAGCCTGTGAAAGATACTAATGGAACATCCAGCCCAACATTTCTGACAGGGCAAAGGTCACAGAAAAATGGAATCTCATGTTACAAAGGATGACAAGAACCAGAAATTTACCTTAACTGATTTCAGCTGTCAAGTCCATGTCACTATGGTGGTTGATCAAGTGTTCCATCAGCTGGCAGGGAATAACCCTGAGCAACCCTGAAAAGAAATGATAAGGGGCTATCAGAGACATGCTTTAGAGAATTATTAGATACTTGAAGAGCATCATCCAGAGAAGAGAATATTGCTGCATCGGTGGCCAAGGTATGGATCTTGGAGAGGACATGCAGCATAGGGCTTTTAAAAGATGGAGGGGGAAGAGATGCTATTTAGAGCTTTGCCTAAACTTTTGTGGCTGTATAGGAAAGACTTCCCTAATTCCCACACGTCTTGCAGCAAGTCTGCCATGATTATCTAAGCACATAGGAATGTGTAAGAGAATGACAAAACTGATCCTGAGTTTGAGAGCTGAAGGGGAATGGTGAAGTTGTCAACAGCAATGAGCAGAGGAGGAAGAGTGGCAGGTTCAAATTAAAGACTTACCTGTGATCTTCTTTTGCTTCAACTGACAGGGAATCATCCTGAATACACTAAACTGTCAATTCAACTGATAGAATGGAACAGAAACAGACAGGACAGAGAGCCCAGGAATTACAGCAGAAAAAAAGAGGAAAATGTATACAATGAGAAAACAGATTCTGTAGTGGTTTTGAGAGAGTCCCATGAAGAAGGGAGAAGGAGCTGCTGTAAAAGATGCTGAAAGAGCAATAAAGGAGGTTGATGGAAAGCCACAAGGGGGTACTGCCACAAAAGCCAGGCCAGGAAAAAAGTGATCAAGGGTATCAGATTAGACAGGAAGGTCAAAGAGGACACAGAGATTCCCTGTGTTAGCCAGAAAGAGGTCATTTGAGACCTTGGTGAATTAGTTTGAATGGGGAGGGCTGGAGCCAGATTGCAATGAGTCAGAGGAAAGGAAATCAATGCAGTGGTCGTAAACAGGCCTTTTCAAGTCACTCAGAAGTGAAAGGGAGAAGGGAGTGCTAGGAGAGAAAGAAAAGCTGACCTGTTTGCACTGGAACTTCACAAACAATGTACTGCTTATTTCTTTCCCTTTCTCAATGTATGAATTACCTTTTTTTTGTTTGTTTTGTTTTCTGATTAATTTTGTTGTTGTTTTTATTTTGAAGATCAGAAAAGTTTCCAGACTCCCTGATTCTAACAGTCGCCCATTAATATATCTCAGGCACCTACCCAAGGAAATGCATATAAATAGCAGTCTGTATGAATTTATGTCTCTTAAATTTATTATTCAATCTTGATTTAACCATAGAGCTTCATTTGTTTTCATGATTACTACTTGTATGATGTCTGGTACTGGAGTTCATTGGTGCCAAGCTAAAATTAAATTTGGTTTTAAATCCCTGGAACTCCTACAGAAACATGAAGTGAGCGATTGTAGTATAGAACACACTGTAGAGAAGTCTGACTTACCATTCTGTTCCTCCAAAAACATGTTTAGTCTTTTCAAGGCATTTGCTTGTCCCACCAAGCACAGATTTTACCAACCTGGCAACATTTAAAAGATACGAAAACATCATGATAGAGCTGCAACAGCTTAGAATTTAGTAATATAATTTTCACTGAAATGAAAAGGTAGCTCACAATGGAAAACTTTTGGCAGTTACATGGGAATATGGACTTGTGATTTCTGGCACTGCATTTGGGATCAGTAAGTACCTGTGCCTGGAAGAAAAAAAGAGTAGCACGGTTGAGAATTTCCACAACCGGCTGGAAGCAATTCTTGCTGTCTGATTTCAAGGCCGTGGTTTTCACGTGCTGCCCTTTGCTCATGGTGTCTCAATTTCGACAGAGCAAACACTGAAAAAAAGAAAAGTCTCTTTGAAATACAGTGGGATCATAAAAATACATCTGAAGTAATAGATGTGCTGGATAGCAGGCAGCCATGCAGTCATGTCACCGGTGACCCACAGTGCCTTTCTGTGTGACCTGTAAAAGATTTTAGTCATGGCTGCTCCCTTACACAGACTGCTGATAAATAGGACAGCAGCTGCAGAGACCTCTCTAGATATGTGCCCTCTCTGTGGGTATGAGCCTGGGACCCCCAAATCTCCCCATACCAGAGGCAGGCTGCTCCCTAGCTCAGATAGATTTTGTTTCACAGCTTATCTGTTGTCTTGCCTGTAAAGTAATTATCCACAGACAAAAGTAAGAGAGCACCTAGTGAAGACTACAGCACATCTTTAAAAAGAAAATCACCTTCCTCTCCTCCAGAGCAACAAAGCAGTTTATCTGACTTGATTATTTTTTTCCTTGATATTTAAATCAATAATTTCATCCATGTTAAATGAATACCATCTACAGCAGACTTAATTTCAAGTTTCGAATAAATAATCTTAGAGATTTAGCTCGTTTTTCAAATAGTGAATTACTCTCACTTCAGATTTTGCAAATGTGTTTTTGATTTGCAGACGTGGCTGGAATATTCTGCACAAATACATCTCCAGCTATGCTGTGCTCTGAAGGTATCCCCAAAGACTATTAATGTGATTGGTCACCTAGTTTTTCTAGAAACCACACCCATGATTTGATGAATCTTACAATTTCAAAAGCAAGAAACAATTACCTTTAATAAGCTGTGAATAATCTTGATTGCACACATATGCGTACACACACACACAGACAGGTTTAGTTCATTTACATTTGAATATAAGTATTTGGACTGAAGTTACCTGCTAAATTTCTTGCAGGGTAAACCCATAGAAAGAGCCAGAGCTTAAACCTCTGAAATGGAACGATGATTCTGGGCTACATTCCCCACATGATTTATATCCTGTAATGCTACTGTGGGCAAGGTGAATATGGGAGTGCTTCAGCCCAAGAACTCAGCTCACTGTCTCTGCCAGTGCCCAGCCAGGTGCCATCTCCCCACTCCACGTGACTGGCACACAAGAACCAACCTCCTGGCAGTGCTTCCATCCTCCTGCAGAAACACAAATGTGATGGAAAAGTCAGTCTTACCTCTTCCAAATTCCCTTTGGTCACACATGGGGCTGCACAGGGGTGAACTGGGTGTTATACCCATGTAGAGGAATTGCTACTCAGCATCTGCTTGGTGTCTCCAGGGCTGGAGCTGTTTGGCATCACATTGCTTTCCCAAGGTCCTGTAACATGGCTGCATCAGATATAGACATTTGTATGCTGTGGGAATTTCTTCTAGCAAGGATTCACCATAAAGAATATTCCCCTTACCTTCTTTGTCTTTAATATATCCTCAGGAATAAAACTTACTAGTAGTAAGCACATGGCATGCAAACACATGAGATTCCAAGGATTACTTATGAAGTGCCTGACAGGGATACCTTGTATTTCTCCCTGGTGATTTTATGTGTGAAAAGCAGAATTTCTGTCTCAGATATGTTTTGTTTAAGTGGGTTTTTTTCTGTATTATCCAGGCCATGCAAAATTTTGCAAGTTAAGGAAGAGTCATAAAAGCATTTATCTTGCAAAAGATCTTTATGATCATTGAGTCCAACCAATAGTACAGGTATTTCCAAGAAGTCTAATTAATGTCTAATTATATAATCTGAAAAAAAAATCTTAATTTTTCCAAGCATTCTTATATAGCTCCTACCTGACAGGCACTATTGACCAAATATTCTCCAGGGAGTTAAACCCATAACTGTGTAAGATATTCACATTACTATACACATCAAAAGGTCAGTGGAAATACTGCAAACAATGTCTGTTTTTATTTTTGCAATGTTCCTTGGATTTCTGACAGCGCTGTCTGATGCACTCTCAACTTCTGAACTGTATCAGGCAGAACAAAAGGATTCTGAATTTTGCCTTTCCACATTTCAGTGCTAAGAAGCTGGAAAGTGTTGACTTTCAATGAAGTCACCTTTTCTTGCAAAGTGAAGAAATATACAGAAAAGGGGCACGGTTGAAATGACTCAGTGCTTTGAAAGGATGAGAGGGAGCCTTTGCAAGTCTAATTATGCATATAACTGTAATCACTAAGCTACAAAGGCCTGTCCTCATCCTCCCATTAAAAATTAATCATTTGGGCCAATTTTGATAATTTGTTGCCATTCTATGAAAAGTCTAATGGTATGCGTTCCCTCAGCAATTGTTCTGCTAATAATGTTTCAGGATGCTGCAGTTCAAGCCATGACCTCAAATTCTTTGTATACACAGAAAGCACCAGTTGGAGTCAGTGGGATTTGATGAACAAGTATTCAAGAACACTTTTAATAAGCTTGAGGGGCGAGGAAAAACAGGGCAATGTGTCTGAGGGGGAGGCTGTTTTGTTATTGTTAACAGCAGCTGGAGAAGGTTGGATAGGAGAGCATGCTTGAATCTGCCCTCAGTACCACATGTTGAATAGCACTAACAGCACCTGTTAAGTTGCAGATAGGAAATGCAGAATAAATTCAGAAGACAGGCATAAAATGGGAGCTTATTTCCCATAAATGCAGAATTTTAACCCTTTCTCTAAGATAAACACATACAATCACATACAACGTTTATTTTATTGCTGATAAACACTTAGCAGTTTTACAGTCAAAACAGTGTTCTACCCAAGAGGAACAAATGCAAAACAGTTTTAAGGAACGAAAATAAAGTATTCCCAAATAGTAGGCAAACTATTTCAGATTGGTTCCTGTTTGTTTTTTTCCACAAAGAATTAGACATTGCATTATGTATGTTAATACAATGCACTTTCACTAAATACAAAATAATAATGTGACAGAGTAAGGACCAAACAGAATTGGACACTTAGCCTGAGGAACTGGGCTCAAAAAGTTTCTATCAGTTTTATTCATACATTTCCTACCCTCTTTAATTTTAGACTAGTGAGAGTTCCCCTTGCCTCATTCTGTAGAAGGTCGTTCTAACAATCTATGGCTTTTGTAGCCAAAGGCTGTGGAAATTGGGTCACCTGAAAAGGCAGAGTGGTCACGTCTTCTCCAAAGTCATGTCTTTGACCATTTCCATATGTTTTCTAAATGGACTGCTTGATCTCTGCTCATTTGTATCCTTCAAAAATGTCTCAATTAATTTAGCATCAATTAATATTCTTGTGTGTTTCTATTTTATATGACTTTCATAAGTCCCATATCCCTAATTACTCTGCTAATTAGAGGAAAGTCTCATGCTTGTCATAGTTACACCTGCCTCTGGAATTTTTGTGGGGAGAAAATTTTAAAAACGACATTTTAATGCATCTTGATTTTTGTATTCCTTCTAAATTGATGACAGTGAGACGACCTAAGGGTTGTACATATTTTCAAAGACTGGATTTGAACTGTGATTTCAGGAATGTTCTGAAATCCCATGTTCAGCAGCACCACACCCTACTTTCCCCTCCTTGTGCTGCTCCCTAAGGTGAGGGGCAGGGAAAGGAGAAGCCCAGACAGGTAGAGCTTCTACATCCCTGCTCAGAGAAGCTGGGCAGCAGGACTCCAGAGCACACTGTGTGACATACCTGACCTCTGCTTAAACACAGCTGAGGCCTGCAGCTCTCAACTGAACAAAAGAATGCACATAGAGACAAAAGGTCCTGAACACACCCACCCCCTGAAGGGATTTTTGCCTTGGTTCCAGATCATATGATATACCAGACTAGGTCCTCAGATAGTAAATAACTGTTATGAACAAAGTCCCAATTACACATGTAGTCCTCAAAGAGTCTTCCCAATGAAAAAGGAGTTGAGGTAGTTGGCCTCACCAAGCACTTGAAACTGCATCTTATTTATGGCTTGCTTTGCAGCTTCTTCCTCTGAAAGGGCACCTCTGAGTCCCAGATGCTTTTGCTCTTTTAGGAAAGAAAAAGTAACATCAAGAGGAAGAAGAAAACCAGATCTAAGATGACTTTTCCTCATTAAAATTCTGCAGCAACCACAGGCCACTTGAATAAAGAGATATAGAGTTAAGATACATATTTTAGACAGCAGATAGGCTGTGTTTACTTCCAGAGTAATTTTCTGTCCATCAAAATAGTGTTGAAAGAAACAACATTTCTCATTCTCAAATATTTCATTAGGTGGATCATGGGCTGAAGGCAGCTTGGATTCCCTTTCCATCAAACACACCATCATCTTCCTGGTACTGCCTCCCATCTGAATCTGGGGCATCACATCCTGGTTACAGTTCTGATTGCATCTGAGTTTTGAAGACAACCTCCTTTGTGCTCCTCTGTCATGCTCAGATGTGCCCACAAAAATGAGTAAGCTTTTTAGATTTCCTCTTCCTAGAGAGTGTATATAATACTTTTCCCCTCCCCTGTAAGTCTTCCAGTTTTCATCATTTCTGAAATTTCCCTCCAAATTTCCTTCTTCTCCTTCAATAGCACTAAGAAGGTCAGAAATTAAGTAGTCTGATCATCAAGTAATCCGATGTCTCAGTTGTTGCTGTTGTAAGACTTGCTCTTTCAAAGAAAAGCAGATAGAATTTCTCTCATGGGTTGGTAAGCAGCTCTTCTCAAAGGAGTAACCTGTTCTTCTGACACCTCATACAAAAGGCATGGCTGAAGAATACTACAAAGCTAAGGTGGAAGTATTTTCTGACAGGGATATGCCGAGATTATTAAGTCAGGTAGAGGGTGAATTCCTATTCATAAAATAATGATTCCTAACCTTTAGAATGCACTTGTTACGTAATATTAAAGAGGGAAAGCACATTTCAGGTTTTTAGGGTATCAAAAGATTGTTGAAGGTTAGCAAGGAGAAAAAAATAAAGAAAATAAAGAAACATTTTAGCATGGATCAGTGCAAAATGAGTGCTTCTTAGACTGTCACTTTTAAAGGCAAAGTTTCCATACTATTAGCTAGCTGAATAGTTGCTTATTTTGCATTTTTAACTCTATGCTCTATTCAGTGGCACTTACTATGAGGAACTGAAATTTATTACAGTTTGCAGGAGTTTTATGACTTGGAACAGCAGTGATTTAAAAGGAGTGAACATTTTAGTAACTTTTTTTTTTACTGTGCCATCCAATTGTTAAATGGGAAAAAACCATATGTAAGAGGATTAGACTAAATGATAAATGACTGCCAGTTTCTTTCTCTTTCTAGAGTAACACAATGTATCAAAGGTTTAAACCATTTCAGACAAGTTTAAACTTCCTAGTAGTGTAGCATAAAAGTAGTCATTATTCAGCATGCAGCATTTGCAGATTTTCTAGTTCTAAAAGAACATAGTGATGCCTGCAGAATTAATGCATGTCCACAAGGTCATGTTAATATGAAGAACATGGAGAGAAATAGGTCAAACCTTGCAGCAGTTTGAATCTAAAGATGACCCAGATGACCCAAAATCTAAGCATGAGGAATTCTGAAAGGTCCTGACTGTAATTATGAAGATAGTACATGCACCTGAGGCTGCTGAAAGCCACTGTGGTCATTCTGGTTGGACACTGTAGTACCAACACAGAACTGCACACAAATGTGGGTAATGTACTTAGACTTTCAAAGACTTCACCTGGGATGCAGACCTTCTGTGTAATAAGAACAAAAGGAATCCAGCCAGAACACTGAAAACAACTTTCCAAGTCCAGGTGACAGTGCTGGCTGGGGCTGTGCTCCAGCTGAGTGCCCAGGCTGCAGTGCACTGCCACTCCATTGGGCTGAAAGGTCAGGAGGGCAAAGTGAGGGCCGACTGGGTGGCCTCTGGTCATGCCCCAAGTTGAGCAGAGTATCTGAAACAAGATGCTGAGGGTGACACAGAGAGTCCCAGTGAAGAGCCAAACATCTTCAGGATGACCATGACCCAGCTCTTTGACTGGAGTGGGAATGCCATTGTCTGTATCTGCATGCTGCAGGTCAGCTTGGTGAGTGAGCAAACACAGCTCACATCCACTTGAGAAGTACCACCTAGACATAACCCTCTGTAAGGCAGGAATGAATAAACGACTGGCTGACTGATCAAAAGTGATGGGATGCCTGCAGCTCCCAAGCCTTGCAGAACAAGACTTGTAGATTCAGATTTTTCCAACAGCTGCATGCAGGCAAGCTTGTGTAACTCTGACCTGGACCAGGAACGCCGCGAGGCAGGCATGCAAGCCAGGGCTTGTGCAGACACCTCAGTCATGGGCCCTTCCCATCCCTATAGGAGGAAGATAGGATCCCTGGAGATGCACAAAAGCTCTGAGCAAATTTTTTTCCTCAGAAGCAGTGAAAGAATGGGAAACAACTATGGGGAGGGTAAGCAATGGCATGGCTTCCCAGCAGTACAATCACTGCCAGTGAGCTAGTGTGTGAGCATGGCCAGAAAACATGGATAGTCTAAAGAAATAACAAAATCCTGAATAAGTGGCCCAGGCACTCCTGGTCTCATAGAAAAATGTTAGGAAGGGGATCTCCCTGCCTCCCAAATTTGAAACATTCTTCATTGCATGCAAAGAGGAGTGAACTGCATATTTAACCAATTCAAGTGAATCACAAGCACTTCTATTGCTGGGGCATCTTCACTTTCTTTCCATTGCTTGCCCTCAGTAGACTCTGGCAATTTTTGCAAGAGCTGGGAGAGGTGCTAAAACTGTGAGCAGGTCACACTTCTAGCATCCAATGTGAGGGGAACATGGGACACCTCAGGACCTGGTGAAAACTGGAGCCTCCTGGTTGTAAGTGGCCATCCCTACTGTGTTATTTCTGCCTTGGCTGGCAGATGGGAGACACAGGGAGCCATGCTGGCAGGGGCTGGAGTCTCAGGCCTCCAAAAGGGGTGAGCTGTGGGAAGAATATGGGAATATTGCTTAGGAAAACTGCATCTGAAGTGCTGAAAGCAAGACTAGAGAGGAGAGAAACCCCTGGGAAAATATAGCTGGTAGTTAGGTTGGCAGTCGTAGCAGAGAGATTAATACTCTCCTATTTTTTGTACCTTCAGAAAAAAGTACTGAAGCATACTGAGTAATAGAAATGGGTTAGTAAAAGGGAGTGAAAAAAAAAAAGCATAAATTACTAACTACTCACCTTTGGGTTTTTACCCTAAAGATTTCCTCCTTTCAAAATAACATGGAATTTCTGTTTTAATTTCTTAATGTGAAGCTCACCGTGAAATACTATTCTCAGGCACTGAGTTCCAAACTGAGATAGGTAGTCAGAGAAACAGTCACAGATATCTACATAGAAGTATATGATCTTCAACTACTATTCTTCCATTGCAGTTTAAGAACATAACATTTGATAAATTTTTCATCATGTCACACCTAATTAAGAACAAAATATGGTAATCATAGCTGAATGAAAAATTGGTTTCCCACTGGAGGGGGGAGGGAGATGGGAAAGAACAAGACAGATTTAGAAAGCTGTCTCCCTCCAAGATAAATGCAAGTCTGAGAAAATCAGTTAGAGGCAAAAGTCTTTGTAGATTGGGTTTTTATTTTCATGTTAGTTTAAAAGAAAAGACATTTCAATTCAAACTCATTATTTTTATCTAAAAAATATTAGATTTATCAGTTTATTCTTATTAGGCAAAAATGAAGTGTAATAGTCTTTTGGCATCAACCTGTATTATATTAATGAATTGACATCTTCAGGAAAAAAAGGCATAGCCAGAAAATTCCTACCTCATCTTGTAGGTGCCCCAAATCCCATCTTTCCCAGACTAGGGCTACTTGTTTTCTGAAACAGAAAATTGAACTGTGCTTTTCTGGAACTCATATTTATCCCAGCATGTATTTACACATTTTTAATGGCAAAAGGAGCAGACTTCAGTATGATTAAAAACCTAGCTCAGACTTTCCTGTGGAAGATACCTAAATAGCATGACAATGTGGAAGATCCCCTTTTAGCCTGCAGGTAAAAACTGATGTAGAGATCAGCAGATGGACTGATAAGGATGAAGAATACAACTGTATCTGGCAGGTGTTATAACCTTCAAGAACACTTGGCACATTTTATGTTATCCATTGCTGTAAACTGATGCAGATTAAAAGGTTAACAAATTTATACACACCTCTTATTCTCATTTCTAGCACGGACTTTTCCAAACGTGTCACATGTACTCATCCTCATTGAGGATTAACTGCACAACAACTTTGAAGTGTGAAAACAAGATGTGTTAGAATTCTGGCAAAGCAAACCTGGGCCACAATACTTTCAACAAAGCAAAAATAGCTCAGTGTTTCATAGCACAAGTGTCTGATTTTTAGAAATTTTCCCGGAAACTTTTACCCTTATTCTGTTATCTGGTATTAAATATGTTACATCAATGAAACCCTAATGGAAACAGTTTATGGGATGAAAAAACTTAACTAAATTCTACAGAATCCTCTTCATTTTAACTATGTAATCGAGACTGCAGCAGCCTAGGTATTAGCCCCGTCTGCTGTAGCTCTTTCAGTGTTTTAGTTTGCGTTGCACACGTACTTCCAGCAGAGAATAAAGACACTGCCTTCTAAATGTTGTTTGCCATTTTCAATAATTACACAGTTCTACAAACATACCTCCACATTCAGGTATGATGACCATAAAGCCATCACTTGCTGACGAGTCTAGTTACTTTGATAATAACTTTATGAAATTCACTTCCACTGAGATGTTTTTAATAGTTACCTGGCTAGAAATTATGGAAGCATGTTTGAGGTAACTGAATACTTGCTTTTCTCTCATGCTTGTCCTAAGTATTTCCCTGTAATGTATTCCTATTGTCTGTGTGTTCCATAATGAGATGCTGTATTCCTCAAACAATAAAGGCAATTCTTCAGGTGCTGCCGATTCAGTTATTGCCTTTACAGGTGGGTAAGTAGTTCCTGGGGTTTGATTTGTTCCACTAAATTGCTTTTATGTCTTCTAACAGCAGCACACTTAAGGATGCTCTTGCTTTTCTTCTGGTGTTTAGTGGAAGCTGTATTTTTTATTAGAGTCATTTGATAGACCTGTGCTTTGCCTTACTTTGCTCACCTTTGCTTTCCCCTTAAAACTTTTTCTATTCTCTCTGTCTCTCTTAGTGAAATCTGGCTACTGATTGGGAAGAGGGAACTGAAAGTGAGGATGAGGGCAGAAGGAGAACCTCTGCCAAGCACTGAACATGCTCCTGTGTTGCTGGCACAGAGGGTATCTCTGCCATGCAGGCAGGCATTGGCAGGGCTGCTGGCTCATGCTGTTCCCTGGGGAGTGAGGGACAACAGTCCTCCACCTCTGGCACCCAGGGGCAGCCAGTTGTGAGGTGGTGGGCTGCAAGGGCAATATCCCAGCTGACTATGAACACTGCTCACCATTGCTTTTAGGAGGGGAGAAGAGTAGAGAGGAATTTTGCACCACAGGTTTGTCCTTCTCAGTGCAGATTTCATAGAGAGTCTGGCTTAGATCTGCCGAGATCTAAAATTTAGCTCTAAAGCTGTAGTTTTTCTCCCTAAGCAAATCAAACTTTCCTTAAGGAAACGTAAAGAACATGAAAAATATTTTCTTTTCTGGGGGATGTTTCCAAAGGGGGGAAAAATGTAGTAACTTTTGAAGCTGGCTTTAAAGTTTGATTTTCAAACTCTGATTGGTCCATTCATAAATCCTCCCACAAGCCAAATAAAAAGTCATATAGCTTTGCCTAAATATAATTTACTTTTTATTTTACTTATTTTTCAACCTGTCTTCCTCTTCTACCTCATTCCCTAGGAAATTACTAATCTTCCTCCCATTTATCATTCAGCCTCCAGGCTGAATGCAATTTGGTTTCCTTTAGTACTGCACATGCTTTAAAACATGGGGAAAACATGCATTTTCAAGGAAAAAATATATAGCAAGGTGCCAACTGGAAGACTTGAAAAGCAAATGAAATGAGCAAGACAAGCATAGTAAGGGATATTAAAAAAGAAATAATCAAACCAACAAACAACAAACCCAAATTGAGACATGTAACACAAATCCATACTGGAACAAAGGCAAAGCAAACAGAGTCATTTCAGTACTGGGAGTGCTTTAAATATCTTCATTTTTTAAAATAGTTTCTTCATTCTGTCCCCCCATCCCCGTTCTTCTTGAGAACACAATAAAGGACAAACATCATTCACTCTTAGTAGCTACAGAAAGTAGCTTACTACAGAAAATAGAGAAGACAGCCCATGAAATCCAATTTCTCTGCTTAGGTAGAAGTGGCGATTGATAGTTCATTACCAATTATGCTAATTAGTGCATCCTATTTATGCACCTTCCTTAGCCATTCAGGCTGAACTCAGGTAGGTTGCAGAAAAGACTGATGTTTTTGTTCTGGAGAAGAATGGAAACTCAGGCAATTCCCATTGGATGTAAATTCCTTTTGAAGACAACTCTTTCATTTCTTTCCCTATCTCTAGAAATGTGGTTGATTTTTCCTCTCTTGTTAGAGTGATAGTGGTGTGTTCTCCTCTTAACCACCCTGCACAGAAATGATTCAGCTATTATAATTAAAGTAGATCCAGAGTTATTCAGTACAATGCTACACTCACTCCCATCTGTTAAGGAAGGAACAATACCTACTAACAAGGTGGTAGGCCAGTTTCAACAGGGCATAAAAAGCCAAATGGAGAGTAACTTAGAGAGGAATTTCACCAAACACAGCAAGTGCCATATTGTTTGCCAGTAGGACCTTCTGTTTGCAAGCAATGTCAACATGAAAGTTTCATTACGCAGGACTGTAGGACTTGTGGACGCAACCCAATGAATCAGTTCCCCTTCTTTGCTTCTTGTTTCCTTGTCAAGATAATTGGGCAGAATTCCACCTTCAGTAGCATAATACCACTATTTATCCACGCTCTTTGGTTATGTTTGCAACAATACTTGCTAAATGCTAAGCACTCTTCAGTTTCATTTAACACCACCACTTTTGTGAGGGTCTCCCCTGGAGAATTCTTGTGCACAGACATAGAAAGTTCAGGTTTCAATCACTGCCCTTCAGAAATTATATTCTTTCCTGGGCATCTTACACATCTCAAGGGAGAGACTGAAAAAAGGAAAGTAGGAAGCTAGCTTAGTCCTATATAGCACCTTTCAGGCTAAGTGAACCCACCAACACCTGACAGCAAGGTGAGCTGGTTGCTCCCAGCTGTCCTTATTCAATATGTTACAGGCATGTGACTTACCTTCAGGAGAAGACCCTGAATAGTTGTAGGAAGCTCCCTCTGGTCTTGAGAAAGAAAATTTCAACGTAAAATGCATCTGAATTTCAGAGATGTCTGGCTTCTTTTCCACTACCATGACTTGGTACCCACCTGAGGAAAACCTTTCTCTGAAAGGCTCACCCATAGTGCAATCAGACAGTGAAAGGGTGCTGCTGCTGCTGCTTTGGGGGCTCCTTAAAAAGTTATGACAGAACATGTAAGGATGTTTTTGCTGTATTGTGTTCAAATGCCACAAGTGGTAATCTTGGTCTTAGAGCAGTAGGTGGAGTGCTCTCACACAGGAAATGAATGCAAACTTATTACTCATATTAGCTTATACAATAACATGCAAAAAATAATTAGTGCTATAAAATGGCACTTTATATTATGTCTATGGCACTATATTATGTCTTCCAGCCTTCTCCAGCTAGATTTAACCAAAGGCCTCTTGCTATAACTTGGCTGGATATTTGAGGGAATCCAATAAATAATTAAAGGAACCACCTACCTTAATGAATTTATTAGAACTTTAATATTTTATTATGAAAGTTTCTTGTTCAGTTTTCCAAACAGATCATGAGAGACAGGCACTTGATTACTGGGTTTACCCCAGTTCCTGTTGTTTAGAGCTTTTAAAGTGGTCAAAATCCCAGAAGAAATGGAGGGAGTGAATCAGCCATAACCTGAAATGATGAGAGAAAAAAGAGTGTGAGGTTCAGCACTTACACAGCTCTTATTCCACTGTGTGACCCGTGGCAGACAGGTACACAGGAAAGTGGTAATGGAAAGCTAAATCCCCTATTACCCTTCTGCCTGGCTCTCCCCTGAGGCAAAATCTGCTCCCACACCACATTTCACTTCTCTAATGACCATTTTTTAGAGTGTATAAAGCACTCTCTATTTATATCAGTCCAGTTAGTATTTGTAGTAAAAGAAAGCTTAATTGGGACCTCCAATGCAATTAATGCATAGATATAATTCCAGTGAGAAAGGACTATAAGGCAGGACTGACAGGGAGTCCTGTGTGGCTGTGACTGATGAAAGAAGAATGCTACTTGTAATATGCTGACACTGTACAGAATTAGGCTTTGTGTTCCCTAGTCATAAAATGTCTTTTGGGATGAAAGGCAGATATTTTGGGTTAGTTAGCTCTATTTAATTATGTGGCTTCCAATGTAAAAGGGTTTATTGAAAGTATTCAGAGAGGGAGAAGAATGGAAAGGACTCACGCATATTTTTAGTTTACTCTGAAGCTTTTCATTATGCAAGTACTCAGGCATCTAACCAATATAAATTTTGAGTGAAAACTAGAGCAGCTTTCTTATTTTAAATAGTATTAGACAATGTTTGGGAGTCCACAGCTTCACTCAGAAATCTCCCTTCCTTGATTTTTTTCTTGTACTATCTGAATGAAATCAAAAGAAACCCTTGTGTGTTATTCAGGATTTAGCCTATATTTTTCTCTCCTTACTTTTAAACATAAAGTTTTCCTTTTTGCATTTAACCTCTCTTTTGTTATTGTAGGATTTTTTTGATGTTGCTTTCTTTTTTGTTCTGACTGTTATTTCCTATGTGAGTCCCTTTGTCAGTATCCTTAATGAATCCAATTTAATTGATTTCAAGGCATTTGTCCAATCTATGATGGCTAAACTGTATTTTATTCTCATTTTCCCATTAATTTTCTATCCCTTCCTGCTTTGTGTCATCTGAAAATATGATTTGCACTCTTTTGTATTTCCTCTTTCATTTCATTCTTAGATTCATTCAGACATATACAGCATGTGGAATGCCCTGAAGTGAAGAAAAATGGACATTGAGATGCAGACACACTGGGCCAGAATTTGTCAGCAAGATATAAAATGAGAAAGCCAGAAAATTGGTCTGGTTTCTGAAACATTTTCCTGAAGCCCTGGGTGGGATTTGTTAGGAGTATAACAGGAGACTCGTGATACCTTCTTTCTTATAGCTCATTTACTTTTTATGAGAAGGAGTTACATCCTTGGGAAGAGTTCACATCAGAATCTGGATCCAAGCTTCATATTGGGTTGGTACCAGATATACACATATGTTATGTTAATCTGGTCTAATAGAATAGAACAGATGAAAACAGTGTTAACAATACAATAAACAAAATAATGCACACAGGGCTTCAGTTACCTTGCCGTAAGTGAAGAACTGTCTGAGACCATAAAATCAATATACCTACCAATTTTAAAATATGTAAGAAAATAAAAATAAAATCCATAAAAGTTAAAATAAATAGATAAATACGTTGATCCCTTTTCTCCACATAGCTGTGGTTTTCAGATAAACAATTACATGCAGATAAAACTTACTCTTTTTTAAATGCCATCAAATTGTCCAGTGATTGCTATGGTTACAGATAATCAGCCATAAATACTGAAGTTAAAAAAAGATTAAAAAGGAAATTTTTCCTTTGTTCTGAGCTTGTATCTAACGTAGTAGAATAAAAAACAAGTACCTCACGGCATTCTTTTTTTTCATTAAATACTTCTCTATTGAATCATAGCCTCTTAGGGATTAGTACTGTGGTATTTGGTAGCTGTTGGCTGAGACTTAAGTGCAGTCTGGATCTACCACAATCATCACTCATTTGTTGACCACAAGTTTAGATGTGCGTTGTTAGACACAAACACGTAGGCAGCGACAGGACATAGTTAATCCAAGGTCAAAGAAATATATATTTACTTGTTTTGTAATAGACTTCCAGCAAGGAAATATTGAATTATGTGGATTGTGCTGTAACTGTTGAGCAAGGAAAAGAAGACAATAGGGTGTTGTTCCTTCCTTAGGCTGCTGAAGAAGAGCTTCTCCTTTAGGAACACACTGTTATTTTGTCCTATTCCAAAATTTTTCAGCCATTCTCTTTTTAGATATAACCAGAAGATTGAAACTACAACTATAAAATACTTTATTTCATTGAATTACTCCAAAGCCTGGCAATATTATGGTTGAGTGTCACTAATAAGAGTTAAAAAAGCTGGTTAGAGGATGTCTACATAAATCTTTAGGTCAGTCTGTTCATCTCTCTGGTTTGAGTTAATGGCACAGCCCAAGATTCACCAGACCCAGCTTCAGAATCTTATCTTAATATATAGGGATGGTGCAAGGACAGGACTATTTTACAGTCTGAATTTGCCTTGCTTTCGACACATTTCAAACACTTACGCACAGTTTCTGAAAGTTTAAAGAGAAAGGCAGAAAAGTCTTGTCATAAAATTGCTGGATTCATCATTTGCCATAAAGATTAATGAAGACTCGCTCTGAGTGTTTTAAGGCACAGGGAAAGCAAGCACTGAAGTCTGCCACAAAATCTGTCACGACGGGCACTGTTGCAGGAAGAATTTATCTTGTACTGACAATAGCTGTGCATGACAATGAGCACAACAAACAGGGCCAACCAGGCAGCACAGTCGGGCCTGCAGTCCCCACGGCCCCTCCGATATGGACTAACAACAGTGTGATGTTTGTGGCTCATGCTTCAGGGCTGTGTGTATAACCCAGCTGCTTCCTGCCTAAGAACTCTGCAGCAATGACAGTTCCAGCCTCCAAGTGCTCCTGCCTGCATTGTGGAGCTGTTTGAGGATCACTAGGGAACATGAGTTGAGCCTGGTGAGACGAAGGTCCCCAGCAGCGCAGCAGCTCATCCCCCACGGACAGTGGTGGCCTGGGAAAGAGTGCAAGAGCAGAGCAAGCATAGTGGTACTTCCCAGTGGTGACCACACAGCTCTTTGTCTGCAGCTTCCCTATATTCTGCCTGGGAAGGAAAATGATCTCCACTCTTTTCAGGATCCATTTAAATGACTGTCCTTCACTTGTGGACAGAGTCCCATGGGAATTTGCTTTGGTTTCTTCAGCTTTGAATAGCCTGAATGAGACAACTGATAGGAATCTTTGTGGATCCAGATGTTTACATGACAGCAATTTTTATCAGTTAAATTTCACAAATTCACACATCTAGCTTTTTATGAACACACTTAGAGGTTTAAATTCCATGGTTTGTCTCAAGGTAAGTCATACTGTGTTTCCGAGGCTAGCATGGACATATGCTTCTGAAGCAGCCATATAATTCTTGGCTGCCAAACTGAATTTTTCCATCTTTTGTATGCTGTGACAATTCACTTTTTGTAAGGCACTATGCGGACTCGATGTGCATTAATAGGTGGATTATATTTTTATAAAAACACAAAGCCCAATCCCCAAATGCTATCAAAGGTCTGGTTCCCTCGGTATGATATATAGTTTACTGTATTGGCTGCACAGTGAACTGCTAGATATTCCAGAATGTACATTGTCATAGACAAGCTCATGTATAACTGAGACCAAATCATTCCAGTTTTATGAGCCTCGTTCAGACTGAACTATTTTTTAAAGCTGACCAGAGTAATCTAGGTTTTTTGAATTTACCTGTGCATTGAAATGCAGCAGAGCAACTCTATCATGGTCTCAAATTTAACCAGTTTTGAAAAGAAGATTTTTAATAACTTTCTGTTTCTTTCTCAAAGAATCCCCACAGAGAGATTGTGTGATATTTTGAAGTGATTCAATGAGCCAGTCTTATGTGTTTTTACTCTTTTTCTCTTGCAAGCCTGGTCTATGAATTGAAATGTTTTGAAAAGTGTTCTGTAAGATACAATTCTTAGAAAAATGAGTCATGGCTGCTTTTTATCAGTATGAATGCCCAAAGATCCTATATAACTCTGAAGAGGAGAAATTAGTTTGATAAATGTAGTGCAGTGTTCAAAATCCAATTGATTTTATGCATCATTTCAAATTTTTTGCTGCAGGGTGTACAAATATCATTTCCATAATGAAAAGACAATCGGATGAGCAGTATTTAGCATCAAGTAAGGAAGTCACAAACAAAGAAGCAGCAAGTAAGGAGAGGGTAATAGTCTGTATAACCAAACAGTCTGCACACCCAAACCACCATCTCACACCATCTTCATCTTGTGAAGCAGAAGGGATGCAGAATGGACACAGCAGGATTGACAAACAACTTAGAAGGCATATCTGAATAACTTATCAGGCAATATTATCAAAAACATTTAGAACATGAAAATTTTGAAATCCTATTGTGCTTGTACAGGACTTCTGTGTGTATTATGCATACATGTAATTAAATAAATAAATATTTAAAAACTAGGTCACAAAAAGTATACCTAAGGGCATAATGAAATTTCTTCCTTCTAATATTTCAAAAGGGTAGCATATTCCTCTAATGCTAAGATATGCAGTCAACATGTCTAATTTAAGTAGAAAAAACCAATCTTGACCATTTAAAATATTTAATAATTTTTACTCCAGGATCTTTCCTGGAATTACGCTTTTTGAAATCTCATTTAAAATGTGCGATTCATGTATAGAAGAATGCTAATAGAAAAACCACTAAGTTAACCATTATCCAGTCACAAAACCAAATGGGAAGTATTTTGAGACCCAGAAGAAAAATTTAATTTTATTATATATTTTTTAATTTTTCAGCCATCTGAACTGCAAAATATTGTGTTTAACTCTGCATAAAAACATGATGAGTTAATACACAACACTATGGGATTCACAATATTATTGAAAGAGTTTTTCTAATTAAAAACAAGTATGGGCTATAATTTGCATTTTTTATTTTTATATATATTCTGTAATGTCAAAATAACAATCCCACACAATGTCTAAATTTGTTAAAAGTGTCAAGATTTACATTCCTATTGAAATAAAAGGCCTTTCAAAAAAAACAAACCGCATTCCATGCAAATTAGTACAAAAATCCAAACTCCATTTTAAGAGAATCTGAAATTATCATAAGTGGTTGTATACATGATAATTACACTTTACCTACCATGGTGCAAAACAGGAGCTTTTTTTTTCTATTAGAAACTCATTTGTTCAAAGAGTTTGCATGATGGATAAAGAGCTCTGTGTATGTGTACATGACTGCAGATATGTGTCTGGGTAGTTTGTAGCTTAAACTTTTACAATAGAAAGGGCTGAATTTTTTAAGAGGTAGCAACATAACAAAGAAGGTGAGATGGTTCATGGATCTCATTATGAACAAATGAGGGGCTAGTTACTGAAAAGTGCACAGCAATATATAGAGAGTTAGCTGCCTCTCAGGAAACATATCAAAAAGGAAAGGTTCCTTTTAAGGTGGGTAATATCTGTAATAGTTCATTAACAGAACAGGAAAACAAATTCTCACACAAAACTGATTCAAAAAGGTCTGCTTCTACCTCGTCATTGTAAAAAGGAAAAGAATGTAATCAGATGAAAACACACTTGCTCCATGCAGACATGGAACCTCTCACCCAGAACTTCTCCAACAGGGTTTCAAGGCAGAGAATTTATTTCTTATTTTCTAAATCCTCTGCTATATACATCTACAACTGTCTTAGCAGCCACAAAATCATGGGGTAACCAGAAATTTTCAAGACAAATAAAAAAAATAGCACAGCAAATAAATTTACATTTGGAACAGCTTGATATTCTCTTCTATGGTGTCACATTCAGACAACACAGATGGCTCCATTTCTTTAATTTAGCAGTTTAGGTTTTTCATTGCAGTTTCCCCCAGAGTTACCAAGTTAAAATGAGATGTAATTATATTTTTCACTGGGGGCACAAATCACCCCCAATTTAAACTGCCTTAAAATGAGCATGAAGAAATCATGACTGGTGGAACTGGCTCCAAACTTAGGATCATACTATTCTACCTTGCAGAACAATGAGTTGTTTTATCAATTAATGTTGTGACTTTGGCTATGGGGTTGATACCATCTGATGTTAACCTATCTTGTTCACACTAAGGATCTGGAGCAGGCTGGTCCATAGGCAGCACAGTGGTGCGTGGTGATAGCCACTCTGCTACACTCCTCTAGTGAATGAAAATTTGATTGGACACTAACAGTGCTATAGGAAAATGATGATGGAAGACAAGACACATTAAAACTGTGTGAAGGCAGTTCCATTTTCCTAATATTTTATCTTTATAAGTCTCCCCCTTTAATTTCAAAGGATCATATTCTCACCTCTAAATGTTTCAGCTCTCATTTGTGGGGCACATACTAAAAAAAAAAAACAAAACAAAGCAAAAAAAAAAAAAAACCAACAAAAAAAAAAAACCACCAAGCCTCACAGTAAAATAGTTGCCTGGCAGTAGACCATGAAGAACCTAATTCAAGATTAATGTGGGCTGGAAATGTGAATTTTCATGGAAGTGCTGGTACAGCTTTTTTTCAGTGGCTGCAGGACTGTGTGAACTTGCATGTCTCACAGGGAAAATTTGCTTTAATACCACTCTTCTCTTCCCATGTTCTTCAGGATCACACATTTCAGCATAGCCATATGTTACCTAACCACAATAAATCCTCCCCACTCAGGGGTTTATGTGTTCTGGGTACTTCAGACTCCTCAGTCACTTTGAAAGCCAAGGCGCCCACACCAAAGACTGAAGAAAAGGGAGTTTTAAATTGCACTGTACAGCCCAGATCTATCATAAAGCTTTCCCAGTCTCCAGGCCATTAATTTAGCGTGGACAAGTGGGATATTAATATACTAAACTTTCTCCATTTAACTATAAAACCATTTAGCTGAGTCCTGGTGCCCTAACAAGCTAATAAAAATAAAATGTTTGTTGTCTCCCAATAAAGGACAAGGTCAGTTCTATGTGCCTCCTTTCCAGTATTTTACAGAAGATCCTGATATTCAATAAACTCATTATCCTTCATACATTTACATACAAGCATCTTTTGAGGAGTTCAACTATCCAATTTCAAAGCCACGTTGCATCTGTACTATACCCTTTGTCTGATAGATTCAAGTTATTTCCAAGGAGAAAATATTTATACAATTGCTGCTGAATATTTGTGCATTATTTCTCCCAAATAGTGCAATCTTGTATGATTTGTGGAGACATTATCAGCAATCAAAACTGTAGAGAAAACTCGTATAATAAAGAACATTTCAGGCCATGAAATACAGCCTGAATATATTTTTTAGTAGAAAAAGGAAAAGAAAAAACTGTGTTATAAGAACGGGAGAGTGCCTGATAACATTTAAATGCAGTGGCTTGAGGCACAGTTCAGACTCAGGCAGGAAACCTCCATATGCCTTGATTCCTAGACCTCTGCAGAAATGAGAAAGATTCCAAGATAAAAGGACATCAACACTTTAGAAAGTTTAACCAAACAGGAGCATTATAAACTATCAAGCTCACAACATTAATAACGATGAGTTCTGTTAGATTCCCCATAGCTAAGCTGTCCTTTCATCATGGAGACCATCATGGAGACCATTCTAGAACATCTGATAGTGGCCAATGTCAGAGGTTAGGGAGATTAGCCCCCAGGCTTGTCCCCTTTGACATGAACCCATGTCCCAGTCCTGATGGTGGCTCCCTCAAAGATATCCTGGTATTGCTGAACAGCTGTTGTGGCCCCACATCCATTTTGTGCTGACTGGATCCCACACCAAGAGTCCTCAACCATGAGCAAAACAGTAATCTGACTCCTCAATACCTCTGCTAAGGTATGAAAAGCATCATATTGCATACATGGGAGGGCAAAAAGAAAAAGAAAATAACAAGAAAGAGGGAAAAAATTGAGGAAAACAGAGCAAGGTGTCAATCTGCAGGAAGGCAAAATATTAATAAATCAATCCTCCTTGAATTATTTTTTTTCCTTCCCTCCAGCTCAACAGACCTCATCACCACAATAACTACTATTTTGTGTCTTAATAATGTATTTTGATGTAGTGTCCAAGTATATTAGTTTTTTCCAAGCCTTCAAAAGCTTTCACCTGTGCTTTACTTTATAGAGAATGAAGTCCTAGTCCCTTCAGTGGTACAGGCCATGGAAAATCCACCAGGTGAATCACCATTCCTATCCTTCATTGTGAAAACGCTATTGACATGAAGTAAGCATATCTTTTGTTTCCCAATAATGCACCATCAGTTTAGACTGCATTCATTATTTCTTTTCATCGTTTTTTACAAATGCATTTTGAAGAAAAAATTTAGGCTGTGATTTGTTCTTTAGGCAGCCACAGTGCCTATTTGTTATTCATAATTAAAGACTGATAATTAGATACTTAAATGGTGTGGCATTATTTCTGCTTCTGTCTTGGAGGTCTGAATCACAATAACTGGAGGCAAATCTGATTTTTGAGCCAAGTAATTTCCACACAAGCATGCTTACTGGTACAATGTCTATTTTGTGTTAGAAGTAAAATGAGTATTTTCTGCCCTATCCATGAGTGCGCCTCACAACGTTATCCATGTCAGCATGCACAGCCTGTTTGTTCATAGTAAGCTGCCCTTTGATTAAAACACTCCTGCAAAAATAAACTGTAAACATTAGAGAAGCAACTTTGTGGCTCACTGGCAAAATATTTGTTCTCATTGGGAAAACAGTGTTGCATCATTCACACACAAGAAACTGGGAGCAAAGAACCTCCCTTCAGGAGAGCAGGCAGAACCCCCCCCCCAGCCCCTTCCCTAGCCCTTGGGTGGGGCCAAAGGTGGTGCTATTTGTGCACACAGGTTGGGATGGGCAGCAGTGGGTGACAGGGGAGCAGGGGCTGGGCAATCACCCCAAACAACTTTTCCTCCTCTTCCCCGGCCAGGCACAGCTTCTGGATCTGCCAGATCAAACCCCAGGGCTCCTGGCAGAATTTCTATTTTGTTCGAGCTGTAGGACCCTATACACATTCATAACCCAGTCAGTTTGTGCAAGCCCTTTATACATTATTGCTGCATCTTTTTCAGTCGTGCCAGGGCACTCACATGCCTCACCAGACCTTGCAGCCTCTCCTCACCTGCCCATGGCCCAAGACCCTATTTCTCCCCCTCCCAACAATGTCACACCATGGTCAGCCCTGAGCTCCCCAGAGCCCTGCCCTGCCCAGCCATGGGCCCTGCCAAGCCAGACCCACCCATGGACGCACATCCTGGACCACCCCAATCCCAGGGAGGATCCTGGTGCTCAAGGCTGGGGCTGCTCCTGATGCTTCCTGGCTGGGCAGTGGGACACAGACTCCATCACTGTGATCCCATGTGCCTGCACAAAACCATGACAGGAGGGGACATTAATGGTGTGAAGACAGTAGCTTGTTGTACGGCCACAGAAAAAGAGACATCTGGGAGCAGAGTGCTAGTATTCAGTTCCATATTTAAACAAGCTTAGAGGCCAAACTTGACAGGAAAAAAAAAGAAAAAAAGGCAGAAGAGAATAAAAGATCAAAGACACATGAAAGAACTAACATGCACACCAATGAGATCAGGAGCACTGTGAAACACATGCTGGGTCCCAGATGAAGGCCACAAAATGCCATCCAAGTCAGTGACTTCCAGCAGCAAAGAAGGATCTGGAACAACTTCTTCCCCTCCAGCGGCCTTTGTACTGCTACCCTCTGAACTGTTTGGGGGTCTACCCACAGCCATTCACATCTGAATGGACAGGTGCTCCAAAATTGTTCAGAGCCATGTAACCAAAAGGCAAATTTCACTGCTTCAACTGAGCAGGTAATTCTCTGTGTCTCCTTTTTCCTCCCCCTCCCCACTGTGGAATGAATTCAATGGGAAAATAACCAAATCTTCCTTCCACATTCTCCCTTAAGAGCAGAAAATAGAAGTATTTCTATTTCTGAGGAAAAAAACAACTCTAAAAATGAGAGATGAAGCTAATACTCTGTACAAACATGCATGACAAATGACCACAAAACTCATCTGAGACTCGACCTGATTTTGAGACAGTTTGGTGGTAACCTGTGGGTGGATGAAGAACAATTGCACTATTTCTTTATAATTCATATTGAACCTGCAAAAAGTACACTCTCACTTTATGCTTTTCTGAACAAAGCCCATCATTAATACAGTAGATAAAAACTTGTATGAGAATGGGAAAGACTCCTCACAAATCAATCCTGAAACTAGTTGCTCCCACACTTGAAATGGCAGCTTCTTGCAATGACTAATGCTTATCTATATTCTAAGGACATGCATAAAATATGACAGCTGGCCTGTCCTGACATTTAGAAACAGATGCTTAAACAACCCACAACAGAGAAACCTCCAGTGCTCTGTGAATCATTAACCTCCTCAGGAAGCCCTATAGGATAAAGACCACTCAGGATCACTTCATTCCATTACCACAAAAACTTCTGCAAAAGCATTATAAGGAGCTCAGTGCTCCATTCTTAATACTTCACCTGCATCAGACCATTGTCTCTTTTACGAAGGAACACACAGAAAGTTTCCTTCCATCTTTTTTCTTCTGCTATTTGCATTATTAACCCTCAAACTGTGATATGTCATGAATAGTTCGCTGTGTAATTGTGAATGGGATGATGTTTCACTGTAGATGAAACTCCCAAGGTTTTTATGACCTGTTAAAAAGCCTGGTATAACCAAAAAATATGACCCAGGCTCACCTGGAGTTTTGCCTCACACTGAACATAATGTTGATACAGTTTTCTGAGAGGTCTCTTTATACAATGACCTGCCCCAAAAGCTGGTTTATACTCACCTATGTATGTCCACTATATACACCCCGTATATATATTGAAAATACTATAGCACATTGGGGCATGGCACAGAGAGCAGCCTTATCCTGATTTCACGAGATACATTATATAGTAAGAGAAAAGTGTCCATGAGCAAGACAAATTCCCTTTAAAAACTTCATAACATCAACTGGACCACAAAGATCTGTTCCCTGATTCATTGGTCTGTAACACTGCAAACCCTTCTGCTGTCAAACACCCCTCCCAGAACTTCCTGAACTACTTGAGTTACAGTCTGCCAAAGACCCTTTCAGGTTTCAGTGTTGTCCTGGTTTTCAGTCAGGAGAGAGTTATTTTTTTTCCACAACCATGGTGGGTGGAGCCTGAAGGCATGTGAATGTGCTTGGGTTGTTATTCTATGCCACACTCATCGTGGGTAGGAGGCAGAAGTAAGGGATCCTCACTTCTGAGAAGGAAGTAGCCATGGATTGCCCTGGGGAAGAAAAACGTGGGCATGGAGAGCCCCAGTGACATTTGGTTCATTGTCTCAGGGGTCACGCCACGTAGGTTCAGCTCAGTGAGCTTTCTGCCTGTAAAACACCATCTCTTTTATACACTGTTGTTATTAGCATTGTTCCTGTTACTGCTCATTTTCTTATTGCTTTGCTGTTACCAGTAAATTGTTTTCATCACAATTTGTAATTTCTGCCTTCTGTATCTCCTGCCAGAAAGGAGCACTGCTCCTAAACCATGGCAAGTGTCAGTGTCAAGGACTAGGTCAGAGGAAGGAGAAAAACTTCATGGGCACAGACAGAAAGGAAAATCAAATCCAGAGAGAAACAGAGGGATGTGACAACAAAGCAGGAGCCAGCAACAACACTGAGACCTCCTATAACTACTGAAGTAAATACCTGCAAGGATAGAGTTAGCTAGGAATAAAGAAACATCTCACACTGTTTTGTTTCTTGTATTAAAAAAAAAAAAAAGCCAATGCTTTGAGCACACTTACTTTCAAAACATAAACTTCTCATTCTATAAGGAGACTAGTAACATGCAAAGTGGAATCTCCCATTTTACCCTTCAGATTTCAATGCTTTATGTCATTAGGCAACAGAGAAAAGCAAGGAAGATAGAAAGCAGTTTCAGACTTTTTTGTAAACTAAAATTCTGATTTTAAGGAAGAGAGACAAGCTGTAATTAGTCTTGTAGCTGAAAACTCCCTGTCTGCTTTCACCTATTTACACTCATGCTTTCAGAGTGTCCATCAGTAGAAATGGAGTCAATAAAAAATGTAATCTTTTCAAAGACATACTCTGTTGTGGAAACTGGTGTGCTTCTTTTCAGGTATATTCTGATATCACTGTGATATGTCTTAGTTGCTCACAGTATGGTGTCTTGCTATATATTTTTTCATTAATATCCCCATGATTCCTGTGAAAGAGTCAGGCAAGGGTTGTAAATACTATTAACCACATTTTACAGAGGGGAAATGAAGACCAAGGGGTAAAATAATTTGTTCTCAGCTGTATACTGAGTTGATGCTAAAGCCAGGATTTAGAACTCAGTCTTATAATACACCAAGATCCTTTCTCCAGCCCCATTTCTTCCCAGGGCCTCTCCCAAAGCTACAAGAACTGAAGCAACAAGAGGGCAAGGATATTTTCCTCCCTCAGCTACTTGCAACTCAGCCATCTTCTAACATGTAAAAATTGCATACACTCTTTGAAGACAATATACCTGCCAAATATGACAGGAATTTGAGTGGTCTGATCACAAAATTCTAAGTTATTTGGTTATTTCTATGAAACCAATGAAGCATGCTTTGATTAACTATGTTTGAGGATAGATAAAAAATGGCTAGGAGATTTTTGACAGAATTATCCAATTCAATTATGTCAAAGAAAGGGATAAAATTGAACCAATGTCAGATCTAAAGAGAATTATTCTGAGTTATACTTAACTGAAAAATGAAGCCTGGAACAAAAATGCAGAATGATGATTCCATAATAGGGTGTTACATGCTGTAACATCACTGCCTTTTTAAGGATGGTACACACCATCGCACAAAGCAATGTATGTGTGTTGCAATAATAACTTTATCACTTAACAGCCATAGAGATTAATGAACTTTACTGTGTGCTATGTGCCTTTCTATCATATTAGGAAAAAAGAAGAATCATGAAGAGAGAGGGTGGAGCATAGTGAGGTGGTGGCAAGGCAAGCTGCTGTGTGTTTCTGTCACTGTGGGAAAGCTGGAGTCTGAGCTGCAGAAGGCCCTTGGGGGTCAGGTCAGCTTCTCCACAGTCACCAACAAACACATCATGTAACTGAGACTGCAAAAAAGCAGGCACAAACATTGTTTCAGGTGCTCTTTTTCAGTTCAGATTCCAGTCTTACTATAATAACTCCTTTTTGTCTTTACAGTACTACATGTTAGATCCATAGCACAATCCCATTGATTTCATTTTTTACCTCAGCCTAAATGATCACTCCTCCTCCTTTATTTAGCACTGATATTCTTTTTTCTCTTTCTGTGCAGAATGAGGAGTATGACTTAGCATGCAGCTTAGCATATCTTCTATGCTGTTCAGGTGCTAGTACTGCTCTCATCAACAGAGTACTTGAACTTCTTCCAGAAGTGCCTGCTGCCCTTCTTTTGAGTCACTCAATAGTTGTTAATGTTTAATGGCTAAAGGAGCAGGTGAGAGATAAAAGACAGAGAAGCATGCGCAGCAGATTCTTCTCTGCAGAGGAACCTGGTGACCCTGACTGTGTCTCTGTTTTTTTTCACAGTGCAACCAGGAAGCTTGCTAAATCCTACTTAATGCAAGTGATGATGACTTAGGATAAAGGAAAATAAAACCGAGAAATGATACATAATTCCCTAGTGGCTTTTGCTCCCAAATATATCATCATTTAGGCAATAAACTTTTCATTAAAGAAGGTTAAACTTATATGAGTTCCTTTTCAGCACAATGATACAGTGCTGTACTACAAATTTTAAGCAGATATATTTCATTAGGTTTCCCCCAGCCTGGACAGAGTAGCATGCCTTCAGGACTTTCATACTGACTTTCAGGTTGCCCTTGTCTGCTAGAGAAACCTTTAAAATTTAAAGCAAAGAAAGATCATTTGTACATTCTGCAAGCTGAGGAAAGAAATCCTACTTGGTTTGATTTGCTATAATGATAAATTTATCAGAGGCTGTTCATTTTATCTCCTGCAGAACTGCTCTTTGATGGCATTAATCTGCAGTAATGATTACAGGAAAGTAATTCAAAGCTGTTCAAAGGGAAAGGTGACATGATGCTTTCCATCTCTTTTCTGAATGCTTCCTCAGATTGTTCAATAAATTACAGGTGTAGAAAGAAAAAAGATGGGCCATATGCAGCTGAATATTTTGAGGAATCTAGAAATATGGAGCGATAAGAACAAGACTGCATTTGCAGTAAAATATGTTGCAGATTCCTCGTAGACCTTTCATAGCAACAGGCACTGAGTCCAAAGTTTTGGGGATGTTCAGTATTGTATGTTTTTCATTAACTGTCAGCAAAGATGAACCACAAATTAACAGTAAATTAATTCATATTTCAGATTAAGTGAATTAATGGTACCTTTTTGCATGGCCTTCTCAAAATAACAAGAGATTCTGTGATTTGTAAGAGACCACTGGAGCTCATCCAGTCATGCCTTTGAACAGGAATTCTAGACTGTCAAGAGCCCAAGCCACATAAGGTTTACCTAGCTGCATGTGAAATAACACCCATTGATGGAGAGTCTATGGCTTTACTGGTGACCTGGCTCAAAGCAGGGCATGTTTCTAAGAGTGATTTTCCTTCTATCCAGACTGAGTCTTCCAAGCTGCAACCTGTGGTCATTGCCTTTACTGTTTCTGCTTGCTTTACCAAAGGAATTCTTAAGTTACTAGAAATGAATGCAATAGTGCCCCCTGACTCGCAACACCACCTCCTTGAGGATTTTTCCTGAATTGCATGGGGTCATACTGTTACTCATAAGATTATTGAACCCTCAATATTGCCACCATTTTCTGGCTGATTTCAGGGGGAGGAGGAGAAGGAGGAGAAGGAGACATGATATCACCACTGTGAGATTTAGGATTGGAGTAAATATTGCACACATGTAAAAATCTTTTTGCAGAGCTTTAGCAGAGTCAAAAAGCCAGCTGATATATTGCACAAGTATTTGAGAAGTATTTGAAGGTCTGCCCTGAGACATTGCAGTGCCCTGTTGCACTCACACAACCAGCTCATAAAACAGCTCTAGAAGAACCTGTTCACATCCATGCTTTGTCTAGTGCTGAGGGATGCCACAAACCCACAGGCCACACAAACCATGACCCAGAAAGGCTACAGAGAAACTTACAGTCCACCAGGCTTCTATCCACTATACCTGTTCCCCCACATTAATGGTTACACTTCCTCACTTCTGGTTCTGAGCATCCATGGTAGCCTCATGGCCTGAGTACATACTGACCAGCTACAGTCAGGGCCTTGTCCAGCTCACTGCATATGCAGCAGTGAGGTAATGGATTCGTGGTGAAGCTCCTGCCAGGGTTAAGAAGAGAGATGTGCACTCAGCTTGTGATCATTACTTGTCTACCTCCATCTGCCTCAGGGGCTCCTGTAAAAGCACCCACCAGACCAGTCACACCGGAGCAAGAATTCTCATGGAACAATCAAAACAGTGGTGGGCATGGGAAGGTGTGTGTAGGTATCTTGATACTTAGAGACACAACAAATGAGAATATAGTATTTGATTATTTCATTACCAGGTGTTTTCCTTTGTTCCAGGTTATGTAGTCTGAAAAGGAAAAGAAAATTGCAAGGTAGTGCCACTGAACAAGCACATTCAAAATAAATCTAAGGGAAGGAATAGTTGCCTGGATTTGTCAATGGTAAAAATCTCTGCTATAAACATCAGAGGAGGCAAACTTAAGTAAATGCCAGATGTTTTTGAAAATCATGTCCTAAAGATTTTCTGTCAGTGCATAAGAAAATTTATCCTTTCAAGAACTGTAACACTGCAGATAGGATTGCAAGGCAGCGAAGACCTAAGGAAGCAAAAAAAAAAAAAATCCTAATTAGAACACAAAAATCAAAATTAAAGACACTCACCTCTACACATGTCATGGTTTAACCCCAGCCAGCAGCTAAGAACCACACAACCACTCTTTCAATGCCCTGCAAGTAGAACTGGAAAGCAAATTGGAATATTAAAAGTGAGAAAACTCATGAGTTAAGGTATTTGATAGATAAAGCAAAATCTGCATGTGCAAGCAATGGGAAACAAAGAATTCATCAAGATGCTTCCCATCTGCAGGCAGGTGTTCATCCATCTCCAAGAAAGCAGGACTCAATCATGCATAACAGTGACTTGGGAAGGCTAACGCCATCACTGCATACGTCCCCACCTTTCTCCTTCTTCCCACGGCTTTATATGCTGAGCATGATGCCCACTGTTTGGGATATCCATTTGGTCAGTTGGGATCAGCTGTGTCCCCTCCCGTGTCCTTGTGCACCCCCAGCCCACTCACTGCTGGCATGGGGTGAGAAGCAGGAAAGGGCCTTGGTTCTGTGTAGGCGCTGCTCAGCAGCAACTAAAACCTCCTTGTTTTCAACACTGCCTTCAGCAGAAATCCAAAACACATCCCCATACCAGATACTATGATGAAAATTAACTCTATCCCAGCCAAAATCAACACAATGCAATAGTCATATGAACTGTTTCCAATACTGACAAGAAGGAAAAATGTGATGACTATGCTCAGAGGCCAGAAAAATTTAGCAAGGAAAATGCATTTTAAAACAGTAGCAAATAAAACTTTAGTTCTTGGTTTTTTTCCTAACCCATGTTGAGAATTTACAATACTTGGAAAAAAGTTTGTTTTCCTACACAGCTACCTACAAGCATGCCAGGAAACTGTAGAAAGAAGAAAACAGGCATTTGGAGGATGTGTGTGTTCACTGGAGCGAGTGTTTAAATTACAGAACAATTACAATCACACCATCACCATTTGACAGTGCACATTTCTTCACAGAGCTAAAACTATAATAATGTCTAGCTTTTCTGAAGCATTTATCTTCAGATCTCAAAGTCATGGATAGCAGCTATTACAGCTCAGCCACAGACATCCCTGACAGCCCATCTCTGTCTGTCCATACTCCCCCGGCCTGGTAGAAGTGCTGAGACACTGTGCAGCTCTACATGCAGATGTTGCTCACATCCCTGACAAATCCCACTCCAAAGCACCAGTGAAGGCTCTTTTCTAAAGAACCATAAGAAAGTTAGAGAAGCCAGTACACAAGGTGGTAGAGAGTTCAGGAATGCAGGAGGCTGGCATATCTGCTTTGCCGATCATACAAAATATAGACATACTATTTGATGCTAGTAAATGGTGAAAAAATGGAGTTATGCCTGTTCCTTTCTATATTTTCCTCTTATATCTGTTCTTTATAACAAGGGACACAAAATTTCCCCAAGTAGTTCTTCCACTGAGCTCATTTGATTTGGATCAACAAAACCAATGATTTTTTTGAGAAGACATCCTATCTTGATTAAAGGGTTCTGAGGGAATTAGATCAAATTTTTCACCTAACCTTATCTGTATTAAGCTAAATACATAAAACTTGCTTAGCATCCAGCTGGAAGACAGAAAAGTGCATGTAAAACCTCTTCTGTGTTTTATCAATGCATGCTCCTATTTACTAGTTTTCCAAAGTGTAGGCTTCACAGGGTACACAATGTTCTGATTGCTGCCTTTTCCACTTCTACTCTGTTTGAGCATGCACAGGCACCTTTTCTGCTCTGAGACACAATGAATCTATGTGCAACTCCAACCCTCTACCACCTGTTCTTTTCCAGCTCATCATTTCCGAAACACTGCGCTGCACCCTATAAGTTATTGATTGCAAACAGTAGGACTCTATGTTAGCTCCTATGGTTTGCCTATGATATGGTGTATCACTAAAAGTGCTCAGCTTGCTTTGTAGAATCCACAGGTTCTCTGTTTAAAACAAGAGTTTTCAGTCTGTCTCCCCAAGTACAAATCAGGAAACACTCTTTTGATAGAGTTACTTGTGTAAGTAAATTAGAATTTTGTATCTTGGAGTGAGGCATCTTGGACCAAGTTGCAATACACATATACATAAATTTATTATGAGAATTAATTTTATCTCACTAATTATAGCTCAAATACTGTCATTTATATTTGAATCACACTTTTTTTTTTTACCCTTGTGTAAAAATAGGCTTTCTTATCTATATTAATGGCTGCTCTGCTGGATATCTTCACATAATACCTTTTCTTCAATTTATTTTCACACTTAAAATCAGCACCAAACCAGATTTCATGTGTTTTCCCGGGCCCTCATTAAGCATTCTGAAATTAAGTGGGAAATAAAAGAAAGTGTCTTCCTAGAGTGTGTCCATATTTTCTTTGTTATTTAAGAGTGGGCCTTTTTACACAAGGCAAAAAACCCAAAAGAATGATGGCGAGAAACGCTGATCTTCACAGATGGTACAAAACTGGCAGGAGCTCTTGACTCACTCGAAGGAATGGTGTGATTCCTGGGGATGGTGCTGTGCAGGGCCAGGAGCTGGATTTGATGATCCTTGTGGGTGCCTTCCAACTCAGCTTATTCTGCAATTTGCTAATGTTATAAATGAAAGAGCAATACTAGTGCTCTGTTAAAAAGCTATTGATTCTGTGGAAAAATATTGGTTCCCTGTAACTTCAGCTCCTCTCAGCTATCAACCATATTTATCAGTCTTGAAAATAATTAGGAAGAAAAAATCGAAACCATTTTTCCTGAAAGTGTTTGTAGCTGTGGCATCCAGTAAAATTATCATTAAAATAAATTAGAGTTGTCAAGAAAAAAGGATATGGACTGAGAGTGAAAAAAGGATGAATTCCAAAAGGCAATGAGTGATTTAACAGTTTCACCACATTAATGTCTCGTTTATTTGTTCATTGAGTAACCAAACTGAAAATAAAGACTATTCAGGACGTCTTCAATTCTTTTAATTTTGCTTTCAATTCAGAAATTGAAATTCAGAAAGTAGAGAAATTTGAAAATTTCAAATCTGCATAGGAAGTAACAACAAGTACATTTATTTTTGCAAGAAAAATAGATGTTTTGTTTCAGATAAAATAAGTTTGTACTGGAATAACAGAAGGCAGAAAGGATGACCTGCAGTGCTTATGCATCACTACAGCTGGATAAAGATTGTATGGTGGAAAGGTTATTGAGATTTCATAATTTGGCTTGGCACCAGAAAAAAAAAGGAAATCTTGTCTGTTTTAAAATCTTAAAAATTAAAATTTCAATGAAGCTGGAGTAGTTTTAAATTTTGAAAGGGTATTTGACTTCAGTTTTCTACATACTGCATTGCAGTAAAGAATTAAAAAAATAAAAGGATCAGTAATTTCTAAAAATCTTCTTAAGGTTTTGCCTTTGTCTTAGTTTCTTTTGTTTTTCAATTTTTTAAAGTTGATGAATTTATTTTAAATAAAACGAATTCAATTCTTCTTTAGAATTTGTCAAACCTTTGGGTTTCCTAACTCTGAAACTTATTTACCACTTTTTGAAAAGTTACCAAGTAGGAAGATCACCAACTTTGTTTTCCTCTGGGTAACTTTTAAAAGGTATAGGCATTTTGCAAAATTATTCAGAGGTTGTAAAGAGAGGTATAAACTTGATTAGTCCCTTATTAACATTCAGAAATGAAAGAAAATACCAAATTTTAAAAAATAAGAGGAACAGGAAAAGTATAACTGTTTTCAATTTTCTACTTTATTGCAAAAGGAAAAGCTGCTTGTTTTGCAGCCTGTGTGCTTCAGGGTATTTTAACAAGTTTAAAATTATCTATTCATCAGCTCTGGTAATTAGCTTTTGCTTTGCTTTTCTGTGTATTATTACTAGGGATTCATGTACTTTTATTGACTTATTACATTATCCTCCAGGTCTTCTGCTTCATACAAATGCAGTTCCACTCCAGGTTTAATAATTAAGCTGTATTGTACACTTACTGCTGGTCACATTGCAGACTTTCCAACCTGTGGATTCATGACAATTACAAGTATCAAAATAACACATTTGAAGTGTAATTACAAGGATCATTGATGTAATTACATGAACTTTATATATGATGCTGACAAATAATGGAATGATAAAGGAAGGAAAGGACTGCTTTGAGTGGCAAAAGGGTAGTCCAGAGTGTGATGTGGTATGGGCAGTCAAAGGGACAAGATGGAAGGACAGTACAAATGACAAATGATATGAAGAAAGTATGAGAAAGGAAGTACCAAGAAGGGGAAAAGAGAGTAATAGAGAGGAAAACTGCTAAAGAGATGATGAGAAGAGAGCAAATGTACAGGGTCATAAGTTTACAGGGAAGGACTCAAGGAGTCAAAAGAATAGTTTAGCAGATGACAAAAGGAATCTAACAGATTAAATGGAATTATTAGCTAAGGAAGCAGACTCAGCAATCATGTCTGTTTAAAAGGAGGGAGTAAGTTACCACCTAAGTTAGCTACCTAGAGGAACAGAAAAGCAAACAGCAGTGTATTGATTCAGCAGGTAAATCGTGGACAGCAGTATAAAAGAGTTAGCTGAGCTATTTAATCCATCAAGTATCATTGGGAACAGAGATGAGTCAGCAAATGGATAAATAAATAGATCAAGCAGTAGATTAGTGGTGAGACATAATGCAGTTGGTGAGAATTAGCTGTCAGAAGCCAGGCACCTGGAAGTAGTTTCCCAAACATGCTTGGTGATGGCAGCCAGGCAATCAGAGATGTCTGCAGGGATGCTGATCCCTTAGCTGAGTGCCTGGCTGCTGCTGCTTGGGGACCGAGATGGGAAGTGAGATGGGACATTAGCAGTGTGTATTTGCTTGCTTGTACAGGACTACTGGTGGGAGAGGGGGAAGAAAGGGCCAGCAGAAGTTCTCATCAGAGGAGTAGTCCTGCATTTTGAGTCTCTTAGCTTACATGTGTACAGGTTGATTCCTAAAGTTTGCCTTAAAGATATGCAACAAGTCAGAGCCCCCATACTGTGGTGAAAGGGTACCAAATGGGAAAGAGATGACTCCTGTTAGTACAACCTTTTCTTTTTACTACACAAAGAAAGGGCTGTTAGTTTTTCAGCCACATATCCTGTGATGTTTTATCAAGCAAAATGGTAAACTATGATTCAAACTACGCTTCCTTTTTACCAGCCAATCCTTCCTCCCCATAGGCTTAGCGGAGAGGCTGAGCTCATTGTTGAACTATTTGCACTAGAAGAGTAGATGTACAAATAGTGTGAGTCAGGATGCCTCTTTGGTGTGGGAGGAAGCAGAGAGGAGAAACAAAACTGATGTTTACCAAAAAATGGTAAAATAAACGGATATTTTAATTAATTCCACACACAGCTGCTATATATTATATATATATACACAGACCCACATATATATAAATATATCTTTTGCACTGATATATCCTTAATTTTAATTTTTAAATAATAAAAGGATTATTGTCATTATTGAGAGGCTTTTGTGAAGGTAATAATATAGTTTGATGTACTGGATCATGTGTTGTGCCCTTGCTTCTTTGCCTTGGGCAAAAGATGGAGGTTTGAAGGACAGCAGAAAGTAAGTTTTTGTTGATGCATTTTTATTGGAAAAGCAGATAGGCCTCGTGAAGGACAGCTGAGATGTGAGGCTATTTCAAAGACCAAGAAACTAGAGGAGAGAGAATGAAAGGAGCTAACAAGGAAAATGGTGCTCTGGAGTGCATTAGGAAGAGCATTGCCAGCAGGTCAGGGAGCTGATCCTGCCCCTCTACTCAGCCCTGGTGAGGCACATCTGGAGTGCTGTGTCCAGTTCCGGGCTCCTCAGGACAAGAGAGACCTGGAGCTCCTGGAGTGGCTCCAGGGGAGGGTAACAAAGATGACTGAGGCACTGGAACATCTCTCTTACGAGGAAAGGCTGAGGGACCTGGGCCTGTTCAGCCTCGAGAAGAGGCACTGAGAGGGGACCCCATCAATGTCTGTGAGTGTCTGAAGGGAGGTGCCAAGAGTTTCCAGGCTCTGCTCAGTGGTGCCAAGCAACAGGACAGGAGGCAATGGGCAGAAAGTGATGCACAGGAAGTTCCACCTGAACATGAGGAAGAACTTCTTTACTGTGTGGGTGACAACACACTGGAATAGACTGTCCAGAGAGGCTGTGGAATCTCCAGATATTCCAGAACTGTCTGGTCACAATCCTGTGTCACGTGCTCTGCAATGACCCTGCTTGAGCAGGGAGGTTGGACCAAACAGCCCAATGTGGTCCCTTCCAACCCAACCCATCCTGTGTGCAATACTGTCAGTTTCTAAGAGTTCCATTTTATGTATATATACAAACACATGAAAGGACTGTCCTCTGATTATATTCCTTTATGCATAAATAACTCTATACTCCTATTGAATTGAAATATACAACAGATCCAACAGTCCAGTTTCCCTGACATTTTAAACACATTCATTTTAAAGGCATGGAAGTCTTTTCTTCATATCTTGGGAAAGGGATGAGGCAGAGGGAAGCTTTGCATGTTCTTAGAAATTAATGTCACTGTTCTTACTTATCTGCCATTTGGACAGGCTGAATCTTCAAAGACCTCCCAGACTCCGCTTCTGAGCATTTGTTAATAGAAATGGCAAGTGAAAAATGCCAGTGTTTGATTTGCACACTTGCATGCTTGTATGAGTGCACAAGATCCTCCAGTTTTTATCACACAAGTTCATGCATGCTCAGAGTTTGCAGGTTTTAGAAAGAAAGCTTTTGCCTTTTGTGTCTCATAAATTCACTGTGACTGTTTTGATATTCAAAAGAAAGAAATGAATGAATGGATAAATAGATGAATGTTTCATTGCTTCTACCTGTGAAAGTTGGTTTATTTTCCTTAGTTTAAAATTGTTTTGGATTAACGTCTCTTTGCTTAGAATATTTTTCTACTTGCCTTTACTTTAACTGTATATTATAGTGAGTAGTTCCCCAAATTTTAGTAGGGCCCATTTAAAGGGAGGCAGTAGTCTTGGTATGGAAAGCCAAAACAAATATGTTCATTATTTTGGAAACAATAAAGATCAAGTCCACTTCATTTGCTGATATCTCCTCTCCCTTTTTTTAAACCTGGAAGGAGGCTGGAAGGAGGCTGCATTGGAAATGTCCTATTCTTTCAAACTGCCTCCAGAAATACCATTAACAGTCCAGAGAGGCCATTTAGTGTTGCTAAGGTGCTATGTTTACTAGACTTAAAACCACACTAAAATTTAGCATATGCTTCCTTTTGTTTTTTATTTTTATTTTTGAAGGTTTCTTTTTTGTTAGGGTTGGGGCTTTTTTATTAAGTTCTGGAATTTTAGAATTTCTCTATTCTGTCTGCAGTCAGTAGGTACTTTCTCTTCTTTCAGAGAATCAAAAAAAGACTGCACAAATAACCATGAAGGGATCTAGCCATTAACAACAAGAGTCCCTGATCCAAGAGCAGTAATCAAACAAGATGATTTTGATGAGCTTCAACAGTAATTAACAAATTAAGTGCAATGAGATTCATTTAAAAGTCACAATAAAATAAAGACAAGACTGAAAACTACTGTTAAATATAAAAACTATAAAATCTGAGATTGGCTGCAATTTGCAGAACTGAGGGTAGTGAAGTAAGACAGTAAAGTATTTTAGTAGAGCAATGAGAGACTAGCAATATTATTCATAAGCATCTCAGGAGCATGACTCACACATTCTACAAGAACTACATTTTCATGAATTTCCATAAATGATCAGATTTGTATTGTTTAAAGATGAAAAATAAAGCTTTCCAAAGTTGTATTGGCAAATGTAGGCATATTTTATACCTTGCTAGCTATATCTACAATGTTTCCAAAGAATTCAAGAACCCCAACGTCCAGGAAACAAATAATGATGGAAAACCTGCTTCTGCAATTTATTGCAGAAATAAACTACAATAGGGCCACAGTCCATTATTCTTCATCATGACTGCAATCACATGTAAACTGTATTCACTTAGGAATGCATTCCTTGGATGTAAATTCTCTGTTTTCAGCATGGTTACATTCTAGCTTGCTTTCATTTGGCTTCAGAAAAGCAAAAGAAAACTAGATTTTTAAATTTATGTGCCACACTTCTGTGAGGAAAGGTTCTTATCAGAATATAGGAATTTATAGACACTTGCCTCTGTAAATTTTGAAAGATATGTCTATGCATACACTTACTTGAAGAATGTGAACTTTTCTGACTGCATTCTCTCTTTCATTCTCTGAGTCTTAGACCCTGGTGCTTCTGCTGCTGTAGTAAGGAAGGATAATCCAAGAGTAACAAAGTCTGGAGATCCTGGGAGATCTCACTACATCCTTCTCCATCTGCAGCTCCCCCATGACTGGGGCAAGTTCAGTGGCCTTTCTGGCTTTGCCTGTTCTGCCTGATTGTTCCAAGCCTGTTCCCAAGCCTGGACTCACCACCTACCCATGCTACATACACAGTCACCTGAGCAGGACATACTGTCCCTCACATGGTCTGGGCAGAGAAGGCCATCTCAAAGCTGTCTCTGCCACCCACAAACACATTTGCCATCCAAAGAATAGTGTAAACACATAAAGCACAAGGAGAAGCCAGACTCCCATGAAGAAAAAGCAAGGAAAAGATAGAAAATAGTGTAGAGCTGTGTCTCTCCACGTTTTTATCTGCACTGTAGCCTTCTTCAGCAGCTGTGAGGAATCCATCCCTCTTGCAGTTGTGTGAGGAGTTCAGGCACTGGAGCAGAACTGACTCTCTCTGTGTACCTAAACTAGATAATAGCTATGTCCTAAGTTTTCAGGCTTACCTGCATATAAAAAAAGTGTTGGTCCTTTCAAAATTCAGGCCTCAAAGCTATTGTGCATGCACTTGTTTTCAACCACCACGGAAAAAGTCTCTGAAAACACAAGGGGTATTCCCAGTCTGAACAAGAGCTGTGGTTCAATGTGTTTCTAATGGAGGAGCAATCTGCTTGCACAGTGGAGACTATGTTGAAGGTAGTCAGAGGACCAGACATAGTTTCTGGTAAAACAACTATCTCACCCTGCATAGAGGTTCAATTCAGCTTCCTTTGTTTACTTCAGTTTGCTCTCTTTTATTCCCTTTATTTTCACTTCGAATTGCCCACTAATTTTTTCCTCAAGGTCTTGACTGCCCCATGGGTTGTATTTTTTTTTCTTTCCACATTTCACTTTTATTTTCATCTGCTGATTTATACAGCTCTTACACAGATTGCTGCTTTTGCTTTTCAGGGATCATGTGTAATCTCTAAAGCAATGGGAGACCCCGTAAACTGTGTTCATTAAAAAAAAAACCAAAAAGCCCCTTCATTGCATATAGTGACAAGGGTGAGAAATAGTGTGCATCTGTCCGTACAAGAGATGAAGCTAAAAGTTGAATAGGTTGAATAATATTGCCCTCTCAAAAAGGGCCCATTAGTGAAATGAAATCCTAAGCCTTGAATGCACTGAGGGCAGTAGAAATTCTGAATGTGAATATGAAAAATATGAAGTGTTGTAAAAGCAAAGCAGTAGGAGGCCTAATGCAAGTGATAGGATTAATACTGAAATAGGTGCTGGAAGAAGACAAGAGCTTAAGGGACACAGATGTAAGTGGTAAATTAATATATACAAATTTGCCTACTTAAGGGAATGAGAAATCCCTTCCCAATACTGGATGAAAATAAGCCCTTTTGACTCAGTGTTTTGTAAAGATCTTTTTTACCCTTAGAGAAATGCAAACAGAGAAATTTAGACCTAAAACATTGCTCAGCCTTAGAGAATTGAGTTCTGGGTGAATGGATGGATGGATGGATATAGATAATGTATTATTCAGAATATTATCAACTTGATTCTTTGCTAAGGAGGAAATAAATACTTTTTTGTTGAGGTGGAATGCTGATGTATTTGCTGAAACTGTTTCTGACTTAGAAATAAATCAAGTGAAACAATTTGGCCATGGTAAATATGCTAATAACTGTCTGTACAAACTGATAAAATTCTTTTATGCTGCCAGTGTTTTAATTTATTAACTAATGTGGCTATGATGACTGGAAAATGAGAATGTGAAGTAGTTAAACAAGAGGTGTATAAAACATGCTCAAGGAAGTGTCTCTTCAGATTACCCCCCTCAGGGACATTCTAGATGCTGCATTACCATGCTTTTGCCAGGCTATGTAAGAGTAAATAGCAGTTTTGACCACAAAAATATTCACTGCACTTCTTGATTTCTTTTTAAGAAGGCTTATGATTTTCAGTAACAGTTCAATATTCCTATGAGATAAGTCTAACAAAAAAGGCAAGCTTTGTCTTTGGCCCAAGGCTCCTTCTGGGACAGAGCACGTCAGGGCATTTCATCTTTGCTGCTGGAGTCAAATTTAGCCCAGAGTGACTTTATGTGAACTGGTGCAGACAAAGGGAGTACCTTGTTTATCTGAACTAGCCATGCCCTGGCTAGCCTGTCTGCCAAGGGCAAGGTGATAAAGTTCAGAAATCCTGCCCAGATCTCTCCATGGACGCTTGAGCTGTTGGCCTTTGTTGGCATTGGCTCTATGACAGTCACATCCTTGGAGAAGTACCTGAGCTAATTTAAGGTTAGATGGACTGCATTTATTATTTTTCATTACAGACTAGTCAAGATATAAAACACACTAGGAAAAAACTTGAAAGTATTAAAATAATTTATCTGATACATTTTAATTCACTCCTGTTTACAGATGCCAGTTATAATCTGTAATGCTATTTTTTTACTGATACACGTGGCAAGAATTATTCATATAATCTGTTGAAATATGCTAATAGTTTCAAATCATGAGTGCTTTTTAGAATTCATATATTTGTGGCAATTCATGGACAGCAGAGAAAAGACTGGCAAAATTCATTAAATAAATTACTCATTGTGGGTTGTTTAATCTGCTACTTCGAAATGTGAATAAAGAAATAAACAGGTTTTCATTAATAAACTGAAACAAAAGAGGTTATCCAAATGAATGATTTGTGCTTGCAAGCATATTTCTGTGGTAGAATATCAACTCATTTAGTAGTAATCTGCAATATAATTTCAATGTTGACAAATCTTTGGAAATATGTACCCATGTACATAGCACAAAATATCTTCAATAAATATCAGTAAAGCCCTAGTTTCATTTTCACTTCATGTACAGATTTGTTTGACGACAAGCAATAGGGTAGAAAATCTGGCTGGGTTACAGATGGCAAAGCTTGCTTACAGATTTAGCTTCCATTTCTTTCCTTCCTTTTCTATTCTATGTATTGCAAATCTCTAACTGAGAGGAATTTCACTGCTAGCCTTACTTTTTCAAATTGGCAGAATAATTAAGCAACAAAAAGTATAAATGGAATTCTAGCAGGATATTTTGATTTTATTGTGAGACAGAATTTCATAAAGAACTAATGATGTACTTTCCCACTCCCAAAATCATGTCTTTGATCATGGCTGTCTACTACTTCTGATGTATTTTCTCTGGTCTTAACCTTCAAAATCTATCTGTCTTACTCCACCAAGATGTCATTAAAGTCTTTGAACATGGTGTCCTCTCTGCAATTCTTCTTTATCAATTTCCATCTTCTGTCTTTTCTGTCCATGTGACTCTCATGTGCTGAGATTTCTGGAATTTACTTTAATAATTTCTTCATGTTGCAAGTCGTTCACTTCTTGAATTGCTTTTGAATGTGTATGTGTGTTTCCATGAATAACTAAATACAGTAATCAGAGAATGGCTTGGGTTAGAAGGGACCTTAAAGATCATCAAGTTCCAACCCTCCTGCCATGGGCTGGGACCTTCCCCTAGACAAGGTTGCTCAAAGACCCATCCAGCAATACTGAAACTGCAAAGAACAAAATCAGACGGGAAGATCTCCTCTAAATATAGGGGTAAAGAGTGTTAATGAAAAGGTGGGTTGTGCTATCGCTGAGAAGGAAAATGCCCCTGCTGAAACAGCTCCTTAACCTCCTACAGAGTTTGTTGTGCTGCCTCTCTTGATTTCTTTCATGTATTTTGATGGGCGTGCTATTACCTGGCAAATTTGCATCTATACCAGAAAGCAGAGTTGAGAACATTCAGAAGTGGGCTGAGAGTGGACTTACAAAATGGAAACATATTGTTGATTTTCTTGCTTTGAATCTACTATCAAGGTAGACTGTGATGCTGGCAGTTTTTGTTGTTTGCAGCTGTAAGATGTAAAGTTGATTGTTCTGAATTCATAGAAGGCAACCTGTGTGACACAGGCTGCAATATTCTGGCAGTTATCACATTATAATTATGTCTTTTAAAAACAGATAAGTAAAATCTCTATTTGAAAATGCTTTTTAAAAGAAATCATATAATACCCCCATAATAGTAACTGAGGGGTAGGCATCTAAGAAATACAATTATAAACTATAAAGGAAACTTTACATTAACATGATCAAAACCAAATAAAACAGATATAATTATAAAAAGCACATACCATGCATAATATTCCATGAATCTGTCATTTTGAGGAATTTCTAAAATGAAAATCTTTTAAAATCTAATTTAAACTTGTCTAGTTACAAGGGCCTTCCAAGGCCATAAGAAAAGTAGCAAAATGAAATTAATGAAACTCCTATGGGAAATTCAATATTGAAATATAAACTACAATATGAACTTTAACTTATTTAACTTCTAATTAATGTATTTCTCCATTTCTGTTCCTTTAAGATGCTCCATTAAATAACTGTCTTTCAGCATTGTTCATACACCTGAAGCTGAGGACTCAAAGCTGCACAAACTTTATATTAAGAAAGCAGAATCAATTTTCAGTACTTCCGACTCTTGCTTTAAATAAAGCAAATTCCTTGGCCACACTTGGAACCTTCCCCAAGGTCTTCAAAGAGCCTTGCCATTGCTATTTTTCAAAATACAAAACAAATAAACAAAGAAACAAACAAAGACATTTTGAATAGCCAAGGTAAAAGCGTGTTTCCTGCATTGTGTGGAACACATCTCAGCTGTGAGGATTTGCATTAGATTTACTTGATTGCAGTACTTGTTTTTCTCCTGTACTTCATTGCTATGAGGGCTTAAACAACAAGGGAGTTGCAGCTCCACAGCTTTATCTACATAAAGTGATGTAGATCAGTAAGATCTTGAGTTTCCTTCTCTTTTAGGAATGGAAATTACTATGCTTTGTTCTTTCCTCTGGTTCTTCTCAGCATAAGATAACTTTGATCACAACAGGACTAGTTTTGCACTGGCTTGTCTTCACAGCCACAGAAAAAGGGGAAGGAATAAGGAGCTTTCCTCTGTGGCACATGGGTCGGACAGAGTCCTAGCCTGGATGACTGAGGGAACACAAGCACTGCACCTAATTGCTCTTCTGGGAAGTCATGGTGGTGGACAAGGGTTCAACCCGAGGCACGGTGCAGCAGCCTGTGTAACAGTTTCCATGTCGCTGTGCATGCCCTGAAAACTCCTCCAAATGCAAGTCATGCCCTTGAGGGCATGATCTAGTTCTGTATAATTATTTCTTTCTTTATAGCTATATTATATCATGCAACTTTCCTTATCTTGACTGGCCACTCTAACTCAGCTCCAAATGGCACCTGTGCTCTGAGTTCCCATGTGACCAAATAACCAGGAAATGCAAAATGTGCTTAGAAAAAGAGGCAAAAGAAGATAAAATTAAACCCTTTTCCAAGAGCCTCTGTGAAGTGATTGGGATGCAGAGAAGTATCAGAAGATACTGAGAAAGAGGAAGCACTTGCCTAGTGCAGTGCAGTCTCATGTGGATTGCCCCAAGCTAGCCCTAGGCTAACAATACACCTACATACAGAGAAATACTGTGAACCCAAAATCAGCCTTGTCAGAGTGATGCTCAGGCTTATAAGCACAGCCAGTCTGTGGGAGTAGCTTGCTAAGACCCTGTGCTGTGGCTTGACTGCTTCTGCTACTGAGACTGGCCTGTTCAGAATGGGTCTGACTTCATGTCATGGTATAAACTCGCCCTGTAATTCACAATTAGGTTTGATGAGGACTCAGGTTCCCTGAACACTATCCATTTATTTTCAGTACCACCAAGACCTCTTGATGCTGACAAGAAGGCCATTAATAATCAGGGCATCTCTGTGCTAGAGGCTTCAGAGGGCTAGAGAAATTAGCAAGCTAGCTGTAAACAGTTTAGCTCAAGCATCAGAAAGAGTCTTGTCAAGCACTACAGATCTCAGCACGGGCTCACTTAAAGTTCAGGCACTCTGCAGTCCATAGTGCAAAGGCAAACTGGGTTCACACACATGAGGTACTTGACCTCCCTTGCACTGCTCTGTACCCACTAATGTTGCCTCCCCATCATGTGAACTGCACACACAAATCACAACCTACTCTTAAAATCTCTGGCACAGCTTTCAATTTGTTCCCTTTAAGAATTTGGGAAGGTAACAGAAAATCTTGAGGTGCATTAAGGAGATTGGAAATACATAACCCTAAATTCACACCATATTGTTTCACCCCACACTTCATTGTTCTCAGTATTTTTCTTGAAATGTCAAACATAATCAGTTTTCTGTGCTGGCTCTTATACAGTTGTGATAGGATAGCAAATACCAGTCTCTGAGAGCATCAGCAAGTAATGGCCTCTTTTTTTTATCTTATTTTTCCTTTTGATTGTCTTGCCTTTTATTCTTCTTGTACAAACTTGATCTGAAAAAAATATGAACTCTTCCATAGCACAGACACTTGACACCATCATCACGTTTAAAAATTTCTGCCTTGGGGAATCCAAATTTCTTTGTAGAGTATGTGCACTTTGTCTTTGACTTTTACGTACAGACTATGTATGCATTAGTTTAGGACTAAATCCACAAAGGAGCCTAAATGGCAGCTGACTCTTCATTCTGCTTATTATATTGAGCCCCTCTTTCCCCTTATGCAATATCTTGATGATTAGCAAACACATTGAGGTCTGGGCCTTCCTGACTGCAGGTTGCAGTGTTAACCTACGGGCTATGGCTCACTCTCAAGCTGCACCATGAAATGGGATCTCCAAGTTCCTCCTGCTGCATCATTCCACTCCTCATGGCACAGGGAAATTGGGCCAAGGATAGTCTCTGAGCTCCACTCTTTGCTGCTGGAGAAGTCATACAGGAAAATGAAGGCTGGTTCCTACTTAGTCTGGGAGACAATGGCCCTCCAATAATGTTTGCCACCCAAGGGATCCTGACACTTAGGGTGGAGCTGAACCAGCTCCAGCAAGGAAAGAGTGCAGACATGAATGAGACAAAGGGCCCACAGTTACTTCCCTGGTGTCTTCTTTCTTCTAGAGAGGCTGAAAGCTCACCATCAGTCTCAACCCTCGCATACTATTGCCACCTAAAAGGCTGAGCATGAGGAAAATCTACAGAATTGAGCCCATGGCTGCCATCACAGCATGATGGTCATGGTCAATGGCAGCTAATCATGACCTGACAAACAGCTGCAATTCTTATAACATTCATCTGGTTTTCTGCAGAATTGTATAAATTTTCCTTATAGTAATTAAAATAGTAATTATATTATAGAAACACTTTACAAGATAATCTCCTCTTCAATTTCCTTTAGTATTTTCTGGGGAATTACCACACGTAACATAGAAAGTAGGTAATTGAATTTCATTTCTATTACCATTTTGACAGCCTGAACTCTTTCCCAGGGTGACAGATTTAATTTCTCACACATGGCTTATATTGTTTTAAAATGGCATAATAAGTGGCATGATATTGTTTCTTGCTGTGGCATCTGAGCCATTATTTAGCAATATATCTGAAGCATTTCTTCTGAATTGATAGTCATTAAATTTTTTAAAGCAGAACCTCAGCAGGGACAGATTGATACAGCATCACTGGAATCAGCTGTGCCATGCTGATTCACACAAGCTCAGGATTTAACCTGCTGTCACTTTCTTTCCCCCCCTCACCAAATTTTAGCATAATTTTCTTATCGATGGTCTGGAGCAAGGCATGTGAAAAACCCTGTGATTTCATTATAAGCCCAGCCCTGTAGTGAGCTATGCAAGGGGTGATGTGTCACTGTCAATTTGTGCTGAGGACAATGGCAGCAGAAGGTGTTGTGCCTCTCTCCAGCAGCGCTCAGCAACTCATACCATTTAGGTTGCTGAAGCAAGCTTTGTTTGCATAGCTGCCAAGGACATATTTACAGCTAATTTCAGAGACACCAGTGCTAGAATAAGTCAGAGCATGGAAAAGGGGGAAACCTCTCATGAATTCCTTTCCACCACAAATTTGAAGGCTAATAAGCATTGCATAATACTGCTGCTTTCAGTTCAAACTCAAGTGGTTTAATTCATCTCTGAAATAACAAGCCTGTATTAAAATCCTCATCTGTGGATATAAATACTTGCTTTCTGTACAAGTTAATAGCTTTTCTGCATGCAAGGGTAGAGGAAGTTTAAGAAGGTCATAGTTTCCTACTAGCTATATAAAGAGACAGTGATTTGAAGGTGCCAAACATCCCAAAATGGGTTGCAAAAGTTCATAGGAATCCTTTGATAATGGCATTGCCTTTTGCACTACCGTGACACTGAATTTTACTCTCTTTTCCAGGGAGGAAGTTTCTGTCCTATTTGTTATAAAATGGATGTGAAAATACAGGTTAACAGAGCAGAATGCCTAATAGCTAATCTTGAAAGGAAGAAGCCACTATAGCACAAGACAGGCAAAGTCTGAAATAGTTATATAGACTTAACAATTAAGGGTAGTCAGTCCTTTACACTTGCTTTGCATTCTTGGTAACCATTCTATGAAAATCTTCTTGCCTCAGTTCCTCAAAAAAATTTTGTGATAAAATAACATGTACTTGAAATGAAGCAACTATAATTTTTAACCCTTCAATTATTTCAGGCACAGCACCTGCAGCACTGAGAACTGTATTTCTGTACTCCTGTCACTTCCTCTTGCAGCCTTCAGCCCACACCTCACAAAGACCCTATAGCAGTGCTCAGTGAAAACAGAAATGAAGGCCAGCCTGTGATGCTTTGCTGAAGCTGTTGCAATCTTTTCTCAGCCTGGTAAAGCAGAAGAGAGTAGGTAAAGAGATTATAGATGGGGAAGCAGCTATGAGATACCAAAAGAGAGAATAACACTGTGGGTTACTCTATACAATAGTAATAGCATCTATTTTCTCTGGTTATCCATGTTGTTGAGAATATGTCTCATGTGAGAAACTTTCTGTTCCTTCCTCAGTGGAAAGTAAGAAAATTATTTAATATTTCACCAGAATTAGTGCAGCAATTTGGAAAATTTTGTATAGTCTGTGTGAACAAGGTGGGAAATGTTTTGGGAAATGCTGGCAGAAATTATGGAAGCAAGTACTAAAAGATGCACAGTGTAGAAATATTCTAGAAGGTAACTGCTACACTGTCCCTCTGCCATTTTAAATACTCCTAAAGGTATTGACACACTTGCTGTGTCAATCTACTGGAAGAGAATGAAAATTGAAAAATTTTTGAGTCTCATGAGAGTTCTCATTGAGAAAAAAATGAAAATATTACTAGTTAGCTTCCTTTGGGGGTTCAAATCAATCTCCAGCAGCATTGGTAGGTTAATCAATGATGTTTCCCTGAAACTAAACCAATTCTTGCCAGCAACAGATCTCTTCTGCCCTTACAGCTGGTCAATCTTGACTGCAGCAAATTGGACAGGGGACGAATAAGGTTTTGAGCTCACAGTAGCATATTTATTTTGACCTTAGGTTGTGCAAGCATCAAGCAAAGCCAGCCATTTCCAAACCAAAAGAACTGCAACAGAACTTCTTGGCCACCTTGGCTTGCCTCAGACAGAAGTGTTACCTAGCTGACCTCAGTCTGCCACTGCTGAGGTCAGGAGGATTTGTAGAGGGTTTTTCTTGCAATTGGTAAAGCATGTCACAATTATAATTTGTGCCTAGTACTACTGTAGAGGAGTTGGCTAAAAATATTTTGAAAGAGGAAAAAGGGGATGAAATACATAAATGATAAATAAAAACGCAGTATCTTTCTCCTTTTATATTTTCTGTTTTGTAAGACTGTATCTAGACTAAACTGTAATGAAGTTCCCCACTGAATCATTATTATGAAGTCCAGCATATAAAAAACATCTAAAAAAACATTCATAAGCCAAATTTCGTAAAGCAAATGTAAAGTAGACAGATTTACCATGAAGAGTCTGTAGTCGGGGACCTGAGTACTTATCAAAAATTCATTGCTTCCCTTCTTCAGAGCATTCAAACTCCAGTAACACATGTACAGGAAAAGAGAGGGGAAAATTCAAACACTCATTTAATCAATAGGAAGTAGGCAAGAAGTGGCTGTGAAGTAACTAGCGGTTAAGTGGATTAATCTGGCACAAAAGTTGGCAAGGTTTTTTCTGCTTAGCTTTACTAGCTGAAATTTGAACTGAACATGGAGCCTCCTGTGGCCTGTTTAACCTCTTGCAATCCTTTTTATCTGAGATACTAAAATGTCTCATTTCTTCTAAAGGGAAATCAGTAGCCCAGAAGACATGCTTACACGATTCATTAATTGTGGAGGAAACTATACCTGTTTGATATTCAACTAATTTTCTATTATTATTATTATTATAAAATACAGTCGAAGTAAACAATTTTAAAAGGTAATTTGAACTGAGACATCAAAATTTCGGAAATCTCAGAATAAAACATGGATTTTTTTTTTTAAGTATGGGTGTGGGGGTGTGGGGATGTGTGTGTGTTTAGTGATTTTGTTTTATTCCCAAAGGAAAAATGTGGTAAAATCAAAGCAAAATCACAGGGGGTTACAACATCCATGAATTTATGTTTGAATGTAATGTTTGTCCCCAAATGAGAAACCAGAGTAGTTATTAGAGTAAATAATGCACGGTTGCCACCACAGTTAAGGAGTTGTCACCACAGTCAAGAGCAAGTCTGTCTCACCAGTGTCGCTGAGGAAGTTCACGTACACCCTCCAACATCGAAGCCTGCCACACACTACTCTTAGAATCCTACTGCTAAATGCCTGTCCAACTCCTCTGATTAACTGGTTGGAGCATGGATTGTTCCTTCCTTCATACCTTGCAGATGTCACTATGCATCGAGGAGAAAAGCATTATATTCTTCTGAGCAGCAGCTGCCTTTTGCTGAACAGAAAATCTTTTCTTCGTTCCAAGCTCCTAAGACAATAGAACTGCAAAGCACAATCTGGTTTTCTTTGTGGAAGCAATGCAAAATACAGAGGAAAGAATTTACAATAATTTTGCACTCAGACCTTCTTCATTTCTTTTTTCTTTCTTAAATTTGATGTGAAGTTCCAAGGAAATTATGTGCTTATGTAAATGTAACATTAAGGTTGATAAATCAAATTCTCAAATGTCATGAAATGCAAAAATCAGGTTATAGGCTCAACCTCTACTCTGGCTCTTTGCCTCTTTCTTAAAATATAGTCAATCTTCGCGCTGTTATAAATTATTACTCAGACTACACAGGAGTCAGTATAACAAACTGGAATTCTCTACAAAGGTTTATAAATAGTAAACGCATGATAGAAAATGCTGTGCAGCTGTGCTATATAAGGAAAGGAGCAATTTACTCACAAACGATTCAGTATGTTCTTCCTTGTGTTTCACTTTGGCACGATCATCTCTCTGTCTTGATCATCTCTCTGTTATTATTCATGCAAGGAGATTTTGGATATCCTTGGTATTGTGGAGCTCCTGCCCCTCACAGTGATACTGACATTCATGTGCAAATGAAGGTATTCATATGTGAATACAAGTATTTGGTTTTTTCCTACCAAGACTGCTGACTACTGAAGATAAGCCTCTCTGGCCTAAGAGGAAAAAAGAGGAACACCTTGGAAGTAGAAAAGTCTTTAGAGCCTTCTGCTTCCTGGACAGCCCTTACTGAACAGCTGTCATCAGTAGCAGGGCAGGACTCTGCCCAAGGTTGGACTTGTCCAAGATCCTACTTACAGCCACAGTAAACACCAAGTACGATGGCAGCTATCCTCACATGTGAGCAAGGAAGACAAGTCTGATCAGTATTTGCCTTATGACCCATTCTTTAGTCAACAATCACCCCCACATGCATCTTTCTTATTCCTTCTCAGCCCTTTCAGATCAGCTGAGGAGGTATATGTTAAGGAAACTTTCCTGTCCAACGGTCAAGGAGCCAATCTGACAGTCACACTTACACCATCTGAGCTGGGACCAAAGTCCCTTTGCAGCTACACCACCCTGGGGTCATTGGCTTCAGCTGTGTCTCTCAGGGTCTGGTCACCTGGCTGTGCCACAGGTCCCGAGCCCTTTGTTGTGCAAAGGGCTGGCAGTTCCTGCCCTCTTCCCTGGGGCTTCTGTCACCCAGAGCTCAATCTGCAACTTGCACTGCAGCTTGCACACTGAGCCAGCTGCACTGAATGTATTCCTCACAATATATTCTAAAACGGGTGTTTCACACTCATATGTACAGCAATTCCATAAAAGGGTGGCATGTAGTGCTCCCATCTTCTGTCAGAACTCCAGCCCAGCATGTGTACTGTTTGAACCTCACTGTACCTCAGACGGGGAAAAGTACAATAGCTGTGCATGTATGTGCAAAATACCTCTTCCATGTGTGTAACAAAGATCACACTGTGCCTTGGTGGGAAACTGGCCTTAGGTCTGAAACAGTCAGAAAGAAGAAAGAGAGGAGAGGCTCAGGTGCTTGTAGCCATCAGTTCTGTTTTGGAAATGAAGCTCTTAAGAGATAAAGAGTATTTGAGAAGGCTGTTCTTTTATTTCCCAGCATGTGAAGGAATATATTCTAAATGATATCCTGGATATACCACATCTAAATATGAATGCACTATGTTAGAAAAAAGTTAACTGGTCAAGGTTCTTATCCTAGATAACATCTACTGAGATTTTATCAGGCTCCCAACAGCAATTTTCATCACACAAGTAAGCACAGTATTATTATGCCTGTGACTGAGAACTCTTGAAATTTTGATAGTTTTCATTCAGATACTTATCTTTGGACACAAAGAGAGATTTTACAATTGCACCACTGCACAGTTGTCCCAGTTTTAAATAAATTATTTCAATTTTAGTCAAAGACCTAATGCATACTGCTTTGTAACAAGTACCTGCCTCAGAGATAATTTTGAGTAGTGTCAGATTTCTCTTTGTGGAATTTTTTGTTTACATACTGTCCATAAGGATGTGGACTTGCCTTGAGGATATATTCAAGGTAAAAGCTTGCTCTAAGTCACATTTTTGCATTTTTCATCTGTATTGGAAATAGGAGAGGGAAAGGCATCTCCAGGTGCTGTGAGGAGGTCACAGAGTCTGGCAGCAAGGTATCCCCCTGGACCAGCCAGGGTGAGACCCAGTGAAGAACTGGTAGACTCTACTCTGCCACCATCATACACTGGTGAAAGGAATGAAAGCCTTTGCATTGTGAGAGGAATGAACTAAAGTGCCACAAATTACTTCCTGCTCCTACTGTGTCCAGTGAGGACAAGCTCTCCTCCAAGGCTCAGTGTTCTGGGTACTTTTCAAAACACTCTTCCTTTTAGGCATTAGCCATTGCATGATGTAGCCTAATGTGAACAACTCCCTGGCAAACCAATTTCTTTTTACATAAGCCTGTTGGCTAATCATAATGTTATGTTTAAGTTCCCTTCTATCAAATGCTATTCTTTGCATCTTAAATTATTTTGGACACTTTCCTTTCACATTAACTAGAATTAACATTGACATTGTGATATATTGCAAATGACATCTGTTGGAGCAACTTTTTCCCCCAAGAACTATATTTCCTACCAGCCATAACCTCAGAATTTTGGGGAATTATTATATAATGTTGTTTCCAATCAAAATAAATGTGTTCAGTTTTCCTACATGCAGTGGCATTAAATAACAGTTACACAGCTCCATCCTCTTCCTGCTAAATTCGGTGGCAAAACTCCCACTGACTTCATGGGACCAGGATTTAGATCATGGGTGATTAACATTCACAGAAATTATGGGTTAACCTCTAAAAATAGGAAAAGTTTGACCACAGAAGTCTCCTAAGACCTAGAAATTTTAAACATATCCATCACTGCTACTTATACTTCACTCTATATACTTTGTCTCCCTTTCACATGCTTTCATTAACTGCACAGAACTATTTGTGAATACAGTAAAAAAAATGGAATAATTGATGCTTATTTTTAGGGGCAATTTAATCAACAGGAAATAGAAATTTACCTACTCTCCTTTCTCCAGACAAGGAAACAAATCATTTGAAGGTTAGCTGCCAAAGTAAAATCCAGAGAGGGGCTTTTGCATGGTTAACCACACATGTACACAAACTTATAACTCCCTTATTGTCCCCCTAATCCAGAGGTGTCTAAATTCCCTAGTCTCTTAAGCAACATCCTATGTTCTTGTGCCAGAAAAAAAAATATTTCCAGCAGTATGATATTTGGTGTGCCTTTTTTTCACAAGATTATTGCTGGTTCCGGCCATGCCCCAAACTTTCCCTGGTCAGGCCTGCCATTCCTCACTCTAAGGAATAAGCAATGTGAGAAGTTGCTTTACACAGAGGAACCCTGCACTAAGGAAATACATAAGTCCTGACCCATCCTGAATGGGTGAGGAAATTCTCAGTGCAATTAGTCTAAACCCTTTTAAAGAAAAAGACTTCTCTCAGGAGAGTGCCTCCAGACTAATACTTCCAGGTGTCCAGAGCAGTTTGTGGAGGACAGTGTTACCAGACAGGCAGCACATTTCAGGGGATTCTAATCTTTAAGACTGGATAAACTACCTCATTTCTGTAGAAATCCCAAGAGACAACATACCTCCAGAGCATGAGGCCCTCCCTATTTTTTCAGGCTTCAAGGGGAGGGATGGTCATTTGTTGCAGGCTCAAACGAACAGTAAATATCAATATTTCTTGCCTACCTCAGCTGCCCTATTTAGAGTATTGATCTACCCATGTCTTCCCATTCCTAATGCTGTGGAACAAGGGAGGAAAAATAAGCAGGTTCTCAGCATTTATTTATGTCAGCTCACCCCTTTTTAAAGATGTGTACAATATTTCCTCTTTTCCAGTCAGCTGGCACTTCATCTAAACGCCATTTTTCAAATATCATGGCAAGAGGCTTGGCAACCACATCAGCCAATTCCCTCAGGACTCTGAGATGTCTCTCCTCAGATCCCAAAAATTTACGTAAATTCAGGGTCCTTAGGTGGTCATTGACTTGATCTTCCCTTTCAGTGGGAGGGACTTTGCTCTCCCACTCCCCATCCTGCTGTCCATCCATTCAAGAGGTGTGGGAAGAGAGGTGGCCACTGAAGACTGAAGCAAAAATTTTTGGGTACTCCAGCCTTCTCCTCTTCCATTGTTACCAGTTTTCCAGCATGTTTATGGTGGGGAGGGTGTACATGTTCTTTGACCTTCTCTTTCTGGTTAACCTTCCTGTAGGAGACCTTGCTGTTTTTCTTTGTGTCCCTTGCCAGCTTCAGTTCCAGCTTTGCCTTGGCCTTGGTCACCCCATCCATACACTACTGTCCTTCATCCCTATACTCTTCCTAGGTCAACTGTCCTAGCTTCAACTGCCTCTGCCTCTTGCTTCTTTCCCATTAGTTTGATCAGCAGGTCCCTACATATATTGTAACAATTGAAAACTCAGACACTAAAAGGTAAAGTCCTTCCACAGGGAAAAAAAAAGATTTAAAAAAGCAGAACAACTCAAAATATTTAAAGGAAATATTTGTTTTATTTAATTTTATAACAAAAAAACCACCCCAACCTGTGTCCCTTTTTTTTACTCTTCCATAATATCCTAATATTAGTAGAATATATCAGGACACTTAGAATGGAAATTGGTTTTACTGTCATAGGGTCATTCAGGTTTTGCAAAAGACCAGTTGCTCATGATACCAATGTGACTATAACTGCTTTTAGACATTACTTTGGATTTTCCATAGTGATCTTCTGAATTTTAAATGGCAAGAGAAAAACCTAGTGGCTTTTCAAAATGCTAGCTAATGCTACAGGTTTAGATACTTGTCATAAAGTACAAATATGATAACTGATTGGGGGGGGAAGAATTAACTGTGGTGATGCAGCTGACTCTTCAAAATACATTGTTCTCTTTCAATTCAGGATGCAGACATTCAGTTAGAAAGAAGAGGCGAAGAAAGAGCATGTCCCACTTTTCTCAATTGTTGAAGCATCTCGAAAGTCAGTGCAGCTAGGTAGTTTAAATTGTTGAAAATTAGCATCACTGTTTCTTTCTTCTTAACCATGAAAACAATACTTCTAGGTTAACCAAGTATAGAAAGATTCTTTACTCTTCCTGAGTCAGAATGTAATGTGAAACAGATCTCCAAAAAGACTTTTCATTAGTCTCAATATTCAGTACCCATTCAATCCACAGTTTAACAGTATTTTTTAGACTTCAGTTAGTTTCTATGGGCAACAATCAGTTATTCACTAATTTGCTTTATCTTCTATATTAACCATGAAACATAAAAAAAAATTAGATTTCAACCTCTCCATATTTGCAGTGGGATGTGGTAATTGATATCTCGCACCATGGGAGTTCAGTTTTACTGAGAATTATTTTCTAAAAAGAAATAATTCTTCTATAAAATTTGTGCAATTGGTATACCCATTAAACTATTTTAAAAAGTGAGGAATGCAACATTGATCCTAGCTTTTCTACTTTCAGGAAAGTTCTCAAACAAAATTTACTTAGAAATTGCAGTAAGGTATTTCCCTGGAGAGCCACAGATTTTGGGAGCAGTAAACAGTCAGTTTGGAAGCTGGTCCACACAGGATCTTAAACAGAACAATTTCAGCATTTTTATAATTAAAATGTTTCCTAGCCCTTCCCTCCAGTCTGCATTCATTCAGATGAAACAACCAGAATGAAGTTTGACCAGGCAGGGAAGTCCCAAAGCCAGCGTCAATCAGCTAAACTCTATTGAGGTCAATGAGCTGAGGTATCCTGGCTCAGGTACCGGCCCCTAATCTCTAAAGAAGAATTTATCTACACATTTGGTACAATAAAATGCAACAAAGCTGTGAAATCTCCATTTCCAAGTTAGATAGGTCTGTGGAGGTTGGTGATGGATGATGGAAGCAGCCCTGATGNGTTCCCCTCTGATGTTGGGCATTATCACATGAAAGGCAGCATGAGAGGCCCTGGGAATTATTAATCTGGGGTGCAGTGCCACTTTTTTCCTCTGCTAGAGCCTCTGTGTGTATAAACAAACAAGCTGACACAGGGCCAGGTGTCCTAAGCCTTCTACCACATACAAACTTTCATGTATTTATTTATTTATGCAGTGTCTGCAGGGCATTTAAAGGTCAGTATGGATTTCCTTGACTTGATAGCGCCTGGAAATTTCTGTTAACCACAAGTCCTTAACCTGAATGTCATGGTGCTATTGAAAAGCTTTAACTTGTATAAAGGTACTCTCAAGTCACTTTCCTGTATCCTCTGTTTGTAGGTATGCCTTGGGAGTTCTTGTATTCCACATTTCTAACATAAGTTTTACAAGTGGGAAAGAATATCTGATCAAAGTGCTTTTGTAATCCTGACTCTAAAAAAAGGTACCATCAAATATAGGCCTTCTTGTGTCTGTTAGTATTGGGGTTTCTTCAGGTTTGGGGGTTGGTTTTTTTCTTTTGTTTTGGGGTGTTTTGGTTTGGTTTAGGTGATTTTGGGGTTTGTTGGGGTTTTTTTGCCTATTGCTAGTTTTGCTCTCAGAGGTGACAAAGGAACATAAAACCTGACCAAAAAAAACACATTAATTCTACATTAGTCTGTGTTTTCATTTACACCAGACTTAATGTGAAAGCATATGTGTATTTCACACTGTGCCAGCATAAATGACTACACAGGTGCAGGGCAATACGAAATCTGCCCTAAAACCAGTAATGTTCAGCTCATCCATAAGCACTGTTACCTGGGAAGCCAGTTTATGCAGTGAAGTTAAAGAAGACGGCTGGATGGGAAGTCTCGCCTTGAGTCAATGATCCAACATACAATGGATTTAAAAAGTGAAAATTGAAGAGCAATAGGTGACTGTAAATAAGTCCCACAGTACATACAACTGAACAGACAGAAATGCATAGAAATGGGCTTACTATTTCAAACCTCAGGATCATATGTGTGGGAATAACCTCAGATAATCTACCTCATCTAGGACACACTGCTAAAGCGGTTTTTTAAATTTATTTTCCAATAAAGCCTTGTCACATCAGAACAGTCTCACTGAATTGATTGGAGTGTGGCATAAACAGGTGGATCACTGGAGGTGCAAGGACTGGAAGCATCCTGGAAAGGAAATGGAAGGAATAATTAGTGGTATAATCCACTAAGTGTTTTAAAATCCAAAGGGAGAGGTCCACTGGGAGTGAAAAAATGAAGGCAGCTGCAATTGCTTGTGTCTGAGAGATGCAGTGGAGGTGGTGAGCTGAGAAAAGTTTTTTGTTGGGAGGAGGTGGTCAGTGATAGCTGAGTCAGGGCCTTCCATGGGGGTAGCAGTGGGTTCATGGATGTTTAGTGTGTATCCCCCCACCAACATCCTTCTCTTCATCAGACAGGAACATCAGAGGGGTCACAGACAGTGGCTGGCAGCCAGACAGCAGTCTGGCTGCTGGGGGTTGCTTGTTCTAGGCAAACCAGGACCTGTCTGGGACCACACAGGCAGGTGGCATCACGATCCTTCACCAGTTTGACCTGTTTTTCTCAGATAATTTACCACTCTACTCCTCAGCCCAAGTACAGACTACTGAAAAGGTCTCCTCTTTATGTTCCAATTGAGAGGGTCTCTATTTTCTCAACTCTTTTAAAGCGATGACTTCATCCTTTTGCTAATAGCTCTATTCTCAGAGACCATCTAAAAATTCTCTAAAGAAAATCCCATTCTCTTTCTTGAATGCTTTCCCTTTGACCTATTTTGCTGTTCTCGGCTTTTATGACTATTGCCTTCTTTTTTCTTTATTTAGACTGCATAGCAGATCACTATTTCAGCTCATTTTCTTTTACTTTGATATCTTTTGCTCATTCCCGTAGTAAATATCATTTGCAAGAGCTGTGATTGAGGAGGCAGAGTCTTCTGTCATTTTTCTTCAATGTTCAGTATTGCAATATTTTTTTCTTTCTTTTTTTCTTTTTGCTTTTCATGTAATTAGACTGTTCCTTTTCTCTTATGCTTTCATTGCCCTAAAAATCCCTGATCATGTCTCTCCTTTGCTCTGCATCACTTTATTTTTTGCATTTGTGCTGAACTAAAATGGCATTAGTTCAAAATTCCCCTCCCCCACTTCAAATCCTTCTCAACATGCTATACTTTTGACCCCTTTTCACCCAGTTTTGCAGTCCTACTCTATGGTTTTATTGAATATAGTAATTCTTTTTTTTACAAACTTTGCTTTACCCTCTTTTCACCTCCATTTTCTCATTTATGCAAAAAATATTGCCTTCATATGTGAGTTACCAAAGTTACAAGTCCTAATACCAGCTCTGAACATCTTTATTCTTGTATCCCCTCTTAAAATATTTTAATTGAGCAGTTATGATGTGAAAAACCTTTTCAATTTAAGTATAAATAGAATTCAAGTAACAGCATCTTGTAAATTAACTACTAACACATACATTCAGCAGAGTAAGTTTGATATAAGACAAAATGGTATTTTGAGATATCCTTTAATTATATTGTGAAAAGAGTACTTCAGTCATTCAGGTTCTCAAGATTATGAACTGATAGTTGAAACTGAGGAAAAACAGATTTATTCTACTTTGGGCTTTTTTAAGCAAAGCTCTAAAGATTCCCCTGGGATTGTTGGACCTGAGACTGAATGAAAAGCTAAAATTTATTTTACTTGTCCCTAAGCCCTCGCAGAAGACACAGACTCTTCACATTGTCACTGTTTTGCGCAATTTAATACATATTCTCAGAGAAACCTCTGCCTTGAGCCTGGCAGAAGAGGGGGGTCATTTCCCAAGCCCAACCAGTGACACTGTGACCTGAAACTGAGATGCCAAGTCTGGAAATTATTCCTCTTAATGCAAAGGCTCTTCTCACTCCAGCCCAAGCAGCAGTTAAAGACTTCAGGCATAGCAAACAACTTCAAAGAGGCAGCCTCACTGCAGAGTATCCTGCAGCCTAGTTTTTTGGAAAATCCAGGTAAATACATCATTCCAGATACCTGTAATAAATCAGATGGGATCTCCTGAATGTCAGCCTAAACAGCCACTCCCTGAGGTTTTTGCTAAAGCAGAAATGCCTGGACTCCACCTGGCCCCATTCATCCTGCCCTGTTTGTCTTCCCTCGTGCTAGCTGAAATCCCACAGGCAAGCCAGGGCCAGAGCAGCACGGCACTGAGCTTGGAATACCACTCAGGGTGGGCTTGCACACCAAATCCCAGGGCCAGGGCCTCTAGGGATCTGTGGAGTTNTTCTGGGGCATGCCATCAGAGACTCCACCCCAGGGGTCCCTGCCCTTGGGCTCCTTCCAAGGCTTCCTAAGGGGGTAGGGGTTTTAGGGAAAAGGGTTTTAGGGACACAAACCACCACAACAGTTGCACAGGGGCTGAAAAAGAGTCTGATGGTGCTTGAGGGTTGCTCTTAGGAATCTAAGTTGGCATATAGGTACATGCATCCTGTATGTGGAATATTTCACAAAAATGGCCTGTTTTCCAGGATGCTAAAAGCTACTTGACAAAGCATGACTTAAGTATCTTCAACTTGGCCTGATTTCCACAACAACACTCTCAAAGTAACATTTCTGTCATGGTCATCAGCGCTTTTAAGTAAGGTTTTGAACAATTAACATTTTGTTATGTTCCCAGAAGACAAGCTCATTGCTTTCTGTTTAATGAGTGCCAATTCTGATATCGTGACTGTTTTTTTCTGAGCAATTGTGAACACCCACCTAAAATCTGAGGATGTTTTTGTTTTCAGAAAGAAGTGTTTCTGAGGGAAATGAGATTTGTTTTTTTCCTCTGGTCTAACTTGCCCAAAAGAAAATAAGTGTTGAAAGTGTTTTAGTGCCATAAGTGAAGCTCTGGAAAACTAACACTGGTACTGAACTTTTCCACCTCATAAAAGTGAGATTCTCAACCACGAAGAATAAAACTTGTTTTCAGGATAACAATGCATGCTGAAGATTTTTGTTGCTGGAAATTTTCTGAGGTAACTTCCCCTGAGAATAAGGCACACACTGGAAAAGAGGACAGACAGAATAATTTTTCTGTATTTACCAAGTAATTGAGTGTTTTCTCAGTGTTTTGAAAAGTAAAGTAGTTATATGGTTGGATTTTGCTAGTCATTGACTTTGGGATTAACTGATTTCTCATATACAGTATTTCTCAAGTTCTTATGACTTATGTATAGTCTGTATTGATTTCCAGTATATTTAATCAAAATTTCTTGTATCACATATTTTTGCTGTCTGATAGTTTCAGCAAGAAGTAGACTCATTGCAAATCTGTGTCTCCTTAGAATACAGCCCCCCCTTCCACTGGTAATAGTAATGTTATAAAATAACAGTGATTAGTCTCTGTCACTGAAAAGCACTTAACCCATTTTTGCCAATCCAGCCTTGGTTTCCATGGAAACAGAAGACAGTAACACAGGAGATAGATTTTTATTTTTTTGGTGGGTTGCTTTCGTTGAATGTCAGCTGTCTTCAAACTTCATTCACAAAGCTCTCCTTCCTCCATATTTTTTTCCCTTAAATCTATAGATTTTAGGGCTCAGAAAGATTCAATCACCTGGTTTTCATTTTGCTACAATTGGTTTTAAAGAAAATTTGTGGGCAGCAAAATTTAACAGGATGATAGACTTGGACATTGGAGTCCTGAGTTAATTCACAAAGTTTCTGAAGTCACTTTCTCAGAGATAAAATGAATCCTTAGCAGAGCCTGTTGCTGCTGTAATTTATCAGGAGAGATAAAAGCTATTACCTAGATTAGCACTTGTACAGTATTAAGATACAAGTGTAGAGATGATTAGAAGGATACACAGTCAAATTAAATTTGAATTACAATGTCCTTAGAAGGAGGATTTTGGCCTTTCTGAGAAAATGGAGATAGTTCTTTAAAGCCATTTGAAATATATGAATACCTCACCCCACTGCTTTAAGGACTCTTGAAAGGATATCTTATCAATTAGATTGTCTTGACCTTAGGTGAGGTCCAGAAGGCATGTGTTAAAATTTTAGAAATTAAATATATCAGATCAAATCAGCTGTCTGTGTAGACAAACACTTCTAAAGGTCACACAGGTGAACTAGATACAAAGCATTATTTACACATAGTAATGCTAAAGACGAGTACTATATTCCAAGAATGAAGAAGCTGAGCTTCTTTTCCATGCAAAGCTTGTTCATGAATAAAAATGTCATTTATTCATCAATTTTTTTCTTAGCAGTAATTTTGTGACAAAAGCTATGGGTGACAAATGAGATACCCAAAATAACCAATTTACAGCATTTTCTGTTCAAAGGATGACTGATCATATAAATCACTTACAGAATAGGCTGCCATGCTACACAAACAATGAGACAGGTCTCTCTAAAGCACAGGAGACTGATTGCTTCTTGTGGTTTTATTCTTTTCTAATTTGGAAATATATAAGAAATAGAACAGAACACGAACAGAGATGAATAGGGAAGGTGAAAAAATCCACTTATAACTTACTCTTTCCCTCTCCATATTTTAAAAAAAGCATTGTGGCCTGTGGAAGCCAAGAAGGCTTGTAGGTTTTTTCATTACCTCTCTTATTATCTGTGTTGTGTACTATATGGGAATCCTCACTGTGAACTCGTGTTTCTCTGTGACAGGTATAGCTGTTCCTGCCTTGAAAAGCTGATGACTTTGATTTCAGTGAACATCACCTCAGTGCTCGGGTGCTGTGTTTTGTCTGGTATTGTTGTACAGTTGTTTATTTCCATCCCTGACAGGGGAAAATAAAGCAAAATAGTCAATATACATATGCATTTTTTACATCCCCAAACAATAACTTATTTTCATATCTGTGCATGTTCCTCCATAAACAGAACATTGTGACACTTTATCCTTGTTTCACCACTCCTAGAGAAAAGAATCATATTAAAAGTCTGCTCAGGCTGCCAGTGCTCGCTGGAGGCAGCTGCTTCAGGCACAGCAGCACAGGCAGCCCAGCACTACAGCAATGCACAAAACAGCATAGCCTCTCTACAAGTGGCAGTTTCGAAATACCTCAGATTTTTCCTTTGTAATCCTAGGGGAGACTTGCAGAATGCACAGCTCTAGACTTGCCTTCCCATTCCTTCCACCACAGTGCCTTCTGCACTTCTCAGAGCCACCCACTGATTCCTGCATTTAGTGAGGGTCATGGTGCTGCCCAGGTGCCAGCAGTGGAGCAAGTCTCTCCATCCCACAAGCAATTCCTGACTCAGAGCAGCCAGACCTCTTTGGCACCACCAGAGATGCCTCAAGCCCCAGGGGTGACCAAGACCATAACTCTCAGCACTGTGACACTGGCCATTTCTCAGATGTCTGAGAAGCTCACTGGCCTCCACAGCAGGTGCCACCAAGGTTTAAGCAGCTGTTGGCACGTATTTATATTGTTAGCAGCATCACTTTGTTAGCACTGTCATTCTCATTGCTGATGGGATGCTGCTTCTCATACCTCTGTTCCTAACTTCTTTAGTCACCCTTCAATTGTGCATTAGAAGTGAAATAATTGTAGTTTCTGATGAACAAAATAAAATTTGTCTCTCAAATTTATTTATATGGAGAACAACTATCTGACAAATGTTCAAAGATTTTTATTTTGTTATGCCATTATATCCCCATGGACTTTTTACTAGGACCACCAATTACCTTCACAGAGACAAAATGAGAAACAAAGATACAATTTTTTGTTGCTGTCACCATGGGACTCATTTTAGTTAACAAGGTAACAGGGAAACCTTCCAGATCTTTTTCCCAATTCTCTCAGCTATCTAGACCCACAAACTTGATTTTATCAGAGTAAAGACTTCATCAAATATATTTATTTTCTTCCACAACAACTACTAACAGTTGGTTCAGCTAAAATGAGCCCAGAGTTTGACATTGGTGATATCATAAAGGGAACCATCCCCGATGGTTCTTTTTTTTCACAGTTTTTGATTTACAAGTAGGATGCCTTTAGAAAGTAATACCATGGTATCTTTACAATAATTGTTGTGCAGCAGTATTACGGAGTGCAGTTTTGGGAACAGATTCTTATGGTCTCTTCCCCCAAGTAACAGAAAAGCAATTTACAGGAATAAAAGTCTAAAGAGAATTTGAGAGATTACTTCACTCATTTTTGCAAAAAGGCAAAGTGGGGTTGTATGGAACGACATAGTGGCAGGTAGTAAATATGGCACAATGATGTCCATAACAAGAATTGCTAAAGGGAAGTGAATATCACATTACAAGGCATTTTCAAGAGTTTCAGTGAATGTTTTTATCTTGATATTATCACAGACTTGATATACTAAAACTTGTACTGTTTGGTGGAGGGTGTGTTTTTATTTAGCGAAATCTTAATGCCAGGGAAAATATAGCTACAGGACATAGTAACAAATAATATGGAGAATATAAATTTAAAACAAAGACAGCAGTACTGACTGAAAATGTATTATATGAAGTAATTCATAATTTTATTTGTATATTGTGAGATACAAGCATTCTTCTTTATGTATTTTTCTGCTGCTACTTAGATTAGAAAGAGAAATTAGTAAAGCAACTTAAAATCAAAATCAATGCTAAGATTTAGGTCTTAATGCCATCATAATTTTTAGATTATAATAAATTTAAAAATTTCTGATATATCTGTAAAATAAACTTGTATTTGATTGTTTCTTATTTTGAAAACATAATATTTTACCTGAGGAGTACTCAGTATTCTGATTCCTTTTCTCCATTATTCTTGTTTAAAGTACTTACAACATGAATGGTTATAAATCTCTGATGGCTCAAAATTTATCCTACAAGGGTTTTAACAGAGGAATTTCAGTACTGTGTGTTATGAAAACAGCCTGCTGAAAACTCATGCCAAGTTATAAACAATCCTTCCCAAAGGATATCAACTTTCCATCACAATTCCCTTGTGATTTTCAGAAGTCTGTACGTGCTTTAAATTTTGGCTCTGTGAATGACTTTTTTTTCTGTTCTGGCTTGTGGTATCCATTTTTTGTACTCTCCTAACCTTCCTGAGTAAACTGTGTGAAAGATAATTTAGCCTGGCAGCTCTCTAATGCTCCACCCAATACATTTCTGCAGCACCTGTGCTCTGTCCTTGCTCAGTAATCTACCTGAAAATTTTAACAATTAGCCTTGCCTCCATGATTTGAATTTAGAAAGGAGTGGATGGGTTTCCAGAAAGTAGGACATCTACCTGCACAGACAGGACTGAAACACTAGTGCCCTCCAAGAATGCTTAATTGCTACAAGCAACCCTAATTAGTGGGAGTAAACAGGAAAAAAAAAAGGCATCAGGATGGACATATGGTGCAGTTTCCTGATTTCTACCTCTTCAAAATGTAACTTGCAGGCAAAATCTGTAAACCTCCTGTGTCCTAATGAATCATGATGTGAAGAACACAACACTTCGATGATTTTCCTCTATATATACACAAACTCCATCTTCTGTTCCTGTGCATGCTTAAACTATAAAGGCACTTAGCAGTTCATAAGCCAGAAAACTTGACCATTAGTTCCCTTACTGATACAGCAATGCTGTCTTATGTGCTATGAAATTACTTCTACAGGAGTCAAACTACCATTTATAAGGAAACTGTGTGCACATAGTGACAGCCAGCAATTATCAGAAGAGGAGAAGTAAAGTTGAAGTGTATTTGCCCCCTGAGTGTGGTATCAGCAGCTCGGAGCAAGTGTCAGAACTGTTGACGTATTACAAAGGCATTAATTTCTATCTGAGGCAGAGGAATTCTGATCTCAGTTGTTCTGCTTCCAAGTTCCCTACACCGCAGGTAGTTACACCTTTATTTTTTAGACTGTGTATCATATTACTTTATTTCTCTCTCCACTTAGTTCTTAGAGATTTGTGACCAAATCATCATTTTAGCCTAAGATAGAATATTTTGTAATTAATTAGGCACACTTGATCTCCCCCAACTTGTCCTACCTCTTGTGATGCAGCAGCAGCGGAAGAACCGCAGCTTCTGAACTGCCCTCCCATCTCATGGAAAATCTGCTGAAGAATATGAAACAAATTGTAAATGAGAATGACCATGTTGTGCTCCTGATTGCTGCTCTCTAGTTTGTCCTCTTTTATGCATCCCAGGGGAAAAAAAAAAAGCATGATAGCATGTAAAACAAAGTATTCCTCTTGGGAAAATGATTAAAAACAATTATGTTCTGAAAAAAATACTGAAGAAATTACTGGCAGCTTTTAGATGTTTTTTAAATGTTTTGGTAAAACTCTTGGAGTTTTCTTCAATCATTCATCTTTTCTTTTTTTTCAGGCCTGCCAGTCTGTAATTTATTATTTACCCACAACCCAAACAACAAAAACAAACCCAAAAATTAAAACTGAAATAAGTATGTGTTTCTAACTCATGATGAGAGCATCTTGTAATTTTAGATTAAATTAAATGTTTAAAACTATTAATAAGTTCCATTAGTGAGCAAAAAAATTACTCAAAAATCAACTACCTACAAATCAACATATTTTTTAATCTGATTAATTTAATTATTATACTTTGTTAAAACTGTGCAAGTAGTTAAAATATAAATCAAAGGTTAAACCTTCACCTTTGATAGAGCATGTCTTTCATGTTCCATTTGCATTTTGTTGGGATCAAAAGTCATTATAGTTACATTTGCCTATTGCCTCTATTTCCACTACTGTTTCCTTTTTTTCCCTTCATTGTCTTTTCAATATATCATTGTTTCATACATAAAAATATCATTCAGAAAACAAGCTTTTGGCTATTTTGCTATAAATTTTTATCTGTGATAAGCTTGAATGCTTTGATGTGGTTTCTTTAAATAAATAAAAAAAATTCAGAATTTTGACTTTAAAAAAATCTAAGAAAATATGGATCATTAATCAACTTCCTGGCAGGAAAGAAGGAAGATGAAAACCATAAAATTTTACCTCCAGGAAGGAACTTTTTTTCTTTTTGTTTTTAGAATATTTGATAGTTAGAAAGAAATTTTAATATATACTTCATATTTCTACTTCTTGTTTAGGCAAAGTCTATTCATTGGCTTTCTTTCCAGAAATCACCTTCCATGCCATGAGAACATATGTAACATCAATCATGTACTTGAAACTCCCCAAACAAGAGGCTCATTAATAGAGTTTAAAGATTTATTAATTGGTGGTTCCTGTAATTGGGCCATCTGTCACAAGAAGATGAAAAGCTATGTGAAAAAAGTCCCTCACTTGTGAATTGGGAAATACTTCTTAGTCTTTTTACTGTTTATGTCCTTATTATTTCCAAAGACAAGAATTTTTTCCTCCAGTACCTGCCACTTCCACTCAGAAGGAGATATGTACCAGAAACGCAGATGTTGTTAGAGGAATTCTACAGCATGTTCTCATTTCACATTGTTTCTTCAAACAAAAATCCTCATTCTGAATCATAGAATCATATAGGTTGGAAAAGACCATTAAGGTAATTGACTGCAACTGTAAATGGCCATAGGCAGCTTATTTCACAAAGAAATCAGTGACATTCAGGTGCTCAACTACTAATTAAAGATGTGAGCCATGAGTCTATCCTCCCAAAAATGGGAAAAAACTATGACAAATATTTTAATACTTTGCATTATGGACAATGTGTTAAAAAGGAGGATCCTGTAGTAACTTTGTCTCCTGGCTGCTGGGTTTTAGATACTCACCATATTAAATTTGGTTTTGTTACAAACCCCTCAGGGGTTTTGTCCAGGTCTGTAGATATCAGAGGCATGAAGGATTTGCTGCTCCTCCAGAGAAGAAATACTTAAGTGGGAAAACATCCCATCCTATTTAAGCAAAGACAGAAGTGTTTCAGAGCACAGGTGCTGGCTGTGGTGCATTGTTTTGATGGACATCAGAGCAGTGACAAACGTTCCTGTGCTGGAGGAATCTTTAATGTTTAGGGATTAGTAGTCAAAAACCTAGCCAAAAATATTTTCCTGAAATTTTCAGCCATCTCTGAACTCGTTGTTCCCAAATTCTCCACTTAATTTTCTGTCTTGGACTGAAGCTCTCAAGTTCTCTGCCCAGGCTGAATTAAATCTTCCTGCATTTTACACCTTGTAAAAATCATTAAGGATATAACTATTAAATTGAAGGAAGTAAACACGGAGGATGGCAACTAATCAGACATGAAACAGAATATTTCAACCAACAATTCATATAAACTTCGTATTGCTAGAGCTGAGTGAAAATTTTCTGTACTATGGCTCCTGCTCAGCAGAGTTTAACCCTGGTGCCATTTTCCTGGGTTCCTTATACCTAACCAATATCAGCAGACAAGACCCTAAAGACAGTGTAGCAGATCATGCCCAGTCCATGATAAGGAGTTCAACTTAGCATTTTAAATGCTAAGAGCACTAACCTCCACAGTTTGATCAAAGGAAACAGGCTTCTTAGCTGGTAGCAGTTTTGAAGAACTGACATGTACAGCTACTACAAGGAACGTGGTATATCTACAGTCATTTCTGTTGGTTCTACAAGACTCAAGTATCATGCATCAGTACTTCTGCTTATGCAGATCATCCACAGAGGAGTGGTGGCACTTAGCTGGACAGTCCAAACAATTTAGACTTCAGTGTCTACACTGACATGGATTTTGATAACAAAAGTGACAGTTCTCATATTTGCCATAGTAAATCACTCAATACTAAGCCAATAGAAACATTACAGTATATCCTCTGCAGCAGGAGGTCTCCAGAAAAGTGCTTCTTGATAGTCATTTTCCAGCAAAACATCCTGCAATGAGATGATCTCTAGAGCTCTCTGGAACTCCTAAAACAATAGAGTTTAAAAGACAGAAGCTGCTCCTGGAACAAGATAAAAATGTGGCTATATGTTCATAGGCCAAACAAATGTCTCTCTAAAAACAGTACTTTAGGAGAGGCAAATCAGGATCATATATCTTCATTGTACATTGCAAAGTATTTCAAGCAGACCAGGGAGCTAGCTGGAAGAGAAGATGGGAATTTGGCAAGCACTCTACAGGCTATCTGGAGCCAGGAGTATTTATCATGGTCACATAATTGATGGCCTAAAAAGTATCTACAGGCAAATGGAATATTAAATGACAAATCAATCCCTAAATAATCAGTTTCCAGGAATTTTGAGAATTGCAGATTTATTGTTGTCCTAGTTTTTATTACCATTACTTGTAACAAAATAATCTTCAATCGTAAATAAAAGAATTGGGATTTTACTGGTGTTTTTTGGTTTTCATTTCAGTTATTATACCTATTTTCTAAAAGGGTGTAAGAAATTTCTGCAGGAAAAGGTCTTGAATTAACTATCAAAGAACTGAGGCACACATATGAACCGTAAATAAAGCACTGGACTTGCTGTTGTGATGGCCACAGTCCTGTGTGTTGGTTTGCAATACAAAGATTCCCTTTCTGTGACTGACAGGTGAAGGTCTAAACTGCACATTCAATTAACAAGATGTGTTGGAGCAACAAGAAATCTGAATCTCAGTTATCCTTTTCTCTTTTCCATAATCAGTACTGTTGAAAAAAGGTTAGTTCAGCAAATGGTTCATATACTATTGTCAGCTTCCTAGGTTTGATTTAGATTTAAAATTAATACATTTTCCACCTCTGAGCTGTTGCAAAGGAAATCTGGGAAACAGAATCCTGGCAGCTTACACAAACACACACGCACCTACACACAAAAGGCAAATATAAAGAATCAAAAACATCTTTGCAATCATATCTATTTCTTTTTAAATGAAACGTATGACATATCAAGTCTTGGTTATGTTGTTTCTTTGGGCTTTTGAAAAGCTTGAAGTTTAAAACAAGATTGCATCTGCTTCCCAAAAGAGGTTACTTAGGAAGAGGCATCAGTAATGGCTGGTACCCTGTGAGGTGGCATGAGAAGAGTCTTGAAGCATGGAATAGCAAGGAACAGAAAGTACCATGGCTTATAGTGATTCATGGAGGTTGTTACAGACTCTGAAGACAAGGAAGTAATGTAAGTTTGAAAGGTATAAATAAATGACAGGAAAAATGAAATGGTTCCAAACCATGATAACTGCAGGCAAAGCCTGAAATCTTTGCTTTATGAATAAACCTGCTGCTGCTACTGCTCGCTCAGCATCCCCCTTTCTCATATATTTGCTCTGACACAGTCCAAGCTCAGGGTCTTCATCCTTTCTTTTCCTTCTTCTCCTGGAGATAAAAACCTAATGGCATTAATGAGATCATATAAGGCATTTATTATGCCATAAAACACTGAAAGCATCTTTGAACACTCGTAATTTCTTTTTATTTGAAGATATTTTATTAGAACATTAGCAATGGACCCAGTAGTTTTAATGTCTCAGTTATTTACCACTGATTTGTGATGATTTTTTTGTCTATTTGGTTTTGGATAGGTTTTTTAGTTCCTTTTTTTTTCTTTTTTCAGATGGCATAGAGGAGTAAGGAGAAGCTCTTCATACAAGATAAATACCTTTGAAGCTATGATAGAATGAGTTTGGAAAAAGATAGAACCCATAACAAAGAACTTAAATCTGTGTAGCTATCCTAATCACTCTCAATGTTTTCCGAATTTGGTACTCAGGGTAAATTACAGGGAATTACAGTGAATTTTCTTATGTTCTTTGCCTTGTGAATGTTCCATAAACACCAATTTCTACAGAAGAAGTTGATTTATCAGCAAGTTGTATTCAGCAAGTTACTTAAGCACATGCTTATGTATCTTTAATCACATTGTTTTGATGGATTTGGTTATAATATTCCAGCAGCTTCCATAAATATTCAGGTACTTGAGTGTTTTGTTGAATGAGGTGGTAAAAGCAGGAAATACAGGTTACAAATATACCTATGCAACTTAAGCAGGAAAATTGCCAGGAAAGAGTTAAAATCATCCTAACTCCTATATGTATAACACCATGGGGAGGACAAGACTTCATACCTTGGGTTTTACATAAGCCAGCCCTGAATGCTGCAATGGAACTTGAGTTTTCTATAAGCCTACTGATATTAAGCCTACTAATTGCCTAGGGTTGTCTTACATGGCCTATGTCTCAGAATAATTGAAAGCATTTCAAAATTCTATTCAGTTCAGAATAGATGATGTTATAAAATAAGCTAGTGGTTATACAGTCAATAATTTCCTTCAACCATTTCTTCCACTTTAGCAAATCTTAACTATACTGTCTCTCCACAAAGCATTGTGGATTTCCCACTTGAAGTCAGATGGAGAAAACACTTTATAGGATAGCATGAAATGACTTAATTTGGTTTTATTACACAATTTATTTTTAGAATCTGAAATATGAAGGTACACTCACAATTTTATTTCCTTTAAGTCTGTTCATTTTAAGCGATATCTATTTTTATATGTTCTCTGCATACTCCTACAAATAGATAAATTAGCTATACCTCTCCACAGAATGAGTTAGAGAATTTGTCTTTCCATGTGCAGTTGTTCAAGAAAAGGAAAACAGGTTTTCACAAAGAGAGGGTTCCATTAGTTCTTTTAAAATTATTTTTTCATATTCTTAAAATGACATTGTGTTCTTGAGTCTCCTCAGCTCCAGTGTTATACATCAATAGCATGCTAGAGCAGAGACAGACTGACAGTCATCCTGCCTCATGCTGCCAAAACTTAAACAGATGCCTTACAGAAGGCCCCACTCCAAGCTGAAAATCATTGCATCCAGGACAACAGAAGACGCATTTGCAAGTCTGGTTCTGGGACCGTAAGTCATAGAGCATCGACATCTTGAGTGCAATGAATAACAACTCAGTCAAATCCACTGTGACCTGACTGTGCTTTCTAGAGGTTACAACAGGACTATCAAGGAGGTGCTAAACATTTCAGTGCTGTGAGCCCTGAGCCTTGCTGTACCAGTAAACCACAGCAATGGAAGGGATGCAGGTTGCATGCCTGGAATATTTATCTGTGTTTCCCAAGGTCTGTGAATCACTACATCATATCACAACACTTTTTGCTTTTACATTTAATTCGAAGACAATGACAATTTTCATAGCAATTGCTGCTAGAAACAGCACACCCAGTAAATCAGCCGTGTAAAAAGTGGGTGGGGTTTTCAGTCTATATAGGCACATATTATGGAATCTAAATTTTATTGTAGGCAAATGAAAACAGCCATATCATCCAGATTTGCAATCACAAATTTTCTTTGTGTAATTAAAACACAATTTTCTAATTACAAGAGTAGAAAATCTGGCATCTGAGCTTTTTTCTGAGTGCATTAACAATATAGTAACAACTGTGGTACATACTGACAGGCCGAATTTGATTGCTGGAATCAGCTATTTTACCCAAAGTCTATCTCCCTGGAACTTTATTTCAAGAATGAAGCATCATTTCACAAGTGGTGTCATTTTATGGTGTAATAAACACTGAAATTGTAAATGCAATTTCTGGAAAAAGCTCTTTTTAATGTTGCTTGAAACATTTATGTTTTTCATACAGAACTTCTTTTTTGTTAAATCACATTTGAAACAAAAGTCAGTTAATTCAGCCCCTGTATGCTTATATCACTCCACTTTCCCTATGAGTAAAAATCAGGAATAAAGAAGCAAAAAAAATAGTAGTATAATGTGACAATACTAAGGCCTGCCATTTATACATTTCAAAACCTATACCATTTTCAAGTTTTTCAGAATTATTGTCTGTAGTAATTTAGAATAGATTCTACTAGTCCCTCTAATTTGGATCTTCTGTCAAACTATGTTTTAATAGTGCCAATATTTCACTGAGACTATCAGTTGCTGCTCAGTAAATGATGATTGCTTAAATGCCTTATCCTTCCTGGACACTTCCTGTGCTTTTGGATATGCTTAGTTAACTTACTTCTGATTCTGCAGATACACCAAATCAGGATATGCTCCATGGTACTTGCTTTCAAAATTGTCAAAACAGCAGAGCTGTAATTCTAGGTAAGACTCTATATGATACTATAATATAAATACTAAAACAGAAATTACTGTAAAATTGGAGTAGTTGTAAGAACTTAGTCTTTTCTTGCTAGTTGTTTGAATTAAAAACTGCTTGGGTCTAGCAGAAGATTTGACTTTCATTTCCATGCTTCAACTGGATTTCTGTTCAAGGACTTATGGAGAGAAAGTGTGTACCAGAAATTAATGTCAGCATTTCAGTCAATGCCTCAAATCTAGCCTACTCCTATAGCTAGGAATTAATTATGTGACCAAAATATAGAAACTGAGCAGCAGGGTCACAACTCCTACACATTCTCTGCACACCTAAAGCTTCACCAGTATCTAAAGCTTTGAGCTGTCTAACCCAGCCTCTTATAACCTCTTCAAGTGGCTCAGCCTCTGTATGACAAGAGCCAAGCGGAGAGCAGTGGTCGTGCAGAGGATACCTCCCACTTCCTGTTTTCCAGGAACACATAAACTGCCCCCCACCTTCCTCCAGCACCTTATTCTGTGCTCATTTTTGGAGGGTGATGGCAGCTCTTCCACCAGATAGATTTAAAAAGTGTCAGATCAATTCACTAGGTATAAAGGATTTCTGAGACACCAGTTATAAATGTGACATCTGCAATGATTCTCTGCTCAGATAAGGTAGAAAGTGCCTGAACTTGTAGTGGAGAAGTGTCATGATTCATTTTTCTTCTTTGAAATTGACAGGGAAAAAAATAAAGTGGTATAGGAAATGGCTGATGCCTCAAACAGCTGGAGTAACCGACAAAAGAATTTACACTAGGCTGGTCCCAGCTACACAGAAACATGTTCATTCTAGATTCTACTAAAATGAATAGAAGCTCCCATTAGCAGGCAGACAAGAGTAGAACATGAAAGTGTGACCAAAAGCCTAACCAGCCTAAAAAATAAAAATATTTTAAAGTCTGCACAAACCAAATTGTGTGTGGAGTTGCTAAATGCAAACACACAATGGACATTCAGGGAGAATGTACATGGACTTGATGCTAATGAGCAAGAGGAATTGCACAGACTTAATGCCCTGAGGCACATATATCTCCTCCACGCCTGCTACCTCCTTTTTTCTTCCACTATTGAACTGTGATTAAAAATCAAGTTATGTCTTCACAGTCTCAGAGACAGTCAAGACCACTTTGTGACTTCAGACTCTTTTACAATTACAGTCATCCAGTCCCTAAATTCAGAGATACATGAAAACTACTGAAACAGACAAGGTGTTCCTGCCAGTTCTACAAAGAACCTATGATCAAGTCATAATGATGCACTTCACACCAATTCCAGCGCTCTAATGGCTACTCTGTAGAAAGCTCAGCAAAAGAGACTGCAAAATTAGAGAGAAGAGGCAAAGGCAAATTTTGAAGTCTTTCAAAGTCTTCTAGCTAGTGCGTGTCTCAGTTTGAATAGACAGCGTTTAGCTCTGTGGTACTCTGTGGATGACTGGGAGCATTCATGGTGCTATGCTGACAGCACAAACTGCACTGAGCCTCTCAGCCAACAATAAAGGCTTAATCTTAGTTTTGGCTGTATGTCTGGTCAGATTCACCCTTGTGCTGAGTCTCTAACTGCAGATGCAGACATCTTTTTCTGCCATCAACCAAATCAAAAATCTCAGCTACAAGTATTCTTGGACCTCAGGCTCTGAGATAAACATCCAGATCCAAACCCAGACCATTGCAGTTGTTTCAATTTTGGCTTGGGACTGGATTTTGTTACAGAAGAGGATTAAAAATGCAAAATACTTCTCAGAAGAAGATTCAGGGAAAGAATATGGCTCCATCCTAATTTTATGGACATAAAAGTTCACCCCATTCAAAGTCAGCAACAGCTGTCACAAAACAGAGTGACAACATTTTTGGACTTGGACAAACTTCCCAAAGGAAGCTTGATGCTATAAAGTGAACATCCCATACCCAAATGAGACATGCAGCCCTTAGATTTGTACCCCACACTCCCCAGGGATCTTTTAGAGCTTAATGGTACCATGCTCCAGCTAGAGAGCTGACTGGGAATCCACCAAAGCCCTTCAGGTTCATAATGGGGCCTGGATCTTGGCCTCCTGCAGCCCAAAGCAACATCCCAGAGCCATCCAGCTATCACTTCTCCAAGATGTGCCTTGCCTGATTTTGCCTTGTTGGAATTAATCTGTGGTTGAAACTCTTCCATGGTGTTGTGGGGTAACCTTTATTGAAGTTTCTGGCACAGAAGGAAAGAGGTCGAGCAGGAAATGACTTATCCAAAAGGAAGTATGGCAGTTTCCACCTCCAGAACTCAAAAAACCAAGAGAGAATCTGAAGACTCTCTCTTTTAGACTTCTGGCTTGCTGAGAGAAGAGGTCGCTCTCCCCCCTCCATGCCCATGGTGAGGCTCAGCCAGGCCATGCGGCTTGGCTGCCAGCTGGGATGGCGCAGAGGGGGAGGGGGAGTGGGGGACTCAGCCGTCCTTCATGCCTCATAGCAGCTGCTGGTGAGGGAGTCAGATCGGCTCCACTTGGCTCTGGCTGAGCTGAGAAAAGCTTTGTTCTGTTGCCCCAGGCTGAGGTGACTCAGCTCTGCCGGCCCGCCGGGCTGGGCTGGGCCGACTGTGTCTGACTGGGGCCGGGCCCTGCTCTGTCACCCTGGGACCCTGCTCCGGGCCAGCCCCACCGAGCCGAGCCAGCTTCGCAGAGCAAGGTCACCGAGACTCTGAGTGCTTCTGCAAACTGGCTTAGACTATTTCAAACAGCCCGGCAGAGACCACATGAGTATTGCCAGGCCCGAGAGCAAGAGAGAGAGAGAGAGATTAACCCTCTCCATACCCAGACTAAGCTTCCAGACACCTATCCTTCCCTGCACACAGAGAGGAGAACATGAAGACAGCTACAAAAATGCAACATATAGACTTTAAAGTCAGTGGGGAAAGCAGAGCCGATACCTAGAGGGAGGAGCATGAGGAGTGCTTCAGTAGTGAAGTGAAAATTCTTTTGTGAGACCATGGCTGGGACTAAGCTAATACATACCTTGTAATATATGAGAAAATAGTCCAAAGGGGGAATGTGATGTTCTAACTGCAGCCAGTGAGCAAAGCACCTGGGTAGAGATGCTGAAGTAAGTGCAGCCTGATAAGAAACTTGAACAAAGACAGAGAAGAGGCTGTACCCAGAACCCTCGCCCTGGGGAATGCCAGAGAATTTATGTTGTCAGAACCTGTGCTGCTAGACACAGAAGGGGATTTTCTTTACTGCTGCAATAGAACTGTTCATCCTTAAAAAGGTACCCCATGGACTGTTCATGACCCACCGTAGTGGCTGTAGGAAGGCTACTGGTGTGGGAGGGATCCTCCACAAGAAGCACATCTTTCCTCCTGCGTGGCTGCTGGTTGTGAGGCTGAACCCATAAAACTCTATTTTCTAACAGAGAACTCCATGGTATAATCAAAAGAAACTTCTCTCCCTAAATGAACTGAGACAAAGACTATTTCTGAGGTGGTAAACTGACTGGAAGTTGAAGTGTTGTCTTTTTGTGTGTTGTCAGGGAGAAAGAAATGGAGAGGTGGGGGGAGGAGAGGTAGTCTGAGGATTTTGTTCTGGTTCTTCTTGTTTTCCCCTTTTGTCTTAGGTTTATTAATAAACTTTCTTTATATTCTTAAACTTGGAGCCTACTTTGCCTACTCCTAATCCTTATCTCACAACAAAAATCAGGTAGATTTTTGTGCTGGCGTTTGGCCAAAAACTGCGAATAGGCAAACTGAAACCATTACACACGGACAGGAGAAACTTGGTCCTCCTTTCTTCACCACCAGTGCCCTACGCCCTTTGCAGGAGACTTAAACCTTTCTTTGCCCTTTTCCTGTTCCTTTCTGCAGAATTGCATAATCCCTTCAAAGGGAAATAGTCACCTTCCCCTTTCTGCCCAGGCATATGGACTATTACCCTTGAGGCACTAATCTCTCTTGGCTTTTGTGGGTCTTTGCTCCAAACAAGAACCATGACATTAATCACCATGAGAGGCAGAGAGCCATTAGGGCAATGCAGCAGTGCTGTCCCCAGCCATTTTATTGTTATCCCCTGTGCCACACAGCCTCTCTTTCAGAGGACCTCCTCAGTCCTGATGGTAAAGGGATGCCAAGTTTAAGCCTCTCACAAAGCTTTAAATATTAGCTAGCAATGTGATATCAGGACCTTGGCACAGCGACCAGGAAAATTACTTCTCCCAGATTCAGGTAGCTGATAAGAAGGGGGTTGAGACTCTCTGTGGTGCCTAAATATGGTGCTGAAAGTAGCAATTAGGCACCTATTTGTGGACTGAATTCTCAGAGCACTGATTCAATCAAAGCACTTATTCTTGCTGTTTTAACTTACACTAACCCAGCAGAGCGCCCTCCCCAAACCAAACAGATTCATCACATGCTTAAATTTGGGTCTAAATTCTTTGTAGAATTGGGATCAAGATAAATAGCTGGAGATGAAAAAAAGTGCTCAAAAGCAAGTAAAAAGCCATTATTAACATTGAAAAAGAACAACCTATATAGAGAAAGAAAAAAAAAACCACCCCTAAGGCATGGTAAAACAAGTGACTGGACAATAGTTTGGACAATAAATACAGAAAGTTCAGTTCTTTTAGTGATTAATGGAGCAGACTGATGTCTGCTGGTTTTGCTCAAGACCAATTTCTCAGCACAATCAGCACCATAACATGTTATAAAAATCCCAGGAGAAAGTATTTTTCTCATTTAGCAACATTTCTGCCTTTGCACATATAAGGTGTTACAGTTTCTGGTAAATCTGTTCTTTTTATTTCTGTTTTGATCTAATTATGGGTAATTATTTGACTAGGTACACAGTGAATTTGGGGTTATTATTTTTCCTACTAATGTTAGTTTTTTCGGAAACATCCCCACCCAGAGAAAAAGCAAATCCCCAAAGCAGTAAATACTGGACAGTGAGAAAATAAATTTTTGGGAGGTTTTGGGTAGGAAAAAGCAGACCTGATCCAGGGCTGACTACTTATTATCCAAACCCTCTTGCAACCCTTTATCTGTGTTTTAAGCCTGCACCAAGCAGTGGATGTTTGATAGCTGATTATAAAAACTCTTACTTTTCCAGATTAGCTGTAAACCACTTTTAATGTATTCCTTCTGTTTGTTCATGCAGCCAGTTTTTATTATTGCCACTGCAGAAAGAAATTAGTTTATCAGTGAGTACAGATGTAGTCATTTGCAGAAATGGCAAACCAGAAAATAGTTGCTTACCAATGTACTTTCTTTTGTTTGCCCTCTTTCAGAGAATTCCTTCTGGATTTATAGATATGATCATGAGTTACAGTTAGAACTGCATTACAAAAATCCAGCATTGTGTCTCCTATGTAATCACAGTGACTCCCCACTGATCACCGGGTAGTTCATGGGTTGTTGGATTGTTTTTTCTAAAACTTACTCTACTCTTACTCATTCACAAAACCTGACCTTACTGCTCTAGCAGACACCCCAGTGATGCACACCAGTGTTGAAAATGTGCAACTTATCTTTTCTTATCTGTTTTACAGGTTTTTTCCTATTACCTGCTAGAATAAGGAAAACTGTTGCAATATAATTAAGACTCCCGCTAATCAGTTTGTTCATCCAAGCTATCTGCTAGCATCATATATAGACAAGATAAACAGGCAATTACCATGGAGAACATTTGCTAAACAAAGCTATAATTAATAATAAAGGAAACTGGGCTCCCAACTACTTAAGTACAGTAGTTATTAATTATCCTGTGGCCCCAAGCTATTTGTGTAGAGTGTATAATTTGCAGTTCGGCATGATCTCAGCTGTACTCCCTGAAGCCTTCAGAGCTATCTTTTGCATAACTTTAAACTCTGATATGTTGGCTGTGAAAGTTTCTGCAGTCCTCAGCCCCAGCTCTCTGCATTATAAGGCCAAGAAATGCAACCTTGTGTTTATGTGGAAGAATTTACAACTTTTAAAAGGCAGTATGAAGAAAATGCCAGAATATAGCATGCAACTGAATTAGATCTGGTTTTGTCACCTGTCATCTATAATCAGCCTCCAGCTGTGCAATAAGCAATTCGGAGGTAGCCAGCATTGTCCTACATAGTTTTCACTTAAAAAATTATAAACAGTCCTGTTTTCATCACCAGACAGCTTTGCCAGCCAGTTTGCAAAATCCTACATAATTTAAACTCTTAGTCCATGCAGTATAACTTTGGAAAACTAGATATTCTACATAATGTAAAACCAGATATCTTTCCCACCAGAGGTGACAGTGTCATCATAGTCCATGGGCCATGCAATGCCTTCAAGGTTTATGTGCTCACCCTGAGAGGGGGATGAAATACTAGGCTGCTGGCAATACTACTCACACTACATTTCTACAACAGTACAGTCCGCAGCTCCAGGATTATCATTTGCTTCCACACCTTGATTTCTCACCATGTTTCTTTCAAATGGTTCCAAGAAGTCATAAGCATTCTCCTGGAGGCTTACCAAATTTAGAACTCAGACTACTGACAGGGTTGTCTGTTTTCAGTGACAAAGACCAGACATTTTCAGAACAGGCCTGTTCATATTTGCCTGGTGACATAAGACACTGTATAACTCTTGTGTAGAAGGGAAAACCACAGCATCCACACAGGCCAGACCCACTGACTTTACTCACCACTTTCTGCGAGCATACCCAAGATCTCTCTCCATCTCTCACTTCCTTGGGCTCCTACTGCAGTTCCCAGCAACTTAAGTTCTTTTTTAAGACTGGACTTTTTTTGGTTTTACATCTTCTGACGGCTGAGAGAAAACACCCAGTGAGTGATCTATTCTACCTCCAACTAACCCTGGTTTCTCCGCCTTTAGCAATTTAGTACCATCAACTGGTCTTGCCCACCTATTCCACATCTATGTCTCACTTCTCTGCTCCACTGAAGGCATTGAATATCAGTATTGACTCAGTTAAAAAAATGGTCGGTGAACATAAATAATTAATTTTTTTAAAAGACCCGGATTCTCCACAAATGTCTAATTAAGTAATTAAAAACATACTGTCTCCATGGCATGCGGCATCGCTGTGTTATCTGGTACCCCATAATGTTTCCCATATAATTTTCTTTCAAAGTGATTCACTTATGAAGATGAGTCAAGTTGGCAGTAAGCATGATGACTGCCATAAATCATATAACAACTTCTCTCTGTGGCAGACTCCTGCCATTCCCATTGCCAGTTGTACAGGAGAATTAGAGGCAAATTTCAGTCCAAAGTAAATACATTTAAGTTCAATTCTAGTCCTTGGAAATGGATGTACTTAACTAAAAAGTGTAACAGGATCTTCAGTCTCTCTGGCTCACCACAAATGGCAGACTTGAAATTGTCTGGGTGTAATGGAGGCAACAGTGACCAGGTGCCTGTTACAAGCATGGTCTGAGGCTGCAACTGGATGCTGGTAACAGGGCAGGGGGTTTATTGTGTGCCTTATCTTGTGGGGGCATTGTGGGCTTAAACTATGTGTTGTGAGGAACTTTCCCAAGTAACAATAAACAGAGAACAAAGAAATAAATGAAGAAAAAAAAAGAAGAAAAAATTAAACCCCAATATTTTTGCATATTTTTATTAACCTTGACCTTTTCCAAAACTTTAATCGCAAATGCCATGTAGAGGAATGAGGTGAAGGGATTGCAAACTCCAAAACTCGTAATGATCTCCTGTCAGGAAATCTCTCATAGGCAGAGTATTCCTGGGTCAGGAGACTCATCCTCCAAATCCCAGAAGTTTGGGGTGGGAAAGAGAAACATGTTGTCTGTGCTCCCCACAGGTCCCCCAAATGTCTGGTTCTTTGCCCCCACCTTCTGCCCTATGAGGGTCAGAGGCAGTACCAAATGGCTGGTTTAAATCACCATCCTGTGTTTTTGGGAAGTCACTGATTGTACGAGGGGATGCCACTAGACCTGAGTGGCAACAACAGCATTAGTGGGAACTCAGGGTGAGGTGAGATGAGACTGAACAAGGCAGCAGGTGCTTTTCCAAAAGGACTTCCACACAGCACTGAGAAAATATTCAGGCAGTTAAAATACAAAGACTGGACAATAGCTCAGAGAGTCCTGTACAGTCCAAAATCACAAGAGAATGGCGAATTTGGGAAATGTGGACTCATGCAGATGGAAAATGCATTTTGTTGTGAACAGGTACCCATCATCATGTTTCACCTGTGGCCAAGGGTTCAAGTAATGCAATAGATTATTAACAGATCCTGCCAGAATTTCTGCCTCTTGACTTGAAAGCTGGGTGAAGCAGGTGGCTTCTGGAAGTCTACTGGTAGTGGTGTTTAAGTTCTTCGAAGATAGTACAGGCTAACATGCAGAGTTAGAGAGATCTCTTCCTTGGTAAAGAAGAGAAAAAGTGGCTTGGATATTAAGTGCATAGAATGCAGTCAGACTGCACAGCAGCTGCTACTCCAAATACGGTCCACACTCCCTCTTGATGAATAGGCTGAATTTCCAGCATGCTGCAGCTTTACTACCCAGTGCATGAGTTAGTGCTTTTCCTTCTCCTCCAGAACACCAGATAGCAGCTCTGTCCAAAAAAGCTATTTCTACCTTTGTGTGCATGTGTGAGAAAAACTCTAAAGGGACAGCCTTTGTATCTAATCTCACTTTTATGTCTTTTGAGTAGCCTCTAGGTCAGAAATATTGATCTGTGGAGTGGAGAGAATGTACAATTAACTCTGCCTGTAGCCAACTCTGTTTATCAGCAGCACATTTTTTTGTAGGTATGTGTAAAAATGAGTACTTTATTGGTCCTCTAAAAGAAGCTTACAAATAAAAAGCCTTTCTTAACCTCTTGAAATATCGCTCAGCTCTAAACTTAAATACTTCTGCAAATATTAGCTGTAAGTGTGAAATGTCTATTTTGTATGAAAAGCTTTCTGGTCATATGATCCTTATACATATTTTCCAAGGAGCTGAAAGTCTTTAAACAACCAGTTTGGCATTCCCAGGGACTAAAGTACTCAGTAGTTAGTTTTATCAGCTGGATCATATATTTATCATGTATGTGATTTATCATGTATGTTTCTGGAAATATCTCTATGATACAACTGTTTTTACAATTTTACTTCCCCAAAACTTCTACTTATTCGTTCTGCTTGTAGTTTTTAAGTCTTGTTCCACTTAACTAGAAAATTTAGTGTATGGTAGGAAAAACATTTTCCTCTGTTTGCACAGGCCAAAAACAGTCTGTGTAGTTCAAATTTGCAAAGACAAACCTAAACAAACCTATGATACAATTGCTTTCTCATAATCAGTATATCAAAATACTTCTTTTTATTCTCTATTTTTTTAATGTAGAAAAAAATTATTAGCATTTCTAGAGTTCATCCAAAATTAGCTGTTAGTTTCTTTGAAAGATTTGCAAGAGGGGGACCCTGGTCCCATTAAAAGCAATCAAAGTTTGCTGTGTGACAGCAAAATTAGTTATTTTTGTACCTATTGTAATTGTGTTATGTTAATAGTTTTGTTGTTAATCTCCCATAAAAATAAAATAAAAGGGGAAAATATGCATTTTAAAATCATCTACATCTTTCACTAATCTCATAGGAAACATAAAAATTGTAGGCATTTTAAATATTATTCTGGAAAGATCTCAAAGGAATGATGAGCACATTACTATTTTGTAATGGGAGTTTTCTTAGTTTGAAACACTTTTGTTAAGTTCTGAGCTTGAAATTTATAGTTTCTGACACTAACCCACTGGATCTCACCTTCTTTCAAGATAGATTTTGGGCATGAATGGGCAGTCACATTCTTTTATTCAGCTTTCATCTCATAAAAACAAAGTGCTATGCCAATGCCACTGTTCTATTTCCAGGACGTATTATCTCAGCAGGATGCTACCTGAGAGATATGATCTCAAAATACCTTGGTTATTCAATTTTCTAAATATTTTATCCTTCACATCAGTAACACAGACAGGATTTTCTCTGTCACAGGCAATGGCAGCAGTCCAAGATGCTCTGAACAGCACAGACTGAGAAAGGGCAAGCACTTCAGTCCTCAACACACATCTTTTGTTTTTTTCCACCTGTAAATCAAATGTTTATCCTTCTGAATTACAAGTCACAAAATTTTCTAGGCCAACAGTCAATTCTCAGTGGGTCTAAAGATATTTTTCCACATAAAAAAATCTTACAGAGAGGTTAAAAGAGTTTGTTAATCACATTGAAGGAGCATGAGGCTTATATCCATAACCCATTGTGTATTGACCCTACTCTGTATTAGTAATGGGACAATATGATTTGGCTCAATACTAACAGAAATTAGTAAAAGTTCAAGGTTGCTAAACCTTGTTTTGGTACTCAGGTTTTTTTAATGAGACCACTGTGAAAGTCAAACATTTTTGTCTAAAAACTCTCTGAAGACAGACACAGGATTTGTTTTCTTACAACTTCCTGTATTGATCAGCAGATATTCCTTAGCATGTTAAGAAACATTAGTATATCAGAACTATAGGGCAGAGAAGTTCATATTTGTTGTTATTCCTAAAAATTAAGTTAATAAATTAAATTGCACTAAATTCCATGTAGTACACTGGTCTTGCACTCAACAATAATAAATACCATATGGGGTTATCATTCCAGTGAGATTCTGAGATATAAGAATTTTCTCCTTGATTAGGTGGCTGAAATGTCACAGAGAAATAAAGCAAACAAATAATTTAGGCGTAGCTTCTTCTTAAGTCCCAATATCATGTTTCATTTCTAATTCCCAGTGGACCCCACTTTTCACAGGGAATCTTCACCTATAAGTGCTTATAAAAAGATTTTTAATAAATATATTGGAATTTTATTAATTTTTTCTAAATTTAGGGAGAATTTTATCAGCAGGTAAACTCATTAGGCTTTCACTTCTGCTCCAATGTTGACCCTTGTAAGAGATTATCTCTTCTATTAGCAAAGCCAAATGCTTATCAGAATTCAAGGAGAATTGAACTGACACTTGACAGAGTTTCTTGACATATGCATTAATAATATATGGATGTTTATTCTCAATTTTTTGCAGTATCATAGGATCACAGGTTCACACATTGTCTGAGGTTAGAAGGGGCCTCTTGAGGTCATCTGATCCAAACCCCTGCTCAAGTAGGGCAAGGCTGCCCAAGACCACATCCACACAACTTCTAAATATATCCAAAGAGGGAGACTGCAACACCTCTGTGGGCAACCTCCGCCATTTTTTGGTGACTCTCACAGTGAAAAAGTGTTTTCTGATGTCCTGATGTCCTGTGTTTCCATGTGGGCCATTGCCTCTTGCTACTGGGCACCAACTAACACAGCCTGGCTCTGTTCTTTACACCTTCCTTCAGATATTTGCATACACTGATGACATACCCCCTGAACCTTCTCATCTCCAGGTTGAACAGTTCCAACTCTCTTAACCTTTCATCATAGGAGAGGTGTCCCAGTCTGTTACATATCTTAGTGGCCCTTTAGTGGACTCTCTCCTGTAACTCCATTTCCTTCTTGTTCTGGACACACTGTGATCTTTCAGGAAAAACTCCACTGAATATAGTATAACCTCAGGGCATTGCACTTGTGATTGAGGCACTGAATATGGGTATTAATAAAGGTAGCATAAGCAGCCCTTCTTCTCACATAACTAACAAATGGATGTTATTTAGTGAAGCAGACTAAGAGATGGTTTTAGTTCAGGCAGTCACCCAAATCAAGTTTTGAACAGATTTTGTGTACTGGGACATGAAGGAACTGAAGCTATTACAGCCTGGTAGCATCAGAGCTATCTGAAGACAGGTCCCTATTGCAGAGCTTTCCCCTGAGCACAATCCAATTCATTCAGCTCTGTACAGAAAAGGCCTAAAGTTTCACCTTTACTCATGTCACATATAGGCTTTTGCTCTAAACCTTCTTTGTTCCAAACATTTTATCTCTTGCTTCTGCACCAAATCTTATTGATTTGAGTTTACACAGGAGGATATAGTCCTTCTTTAACTTTCCAATAACTCATTCCAGTTGTTCAGTAACAGCTGAACCCTTTCCAAGAGGGATGCACAGCTGTTTAGGAAATATGACACACATATGACATAAATATGAAACCTACTATCACTTTTGTAAAGAAACATGGACTAGGATTTAAAAAGAGCTATGTAGATTTTGGCATCAGTGAATGAGTTTCAGAGAAGTCTGCAGCCAAGGTGAATGTCCAGTAATTTCAGTAGCATAAAATGGTAATTCCTTGGCAAGATTTTTTAGTATCTTCCAGATGCCTTTTATCTCATATGACTTTCAAAGACAACAGATATTTAAACCTAGCATTATCACACCAAGACCTAAACACATAATAATTTTTCCCAAAATACACACTAATCTCACTCATATGAGCATGTTTAAAAACAAATTAAAATCATACTTTATTTAGATCACACAAGCAGGCTGGCTCAGTTTTTTCCTACTGAACCTGCTCTGCATTGGGTAGATAACCAAGCAAACAACCAGCCCACGAAGGGAGCAGAGTGTGTGAGCTAGCACTGTGCACCCTGGTGCTGTGGCTTAAAGCTTGGAACCTGCTCAGCCCCTCCCTGGCCCCATGAATTGTTACTGCAGGCAGCTGGGATGAGCTTTGAGACCAAGGAATAAAGGGAACCTGCGCTGCAACAGCTAGAGGTTTGGTAAGCAGCCATGGTACCAAGACATGAGTTCAGGCTCCTTAGGCAGGAGAGGGCCCCTAACTGGTGTGTCCTGAATTGCAGGGGCCAGTTGTGTCCCCTAGTATTTGGGTCAGTCCAAGGCATTTCACCCTTTCAGGAAAAAAAAAAAGGAAGAGGCCTGTGCTGTTTGCGAGACACCCACATCAACAGACAGACTGTTTAGCATGAAGAAGTACTTACAATATTCTGTTGGCTTTGAAAGATTAGGATTGTACTTTATACTGGTAACAGGCAAAAAACCTGATCTTTTTAAGCAGATAGAAAAGTAGAGCAAGTGAAAGTAGGAAGTCAGTTAAATTTCAAAATTAATATTCTCCACTGACATAGTTTGTGTCTTTTTTGTCTTTTTTTAAAGATAATACCAATATCTTAATTAGTTAATCCCAACTATTACCCAGGATCAGAAGTCCTAGACATCCTTGGAAATGGCTTATAATGTGAAATCCAGCTTCTACGGTGTTTGCAGAAATAGGTAGATATTAACTACTCAAAAACTCCACTGGAAATGTGAAAAAGAAACTGTGAGAATCTTCCATGTATGCACAAAAACTTTTATGAACTTGGCGGGTTTTCAGAATGTAACTTAGAAGTAGACATCATCATTATGAAGTACAGTTAAATTAAAAGTGCAGCATGATGCTATAACCCATAATTGAGTAACACTGCAATTGTCACAAGGATTCAAGCACTACAGTCAACAAATTTACAAGACAGTCTTGCACAATAAAAAAGGAGGGGAAGGGGGGCAGCATTAAAATTTTCTTTATAGTTACCTTGAACTCTAAATTTCTTGACTGAAGTGCTTTGGCTACTAAGCAATTGCATGACACAGCAATGCATATGAACATACTTTGACAACGTTAATGCTCTGCCTTGAAAACAAAGAAGGGACTTGTTCTTGCACACACCTCTATAGATACATATAGATAATTATAATAACATTTAAATGAAGTTTATGAAACAAAAAATATCATTCTGGCCTCATCTGTTTCACACACATGGTAACAACACCTACAGCTGTGAATACAGATGCTTAAAGCAAGTTTGTGTGGTTGTAGATCTGTGGAAGATTAGGTATATGATGAACGTTACAATAAGGTGCTCAACATTAGGGAGCTCGTAATACATGTTATTAAGTGCTGTTACAATAAGGCATCTTTAAGTGGGTTAAGAATTGTCAGGTAGATCCAGAGAATCAGAACTGGCTGGGGGTGGCTCTAAAGTTGTCAAGAATCAATACCTTGTCCCACAGATATCAGATTTCTTTGAACATACTGTTGTTTCTTGCATGCCACTGACAGGTCGCCTTTGAAGGAAAAACACACAACTGCTATTCAGCAACATCACATCTGATATGTTGGAAGGTTACAAGAACAAGTCTACCAAACAGTTTGCTTTTCCCAATGGCCTTTAATCTCAACCTCTCTTAACATGACCAGTTAAGTACTGCAATGTTTTAGAAATCGCTCTGTTCCTGGCAGACAGCACTGCAGAAAATGGTGCCTGGATGAGATGGGAGCACCTTTGGCCCTCCAATTTCATTCTGGTACTACCTGTCTGGTCAGCCAGAATTCTTTTTTGTTGATGCTGTTGCACTTTTTCCCTTTAATGAGCAACATACTTTAGTTCAGCACAGATTGGCTGCAATGAACAAGAAAGTAACAGGGTGAAATTTTGCATCTGAGGGTAATGTATCAGCTAAGTTGATCCAGTGGTTCTTTCTCTCTTACCACTAGCTTCATAATTGTTTAATTCATGTGTATTTTGGCAACGCTAAATAATTCACAATATTTTAGAAGTTATCAGGATGGAGGGATTACTACCGGCATTTTAGTACATAGAAAGTGTAGAAACTTATTGGACATCTAAAGTAGATGTGTTTGCCTGGAAAAATAATCATTGGTGATAAAATTAGGAGATTCAGATGTTCATCTTTATGTCTCAAGTTTAACAGCCCAGTGAATGGATGGAGCTGATTATGGCTTGCAGAGTTACTGTTTCAAGTTATCTGTGGGTTCATTAATACAGCATTCCAGGTGCTTAGTTCACACTTTCAAGGTGATGACCTTCCGCCAAAATGACTAAAGAGCATGTCTGTGTGTAGCTAGCTGGCTTCTTCTGTCCAGCCCGGAGAAATATCGGACAGTTTCCAGCTGGCTACTTTCCAAGAGTGTCCTTGTCCCAGGGCACTCTGGCTGCGTCTCGTAGACACTAGCCAGTGAAGCTGCCGCCCTGCTGATGCTGCGCAGGGAGCGAGGAGCTTGGATAGCTAGCTGCTGAAGTAGAAATAAGCGAGAGGGACCTCTGATATGGATATATTCTGTGTGGCTTTATTGCAGGAAGCCCAGCACAGAGGGACTCCAGGGATCAAAGGCCCAGAGGTCCCTCGGACACAACCTTAAGAGGGATACATTCCAACCAATCACCTGAGGGTCCGGGGTGGGACAAAGGCGGGACAGGGTTACCTGGTCCTACGGGAGGGGGGAGAGAGGGGGAATAGGGGGTAACGTTGAATCAATTACAGAGTACAAGGGAGCCTGGGGGGAGGGAGGAGATGATGGACATCAGTAGTAGCTAATCTGGTTTGCCCTGGGCTAAACCATGATCACATCATTTCCAGGGGTAGGCTTAGCACCCTTGGAAGCCCTCCACCAATGTTCTTTCTCTTCTTCTATGTCGTCTTCCCCTTGGGTCTCAGAGATGACTTCCAGGGCAGCTACATCTGTGGAATCCCCTTGTACTGTTCCTCTTCCAAACTGCCTTGGCTAAGATAACTTGCCATTGCATCTGCTACTGCTCACTATATTGTTGTTTTCGCAGATATTTAAATACAAGGCACATACTTTAAAGAAATGGCTCCTTTTATTTTGCCTTATACTAAAATATGTCTGGTGACAGAAGGACCATGCTAAGAATGTGTAATTGACAAACAGTATTTTCATTTCTAATTCAAACTTTCAGCAATGTTATATAGTTATACAGTTCTATAGCATAAGGATTGGCAATATTCTCCCATGTATACACTTTACAGATGTACAGTGATCTTGGAAAGAGAAGATGGGGAATGAGACATTATACAATGCAGTAACACAGAACCCCATAACACTGTGAAATTATTGCTGTTGCTTTCCAACATGTTGGAGGAGTTGGTGCTAGTGCTTGTTTTTTCATCCTCTCAGCCAAAATGTCACTAGCCACAATTGCTCCTGACAAAATTAATCACATTTTGCCGTATGTTTCCTGATGACCTGCAGATGACAGTTTGATAGGAGCTGTTGTAGACGAAAGGTATGAAAAATAAACAAAGAATGCATCACCATTAAAAAGCTGAAAGGTTCCTGTAATTACAGATCTCTATCAGAGTTTAAAGCCTGGAGTACGTTGACAGCAAGATCCTTCCAATGTATGGATAAAAATTATTTGTTGTGACTTTTAAGGAAGGCATGCACACGTCAGTAATTCAGCAGTAGTTTGTTTAAGTGACGGAATATCAATTATATAAACTCCTCTATCCTAGCAGTCCATAAGAAAATATCCTTCCATACTAGTCAGAGACTATCCTTACATATCAGTCAGAAATCACTGGTGAAACTATAATATTAGCATAAAATTTGTATCTCACAACATTGACTCTGAATCCCCTACACAAAGTTCACGCTGTTGTAGCATTTTTTATTTCTGATGAGTTTCTAGCAAATTGTGCAGATTAATCATGTATAACTTATCAATTTGCCATGAAAACACTCATGAATTTAATTGCTGATAATTACATTTCAAAGTGAAAATTTTCCCATCAAATATTTTACCTTAAACCTTGTTTTCAACTTTGATAGTCATAGCTTTTTCTTATTGAAGATCGTCTTATGTTTTGAAATCTTTTCAAGCACAAGATGAAATATAAGGGAAATGCCTGCTTTGGGAAGGAAACCCAACCCCAGTGCCTTCGCTTAAAGAAAAAGAAAAATATCACTTCACTTTCTAGGGGAAAAAATGAATAAATAAAATTAAGTAAGATATGAAAAGGTATTTTAAGAACAATTCTTTTTAGTTTTGGAATTATCTAATCTTTAAAGTCCCTTCCAATCCAAAACTTAAATTTCAGTGCATTCTCCAGAACACAGTATATAACTTAATAGTACTTGTTCAACAAAGTCTGAACTTTGATCGTGAAAATGTAAGTTTTACTAGGTTGGAAAACCAGCTGAAGACATGTAGAAAATATAGCATTATAAAAATTAACACAAAATTCTAAAGGTTATCAGATCTACTTAGGGTTTCTGCATACTCTCACTCTGAAACTCACAACTACTAGATGTGATGAAGATTTGCTAAAAGATATGTTCTCTTTTGTCATGCCTTACTTTTTTTTTAATTTCTGTTACTTTGTCCTGGAAGAAAGAATTTATAAGTTTTTACAGCATTGAGCAGTGTTTTTTTCCTCCTTAGAGGCATCTAAGAGAAATGCAGGGCCAAATATCCAACATGCCCTCAGCAAGGACTGCATTTTTGCATCTGCAATTTTTCAGGTACGGCTGTAGTTACTTGAACATTATTTGATTTACAGATGCAATCAGGTACCTGCATATACAAGTGATTGTAACTGCAGGTGTTAGATTGGGGACTGTCATTTGATATTCTGCCTCAAAATTTACAAAATAATTATTGTTGAAATTATCTATGTGGATTCATCAAATAAGTCAGCTATGATACTTGGTATTCTCCCCATGTCAGAAACTGTTTAAATCCTTAGGTAGCCTTTCTGTTGGTCTCTGCTCTCGTTATCTTCCCTGCTCCATTTTTTCATACTGACTGTGAACTTGCCCTGGCAAAAAGGCAGCATTTACTCTGTGTAGCTGTGCACTTGGTCCAGTTGCAGACTTCTATAGCTGAAGGATGGGTCAGTGACTTCCTTTTATGTACAGAACATGGGAACAAAATTAGATACTTACTTAAAAATGGTGTGAGCCATGTACTCACTCCTTCTGATTCAGACTTCAGGTGCATCAATGAAACGATTCTCACTGACACTGAGGCTTTATGTAAGACTTTAAGAACTGAGCATGATGGCCAAAATCTGCCTCCCCATATTATTACTCCATCTAACAACCAGTCTCAAAATCAAAGGTAATGTTTTGCCCTTCTGTCCTTTTAGCTGTCCTTTGCCTGCACTCATAGGAAAATAATCAATACACATGAAATAGAAAGATAATGGAAGACCTTGCTCTTCAAATGTTTTGCATTAGACAAAGTGACATTACCAGGTCATACAGCAATTCTCTCCCACAGATTGTTATTGTAAGGACTAATGTCACCATACTCATATCTGTAAATATGAGTTTATTTATAAATTTAAAAATAACAATTTATAAATTACTAAAAGACTACAAGCAAATAATGTGTTATGATAATCTCTGAACTCTATAGGAACAATAGAACTCTTCACCTGTTGTCCCTGGGCCCTCTCCTAACATTTCTGTGTTTTCCAGACTGCAGAAGGGCCATTAGGGTGACACATTGTTCAGGTAAGAACTGTATTGATGACCACTGTATCTACTGCTCCTGCACAACACCAAGCATTCCACTGAGCCTGTGGAAAACTCTGTAGCCCATAGAGGAAAAAAACCTACAACACTGAAGTCTGTGGTTTTTGTATATTTTAATAGTATAAACGTTTCCAAAAATTCAACCATGACAAAGAAGATTTTTGTATTTCATTGAATTATCTCTGGTAATAATTTTGTTTTCTCTCTTTTACATTAATTTTATCTCCCTTCTTCAAGATAATAGATAATATAACCCTCTTATGCAAAAGTGGTGTCTAGCTCATTCAGTTTAGCCTGGCAGTTTTCCAGATCATTAGAGATATTTTTCAGTCTTAAATATTGGCTATCAAGCAGTCATCTCTTTACTCTGTCTAGATGAAAGTTAGGAGTATATGTCATATGTTTTCCTTTCATTACTCCCTTACAGGATGCATGTTGGTAAAATTCATTAATAGGAATTACAAAAGCTATTCTTACTTGCCTGAACTCCTGTGAGGGGAAAGTTTTCCCCAAGCAACACTGCAAACAGTAGAAAATGAAAACAATAAAAAATAAAACTTAAACTCCACCATCAGATTTGCTCAAGTAAAAATGCAAATTAATTAATCAGGTTATCTGGACAAGGGTAACAGGAATTAAAATCAGCATCTCAAGAAAAGGAACATCTCTGGGTGGTACCAATGCCAGGAGAGTTTTAGCAGAGTGTGTGAGCAAGGAGCCAGGCAAGAAAGATTTAATTTGCTAAGGGCTTCAGAGCATTTGCCAATCTCCATTGAGAAAGGAGTGTCTTTTTCTGAAAAGAGAAATGGCAGCCCTACACAAGGCAAAGCTCTGGGCATGCAAAGTGGTGTGAGGTAACATTTAATCGCCATGGGGTTGTAGCATGTCCTGCTGCTAATTCCTGAATCATACCACAGGTCATCAACAGGATAATTAGAAAGATTTCTACTGACATCAGCAGGCCTTGGGCCAGGCTCCAAGAAAGGTGTAAGTGTATGACTGGTGATGGCAAACAGACGAGGACTATGCATCAAGCTGTAGATGTTATCTGGGAGGTAAATGCAGAAGCTTTTTATTATGATTCCACACTGAAATCTGAAAACATATTTCTGCTTCTTAATATCATAAGATAAGCATAATTACAAAGGAAATTAGAATAAAATGACAAATGTGGCTAGGGGGTTAGTAGTCATTAACATATAGAGATTGGCTAGGATATTGCTGTGGGGGAGAATGATGCCAAATGAGACATTAAAAAGGTGCAAATGCCAAAATTGTCTAACACCATTTTTCTTAATAATACAAAGAATAGTTAAAGGGGGTGAAAAACACCACCCCTAGATAAACTTTAAGGTGGAAATTTAATGCTTTTAGAAATTAGAAATTCCTTACTGAAAACTTCCAGTTACCCTGTATTTCCAGTTATACCCTCTATAACTTAGCTTGGAGAAACTGTAATGTTCTCTATGGCTATGGAAAATTCTGGAATGCAGAAAAACAAACAGATGAGAACCCTCTAAAAGTTAATTAGTGCTTTTCATCCTTCCCAAGAACCTGACATGCTGTATTGGAAGGAACAATTATCCCAATGCCACCAACCACACACTTGGTGACTGCAGTGTGATTTTCAGTGAATCTAATCTTCCCACCTTGTACAGTCCTTGGTACTTCCTATGGTGACATCCAGAGGTTTTGGAGTCTCTAATACTCCACACAATTAACTTTTGTAATTTGGTAAGAAAGAAAGAAAGCCTTTCTTGCATGTCTCGTTGTTGGTCATCATGACTTGGGGAAGTCTTACCCCTCACTAAGGCTTAAAGAGCAAGATAAAGCACATCAGAGACAAAACAATACTGTGGAAAATTCCTTCTTTTAGATTAGCATATATATTTTTTTTAATATTACCAAACACCATTGATTGCCAACCCTTAAACAACTCAAAACAGCATCCTTCCCTCAGCAGGGCATTCTTATCCCTTTCCCTTGGGAAGCAATAAAACTGCTACCAGAGCTGCAAAAAATCAGCACAATTCTCTCTGCATCTACTGTTGCATAATAGAGACAAGCCCTTGATTATTTCAGGCTTTTGGAAACACAATGAGTGCACACCAGCCTATGAAATTACTGCAATGTGCAACAAAAAGTAGGGCTAAAACCTTTAAAGATGTGTCATGTATGAACAGGCTGTGACACAGCCTTGGCATGTGCCAAGGGGGAAGGCAGAGGGAACTGCCTGGGAAGCATGTAATGTTTACCTTCCTGAACCAGAAACATTTTTCCTGGGCCTGTCATCACTTCTCTTGAATAATTGCCTGGAGGAAAGCAAATGGTTTATACTGCTTCTGTAAGAACAAGCCAGTCTGCCTGCCAGCATCACTGGGGCAAGACTATCCCACTCTCCAGACATGGGGCTGGGTCTCAACCTGTTCAATAAGCTTTGAAGCAAAATACAGTGTGGGTAAGATGCATGATGTAAGAGATGGTAGCTGGAGTTAGGGAAAGGAAGGAAGGAGGTGGAAGTGACACCTTTATGAAAAATTCTTCTCAGAAGAAAGTGTTTCCATGAAGTCTAGAAAATGGATATGGGAAAGGACAGGGAGGATGTTTCAAATGTCTGAATTGCCTTGCCAAGCACATACAGCTACACTACCCCTCAAATTGTCCTAGTCAGGACAGACAGACAGTTGCCTGCAAGTGTGCAACTGCACTCCACTGTGTTTGACAGCATTACTGAAACTTGTGCACACATTTAGTGACTGACATATTATAATTTTGTCAGGGTTGACCACATTTTCCAATTCAGAGGAAAAGGAGTGGCTAGGCACTGGGCTTCTTTTGAGACCAAGCATCATACCTGCCCCACTGCTGAAAGTACTATTGGGAGTATAATATCCTTCTTTCAATCTGTCTGGGGAGACTATTTATTTGGTAGTATGATAGATACAGTCACATCTTTTTCCACCAGATCCATTTCAAATCAGATCTGAAGAAAAACTTCAAAAATTAAAATGAAGATGAAAAAGGATTCCAGGTTCTCCAGCCAGGTGTCTAGATGCTTTTCTTTTGTTCACAGTGTTTTGCAGAGAATTCAGGCAAAAAGAGAAAGAAAGTAGGATTTTCTGATTGGCAAATGTATGTGTCTCAGCTTGGAGTGGCCACAGAGAGAATTCCTCTCTGCTTTTCAGTGAGTGACTGATTTATCTGTGACAGGACAGGACAGTTAGGTGTAAGAAGCAAATATTTGTTACATAGTGTAGAAACATTGTTTGGATTCCTTTTCTTTTACAGAATTTTCAACCAGGAATGTACACTTTACATTACAGAGCAGGATAGGAACTAGCCACCCTTAAAAGCCACTAGAGAAGTGGTTCCTCAGTGTGAGGAAAAATACGTGGATCTTTTATTTCCAACTGAATTTAGAGAACACCTGTTTTTAGATGGAATACATGGCTGTCAATGAAACTTACATATGGGTCTAGAGATTTTCTTTTTCTACTTATCTTATGCCTAGATTTGAGAGTTTTGATGACACCTAATCAAATAAAAAGGAAATTGGAGCAAAATGTAGGATAGAGAAAATAGTAGAGGTAGTTATGCATTTGGTAGAGGTACAGAGAGAGATAATGGTCCCTTTGTTACCAAGAGAAAATGGGTCGGCAAGGTTAAAAGGCACTGGAAGCAACACTGATGGCAGTATAATTTCTGAAAATGAAAATGGTTATGATTTTTATTGGCCTGTAGAAGAACTACATGGTAACAGTACTGCAGCTGGTGAGTCTCAAAAAGCAGCTGAGGAATAAAAGCAGGAGGTGCTACCAAACGACCTCCTTGGCAGCCATGATACCATCAGTTCCAGTGGGGGTGCGCTTTTCAGACTTCCCTACAGGATGCTTTGCTTGGCCCTTAAGCCCATCAGCTCTGGAAAAGGTGATAGGCACAGAAGTATTCATTCTGGGCTTTAACACTGCAAACACTAAAAAGGATTTTTTGCTCCCTTTCCCTCTCCACATCCCTTAGCCATTCACGGTCCCTGGCTGTGATGGAATCAGAAACAGCCAGAAATGCAAGCCATCAGTGGCACTGGCAGTGAGTTGATGGTGCTTGGGTAGACAGTGCCCCATCTCTCACCATACATCATCTCTGGTCTGGTCGGCTGGGAGCAAACCTCCTCTTTCCTCAGTGCCTGCAGTCCTTGCTGCCGTTTGCCCACTGGTGTGTGGAGACAGATCACTTTTACAAGCAGGGGTTGTCTTCTCTCCATCTGTTTGCACACCAAGAAACAGGAGGAGAGCCTGATCTCAGTCTAATCTGGCAGACCACAGACAGCTACTCCATCACTTAAGACAGCCCACTGAAATGTCCTTTCCACTAAAACTGGCGTGCATGTGTAAAGCATGGAATTCCATAGATTTAATCCCCAGTTCACACCACTGCTATGTAAGCTTGGACACAAAGGGATGGTAGGACAGAGAAAACATTGAATATTTTCATGGTTTAGTTCACTATTTTACCTTAATTGGAAATAAAAGACTTTTGGGTTTTAGAGCTGTTTGTTCTTTGTAAAAGGCATGAAAATGACTGATGGAAACAACTGTTAGCAAAAGATTTTCTATTGGGAAAACAGAGGCTCTGCAAATCAATATATATCCAGGGAAAGATCAATTTTTATGGAATTTTCCCAACACGATAATATAAATTAAATACTTTATGTTTACATTAATTTCTGCTTCCAGCATTGTGCCTGATAGCACTTGCAGTCAGAAAATACTTTTCCTTATTCTCCCCAATGAGCCAAGATTTTTGTTTGATCTGCATCTCCCTCATGCAGCAGAGTTTTGCACTGATGATGATTTGTTCTGATGAATCCCCAGAGTTTCATCTGAACTCAGAAATGGGAATGGAAGAGAAGGGAAACCAAGAACCACATTACAAATAGGCATTAAAGAAGCCCAGGCATAGTGACAACAAAGTCAAGCTGAGCTAGATGAGCTGATATTGCCAGTTCCCTTTGATTTTAAGTAATTTAATTCTGAAAAAGCTCTTAAATTCTTGATTGCTTGTTCTGAATCATGTTTGGATTTAGGTGTACTTTTATTTTGCTTAGACATATTTAGCTGCTAACAGAGGAATCAACAAAAGACTGAGAGGGAGAATAAGTTCCGTAAATGGTATGGCAAGAAGTGCAGGGAACACAGCATGGCAAAGCCCTGATTAAACACAAAAGGATGAAGAATTAAAGGGAAAACATGAAAGGACAAAACTTGGTTGATTTCGGTAGAAGTTTGATTGCGGTTGTCTTTCAAACTGTGTTGTACATCACTGTCCTGCCTGATGTTGCCATGGAAGAGGGAAAGCTTCTCATACTAATGTTTTTGACAGCAGCACAGAGGGATTTCCTGGCAGACCAGAGACAGCTACTGAAGTCCTCTTTCACCTCATCCTAAGGTAGCCCTTCTTAAGGGTTCACAATGGACAAGGAAGGGGACTTTGGGTGAAAATCCATTATCCATTTTAGGAGGTGCAAACACGCCTTTCTGGCAGAAGAGGTGAGACAAGCCATGTCTAGAAAGGTGCAGTCCTCATGGTATATCATGACCATCTAGTTACCTCCATGGATCTGCACCACCTAGATGAGCTAGTACCAGGGGGAAGTGCAGGCTTTCTGTGATTCTCAGGCAAGGAGATTGGTGCTACATTGGGAAAACTTGGCAGTATGGAGGGTGGTATCCTTCTTTTTCTGTGTTATAGTATAATCTCTCTGTCATATATAATCTCTCTGCCTTAATTAGGAATACTTCCTAATCCATGCTCTCTACTAAATATATTTCTCTAATATATTACTTGTTTAAACTCTAGTTTTATGATGTATTTTTCCTCTGTTTTAATTAGAAAATGTGATAAAGCTATTCAAGGCAGTGGAAAACAAGGTCTTATCAAATGAAAACTTGCAAAGGCTGCTTTATGACAGAGACAGTTTGAGAAGTGATAAAATAATAATGCAAGTTCTTTCTTTTTTGACAGGCCAGATTTACCAGTACACCCCAGACACATCCCTCCTCAACAGCCACACAAAACAGCTGTAAACCTGGATTAACCAGGCTGTTAAATCGAGTTTACAGCTGCTTTGCATCACCAGAATGGCCCAAAGCAGGCAGCACATACCAGTGAATATGGGCCTAATTGTACACTAATGAACGATGAAGTAGTTTAGGATGCAGTATTCACTTTGGCAGAATGAAAAAGAAATCTTTATATAGAGCAGATATGTTAGAATTTATCGTGGCATTGCTCAAGGGGAAAAATTCATCCTCTTTTATTCTGAATGCATTATAATTAAGAAAAGAATCAGAGACAAATTATTCAAGGTTAGAAATTTAAAAGAGCTTTAAGAATATATCCACTCTTTCCAGATATATTAATGCTTGCTAAGGCTGGAGTTACAACAAGTGGAATTCATAGTTTAGTTATAAAATAATGGTCAAAAAAACCTGCTTAGGTAAGCATGTGTTTCCATTAGGGAAGAAAAAATCATTACAGAAAACAAGATTAAAAGTTAATGTTGCAAATCTCATTGTCTGTATAACTTCATTAATGCTGGATAACTACTGTATAATTAGCACTGTGTTCATTGTAGAAAGATGCTAAAACAGTTGAAATGAAGTCCACCTTCTTAGTCTGTAGTTACCTTTAAAAAAAACCCAAAGATCAGAGTATTTTTCAGTGCTTAAAGACATTGTTTTTCCTCTGTAAATAAAGCTTACGGCCTCAAGGCATTCACCTTGCTGGGAATCCAACAGTCTTCAGTATAATTTGACAAACACAGAAAGCATAAAATCTCCAGATGACTGGTCCTCATTTGTATATGCAATGTATCATGCTTAAATTTCAGGGAAAAGCTGGGACAGGACAACTCAGGAGCAGAGCACATTTTCCTCTTCACCCGCCCAAGCCTTCACCAACAGTGGTGCAAGACAGGATCTGGAGACCTGGGCCCTCTGTGGTGAAGGCTCCTGCATCCCACATTCCTCCAGGTCACTCCTGAAGTCAAGGGGGACCTGGCCTTTCAACCTGGGGGCTCTGCCTTCCAAAATCGATTGCCAAACCACAGTTTTCATTTAAGCAGAACTGAGCCTATTTTGTCCAAGCTAGGCACAGTCTGACTGGGTATATTCGAGCATCCAGGGGCAGGCTGAGGTGAGCACAGCTTTGTGTTCTGAGCCTTAGCCCACATCCAGATGGACACCCATATCCCATACACATATCCCTACCCTCCTCTCAGCTGGATGGTGACTCCCTTAGGCCAAGGGCTGTGCTCACCCCAAATACATGGTTTCCCCTTCACAGCTGAGCAGCATCCAGCTGGCCCAGAGCACAAGCACAGAGAGATGACGTTCGCCTGTGAAACACCGTGTAAAATACCAGTAAAATATTACATTCACTTTGAAAACACACTATCCCAAGAGGGATAAAAAATATACCAGTTTAAAGAAAAAAGCCAGGAAAATCTGGTCTTCAGGTTGTAAGATATTTAACCTTATCCATTCCTGAGTGCTGAGCATCCCACACACTTTCAGTGATAATAATAGCAGTAACAATAATAAAAGGAAATCAAAATCTGAGACAAAAGGCAGAGCTGACCTCAAAATTCTAAGGAGGTGTTCTGAAAATTATGCACCTAAAAGACACAGTTTAGGAAATCTTACTTAACCAGTGGGAATAGAAAAAAGGAGGAAAACTTCATGAAAAAAATGAAAAAAACTATTCAGAAAAGTCTTTTGTTGCTGAAACTACAAAAGTGAATAATGAATCAGATTGTTGCATGTCATTAGAAGGAAATGTCTCTTACCTATGAAAATGGCTTTTATCCAACTCAAAAATACAATTTTCATGTTGTATTTAAAAGAGATCTCACTTCTTAGGAAAAAAACACATGCACAAAAAATACATTTCCAGGGCCAATATAAAACCTTTTGATAAAAATAACTACTTCAAACAAGCAAAAAGCTTGTGGACACATTCATAAAAGAAAATATTCAGACAATATTACAACAATAGAAGATGGTTGTTTAAAAGATGCACACTACTACTGATTCCCTTTTTTACACAGCCCAAGACATACTTTATTATAATAAATTCAGTCAAGTCCAAATGGAAAGATACTTCTAACATATATGTGCTGTTCTCTGACCATAATCTCACAGGATGTATATTGCTGCATTTCCTTACAGACCTGTCTCTCAGCTAGCATAAAATTTTGTCATCACCTTGATCTCAAAAGAGTAAGCCCAGATTACACCCAAGGAGGATCTGGACCCTTATTTATTGTGACTATCTGTCTCTTTTAGTGCTTCATTATTATCTGCATGGATGAGCAGATTAACTGGCTATCTCTGTCTGGGAGGATAAATATACTTGTATCTCATAACTAGGAGGAAGAGTGGATGCTTTTCTGGATGCCTGCTCCCAGAAACAAGATCGGTTTATGGAGGAGTCTTCTGGTTCTCATTTAGGGGACAGTTAACTTTTGGATCAGATTGCAGGTGTTTTGGGAACAGTTTGCCGTCTGAAAGTAGGATCATGACATGACAGACAGGGAACAGAAGGGAAAAAAAAAGAAATAGATTACAAGGTGCTAGTTCACTCCCAAATTGGGGCTAGGATCACTGGATAGCACATCTGATCTGGTGATACCAAATTTCAAGTGTTACAACAAGCACGAAAAGAAGGCTGATGTCTCACCTGTCTGTACATCACAAGCTAGGAGGATGCAAACAAGAAACTGGGTGAGACTCCTCTAAGAAAAGTGCTAGTGATCAGCCAAACAGGGACTAATTATGGGCAAACCAGGAAGCTCACATGTGACCCCAGGAATACACCAGACCTAGTGGCAAAAGAAGGTCCTATCAGATTCCTGAGAATATATCCTTTCTCAAGAAGAAAGAAAAATATCAATACCACAAATTTAATTCAAAGCACTGATAGAAAATCTACTGTGAGCAGAGACAAATAGATATTTAGCACAAAAACCAAAGGTCGGACAAGGCAGATCACTGGTCTTCCCCCTTCCAAACTAGCTTGGTTTCTACATTAAATGTGAAGCTGCTAACTACAAAAACTGATTTTGCCAAGATGCAAGTTTGAAAAAGATCTCTGTTAGATACAATTGAATATGTTGGGTTTTTTCACACCCATGCTATGTCTGATTTTCAACTGAACGGAACCTCTTGAAATTGGTTGTAAAGTGGAAAAATAGTGACAAACATGCTATTTTCTCATGTAAAGGAAAAAAAAGAATTTTTACACTGTTTTGCTATAATCATTCTTGGTTAAAGATCACCTTTTGTTAAAACATAACATATGAAGAAACTTGGGAAGAGTTTTGAGGGGTTTTGTTTCTTCATTTTAAGTTTGTATAAATTACTTTCTTTAAAACCAAGATAGTCTAATAGTTCAGCTTCTATGCAAAAAACACAGTTGTCAATCTAATCCAGTTTCTGATAAAAGCAAGCAAGCAGGTTAACTGCACTGAAGAGATTTCTCTCATAAATGAAACATGGTATGCATTTCAGGTACGAGAGTCCTCAAAAATCCCTGCATTATGAACTTTTATCCATGTCCTGAAAGTTAGGTACACTTAGGAAGGAAAGTGTTCCTGAACTGCTATGTCAATGTGCTAAAAACTGCATAATGACACCTAAAAGATTTAGGTTGGGATTTGGCACAGAGGTAACATTAATATTCTTAATTAATAAGAAAAAGACAAAAAAGGATCACTTTTTTCTATATATATTTATTGCTATTTAAAGCATGATTTATGAATAGACAGAACGATGGATTGTATCCCATTACAGATATAATCCATGGCATCTGGTGTATCACATTTATCAACAAAGATTTGAGAGCATTCCTGTTACATCCAAGTCAGTTCTGAAAAAGCAATGCATCCATGTTTTCTGTATATTCTCTATAAATCTGCATCTGTGTTTGGACAGGCATATATACGTGTGTGCATCTACAGACATCTCTGCTCTGCAAAAAGGAAAGAAACGTACCAAAATAGTGACAAATATTTCTGGAAAAGAAATAACCAGTACATATGTTTCCCACTTGAACAACCTGGAGAGCATCGGAAAAATTTGGTTTCTTGTCAGGTTTCTGCTCTGATTTGCCTCCAGAGCACAGGTTAGACTGTCTCCTCTTATTCTACCAGGTGCTGGCAGAGATTGCACATCCCGTCACCAGGTCCCTAATGCTGAGGAGCCACAGCAGAGTGATGGCAACCCCCTCTATAGTTATCCTGTCTTGGACACATCTGTGGAGACAGAGAGCAGTGCTGAAAGCCACAAAAATAGGCCATCCTGCATAAAACAGGTTTTTTGGAGTATATGTTTCAAAACTTCAGCTTGAATATCAGTCTCACCACTGCAAAACTCTCTGTCTCAGGCCCTTTCAGGGCTAGAAGTTAATCCTGAGTGTCTTTGGTATTATGCCCTCCCTGTCATAGGAAATAGCCTTCATTTTCTTGAGACCTACAGATTATGCAACTCTTATATAAACAGAATTTGACAGTTTTTCAGGACTCTTGCTTGGTCTTCTGACACTAGGACTACTATATCTTTAGGGAGAAATATAGGTGTTTACTCAGGAAAGGAAATAAATGTGTGGAAGGTTAGACTGCGACAAAAATGGAAAAAGACATCAGTTTGAACCTGCTCAAAAGTTTGGGTGTTGAATGAAGTTTCTAGAGAAGAGGGTATCAGGCAGATAGACTTCTTGAAACCACTATATTACATTTCTAACTGAAAAGGTCTCACCTACTTGACTTCCTAGGAACAGATGAAATCACATAACACATACATTAGAAATGTATGTAGAAATGTGTATCAATCAAAAAACAGTGGAAATTTTCCACCCTTTTGTCTTCCTCTGTTACAGCAAGAGACAACACAGAAATGAGCCAATCAATCATAGCTTGTACACTCAGACTCCTAAGGTTTGCAGGATGCTCTGTAATTTGTGATTTGACCTCTTGGTACTTTTCTCTTGCTGAGGTTCTCACAGAAAAAAATTATGTGCCAATGAAGAGTGACACCAGATTCATCTTGTTTGACTGGCTAGGTCACAACAACAGTTTGGGTTAGTCTATAGCCATATGTGATGTCTGGGAAAGATATAGTGAGGCTCTGTGGAATTAGTTCCTACAAGCATCACCAGGAAAGCCACAAAACACACCTAGGTCTATCACATGGAGGGTCGGATGATCCATAACACAGCAGCAAGCACAACAGCATAAATATCTTGGATTAAAGGAAACAAAACCCAATCTGGATAACAATGGGCAGCACCCTACACTGCAATTGTGTCTCCTGCAGTGCTCCAGTACATGCAACACATATGGTTCTATAAGACTCATGCCATAATTTCCATGGTGCTGCCACTTGGCTGCCAGAAAAGGAATGGTCAAATTCAGCAACCAGGATGGACTGACCTTGGATCTGGCTAGTCCTTGGTTCCTCAATGAGTGTGCTGAGCTCCCTGGCTGGAGCTGGTTTGGCCTGCAAAGTGCTGCAATGTCCTGTGGGAGATGAACCAGGGCACTCACTGCTGGCCCAGGATCAAGAGTTGGGAGTACGTGTTCATGCAGCTGTTCACTCAGCATCCTCTGCACCTGCATCTCCTACTAGCTCATTATTGTTGCCTAATTAATCCTTTGTTATCCCTGGACAGTACAGGCCAGCAATCTCTTGTGTACCAGCCGCTTGCCAGGACAGCTTAGAGGCATTCCATAGATCTGGTAGCTCACTGATAACAATAATTTTCATGGTGTGGTATAAGCCTGAGACCTGGATTGCAAGAGATATTTGCTCACACACTGGGAAGGCAGCAGTGGGAATCACAGAGGGATAATGTGCTCTTCTTATCTGGACACCTTTGCTTTTCCTATCAGGTCATGTATTTATTTACTGGATACAGCTGTATATAATGAGTCCTGCAGCATACAGCAGTGATGCACTGCCCTCACACACTCACCTCACTCACTGCTCTGCTATTTACTTCTGATTTATGGTCCACTGGCAATGCACATGGAATGGGATTGAAAGTGTTGCACTGAGTGAATCAATTATAGAACACTAGATTTATAGGCCACCTACTGTATTTAAAAATAATTGAACTGTGAAATGATTAAGTTAATTGACAATTTCTGTGAGTTTGAGCATTAGGTAATTACAAATGGCAATTATGGAAAACAAAAGTATATTAAGCAGCACTGGCAAGAACAAAAAATTTCTGCTACTTCAGAAGTCTGTTTTTAACTTTGGTATGGATGAGCTGTCATCAAAACAATGAATCCAAACAAGGTATGAATCTTCAAGAAGGAAGAGGTAAAATAGTATCAAATGTATTAGAAAAATATATTAATTTCTGAGAAAGCAATACTGAAAGTCAGGCTAATAGTGAAATAAAACTAAATACGAATTATTGGGAAAATAGGCAAAAGTGGGAAATTGCAAATACTAAAGAAAATTGCAAATACAGAGGAAAATAATTGTGCTAAATTATTTGCATGACAAATATGGAGACATACCTGGAGAAAAAAATTCATTGCATCATTTTTATTAAGACATTTTAATAATACAGGATGGAGCAAAGATAATTCATACAGTGGCCTTTACTGGAATCCGTGATTCTGGTCACTGTAAGAAGAAAAATTACAATAGTATTTTAAGCAGAAAAAAGTAATTAGAAAAGCTCAGATGATCTTTAACTATAACAAAGGACTGAGTACTGAAGTCACAAATATACTCTGCTAAAAAAGTGAATACATGGACAATATTGCCACAGACCGAAGTGTTTTCTTCTCCTTTCTATTTCCCTAAATAAAATGGGTGACATTTCTGACTCTCAGATACATTTACTATGCAGTGAAAGCTATGGAACAAGTCTCATAAATGTCACCTAAAAAAAACCTAGGTAATTACATTTCCTTGAGAAGACAAAACCTTGGTCATTGGTGAGACACTCTCACATTTCAGGGACACAGAAAAGGGAATATACAGAAAAATCTTATCAGAAGATCCTTTAGACAAAGTGTTTGTATTCAATTATGTCAATAACAGGCCTCCCATCTGCTTCAGGAGGAAGAAGAGATTAATAAAATTAACTCTCACCAAGACGAGTTAATCCCCAGTTCCCGCTGCTGTCGCAGTGGAGAGGCAGACTGCAACAGGGTCCCTGTGGTTCACCATCCACATGCCCCAGCACCCTGTGCTGGTGATGAGATCTCAGGGACATGGCAAGGTCATAGCTGTCCTTCCAACCCTGTTCTTCCATCCTCTTTCTCCCAAAGTCCATTCATCTCTTGGCCCAGAGCAGATGGCCCCCCATCTCCTGGTAAATCTCCTCATCTTATTTCAGTATGAGGGTTTTTTAACATCATCTCTGGTCAAGGAGCGCCCACTTGACAGTATCACAAAAGTCTTGTTTTTCAGCTTGAGAACAGAGCTAGGCAAAACTCCAAGCTTTGTATTTCTTGGAAACAGTAATATTTTGCAAAAAAACCCAAACTGAAGTAAGTTACGGAAATAATACTGGTATAGATTTCCATTTCAAATGACATGGTGTTTCATTCTGCACCTTAAGAATTTTTCTGGTTTCTTTTTTCATGTTTACGTTGATTTTATAGAGTTTTGCAACATCAATAGAGGTTACACACTGCATGCCATATGACAGCCTCTTATGTTTATTATATAGTTAAATTATTAAAAGGCTTTATATGTAATGATTTCATAATATCATTATAAAATGATATAATATATATATATAATGATTTACCATCTTCTTTTCAGGCTCAAAATATCTTCTGCCTGAGTCATATTGACAGCTTGTGTGATAATCAAAGCTTTTCCCTAAGAAGAACCTTTCCAAGGATAGTTATCTAATAGCTCGTAGAAAGTTCACTTCTCCTAATAAGTAATTATTCACAGAACTAGCACCATTATGTCAATGTGACATGATCAAGGGGAGAAATGATGATCACATCTGGGCCACATCTCGCTAGTGATTTTTAAAAGCCTGATATGTGGAGCCCCTTCTTTGGTTACCAGATTCAGCAGGATCTGAAGGGCTTCCAGCAGCATTAAAGGCACTCAGTGTCTCCCAGGATCAGCCCTCCCAGCTCCAGGAGTCAGGTGTCTCTTGATGCACCTGAAAGAGGTCCTTTAAGTCTTCCTTATAACGAAATCCTAGAAGTGCAGTAGGACTGTGAAAAAAAATCCTGTCATAAGCAGTAAACTATGTAGAATGGTGTGAACTGACTAGTCATGGGGGAAAAAAACCCCACACCTCAGGAGAGAACACCCAGGAAAATAGATTGCTACCCTAACTTCGGAAACCTACTGTGCAGCCTGTGAATTGTGTGTACACTTCCTTGGCATGGTGTTATTAAAAAGAAAAACCAGGAGAAAGTTCCTCATAATCACTTGCACAGTTTTTATGGTATCATTAGAATATACCTTTGGAGCAGAAATCTCACTGTAAAATTACATAACATTATTCTCTGATTTTTTTTTTTTATTATTATTATTTTCATCTGCTGTGCATTTTTTACCATGTATTACTTATGTTTGCTTTCCCCACAGGTGCTTAACAATGGCAATGGCTGATCTGTACAGTACAACCAACAGCCCATGCAAAATTTCACAGAAGCAGTTTTTGGTGTGCATTGAAGGATGAATGGAGGCATCACAGATGTTTGAGTGTGATTTGTCTTCATTTTATCTCTTAAAGAAAGCCAAATACCCTTTCTGTCTAGCATAATAATTTGTTTAGTGTAATGTGCATTTGGTAATGATAACAAGGGAGACATGTTTGACCTAAGGTACTGCACTCAAAAGAACTGACTCTTTAAAGTGTGCTTGTATGAACTGAGAATTTGAACTCTCAGTCCCTGTGAACAGCTCCTCTGATGCTGTGTTTGTATTAGAGGAAAACTTTAGGACATCCCTAGGAAACTAATCCCCAGGAGGGCTGAAATTCAGAGGAGGCTAATATGCCTGTACCTTTGATCCACTCTCCACACAGCAAAGCCAGAAGGGATTATGTCAAAGCCTTTAACAAAAATACTTGGGAAATTTTAAACCCAGAAGTGTCTGCAACCTTTCGAATCCAGGATCCTTTTCATTAGGTCTTCTTTTGTAATATTCCTGGCTTATACACATGCAAGTCAGTTTGCAGGGATGACAGGAGTAAATGTCACTAAAAGTCTCTTCAGACACTGCTGAAGCACCTCAAAGTAAGGGTTAATTTAAGGAAAGGAAGCACATTTATGCTACCTTTCCTTTTTCTGTCTCTCTAAAATTACTAATTTTACTGCAAGTTTAAAACTTTAAGCAGTGATTTGTTCATATACTGCTTACAATCCTTTTTCAAGGCAAGAGAATTTATGTATAAAAAAATCCCTCAAAAAATCTCTTTGAATTAAGTTCTTTTCCAAAAATTTGATTCACTCACATAGCACTAAAATACAATGCATAATTTGCTATTTATTGACAGCTCAATGTCTGCATAATACTATCAAAGTCATACTTACTGAAGAGCAGGTTAGTGCAGCAGAGCAACTCACCTCTGGTAAGATTAGAAAAACTGATAATTTCCAGAACTATGTTTTGACTAGCAGCAATACAGGATTCTTTGAAAAAAACCTTGTCTTTCCAGCAAGAGAGACCACTATGTCATTTAATTGCATTTGAAGTGGTTTTAAGACAGGTTTTGTTCTGAGTAGGTGGTGGCAGTACTGCAGAATTTCCAAGATGACTGTGATAAATGCAGCAGTGAAGGCAAAGACTGCTTAACAGACAAGGAGCCTCAGCACCTTTTATTACTGTTCTTCTGAGAAGTAGGATTTCCTTAAATCAATTTCCTATTTCAAGGGGTTTCAGTTAGCATTCAAAAAAATTGTATTTAGAACTTAACAGATCAAAATCTACAGACACGGCCCTGGAGATTCTGGTTAATGTAATGGAAATTGGCTGTGAATGTCTAAAGAAATATGTTTGAAGAGTTCACTGTCACTATAGAAATGAAAAGTCAAGCCTACTTAGCACTTCAGATTCGTGTCATAATTATTTTTTCTTGTCCACCTTTAAGATCATAAGAACTTAAACTCTCTTTTCTGGAGAGATCAGAAGATTTTTTTTAAACAGTCATCCCTCAAGATGGATATTTCAGGTTCTCAGAAAAGCCCTCCATAGTGCCTGGAAAATGTGTCATTCAGGTAGTCAAGGGAGCCAACCTGATGTCCATTTCATGTTTCACTAGTGATGTTCTGCTGTAAGACCAGTCTCATTTGGACACAGCCCTAAGTGATTTTGCTTCTCTCTGCAGGTCAATGGATAACTAAATGCCTGTGAAATAGTACCATGGCAGCAAGGTAATACTCCTATATTTCCTTTAATGACAGTTTTTGTTTTTCACTGCCACTCTACCCCATTAATCCCACTCTGTGAGCTGAAAAACGAGGTTCCATTTATCCAGGTAATGGGTTGCATGTTTTCAAGGTCTCCTCCATACCCAAGTCTTCCTGACTCTTGAAGAACCATTACCAAAGTTCCTGAATTCTTTCTTCTCTTTAAAGAAAGTAAACCACTTTATACCTCAATGAATTCCTGATAAGGGTTGCTCTCCACCTTCCATACGCCAGCCCCAAGGTCTGCTGAGTAACAGGCTACAAAGTCAGCTTGCTCTATACTTGCAAGCTGTAACAGGAAAAAACACATGCACATTAGATCTTACTCTTGTTGGAGTACAAAGGAAGTAGAATTTATTCTACTGAGGTTATAGTAGACAAACAAATATCTCTTAGAAAGAAACAAGCCTGTTCTCACCACTTAACTCAGGGCCTACATTCTGTCTCATTGCCCATTCAACTCAGGACTGAGCCCAGACTTCGACCTAGTGTGGGCCAGGTTGGATGACCTAGAGTTGTTCTGCTCAAACTCACTTGCAGTTTCTGTTGGGGGACCTTATTTTTAATTGGACTGCAGCCCAGCAGCACCCCACTTTGGAGCCTCCCACCATTCCTGGGAAGTTGGAAGGAGTCGTGAGGCAATGCTGCTAGCAAGCCCTCCCATTCCATCCACAGCTGCTCCTTCACTCCATAAATGCCTGCAAAGTAATCTCAGAGTGTGGTGGAAAAGGGGTTTGTAGCAGGCTGGACACAGATGCAGATGTGGCATCCAGTGTGATATGGGATTTGTCAGAGGCACCTTTCTCTTAGGTGGAACACCAGCATCCTTTCCTTCTGTGCAGGATGGCTGCATGCTCACTCTTACAGTCTGTTCTGAAGTTATTCAAGGTTTTTACTTCCCCCTCACCCTTTAATTTTATAAGACCGGGAGATTTTTGGTAGCAAGTCTTTTACCCTTGTTTCTGTGAGCATGCCATTCATGTTTACCTCAGAAAGCCCTGCCTGGACTTGTTTAGAGGAGTAAGTAACAAATCAGATAAAGTCTGTGTGACAGGGCAAAAGAGAGTAAATCACTTTGAGAGCATAAATCAGCCTCCTGCCGTTTGTCCTTGTAGAGGTTAAAGACAAAGTGACAAGCAAAGAAGACAGAGATTAAGGAATAGAGTAGCTAAGCTGTCTTGCAAGGAGTTTATAATCTTTTGGCAATTAATCACCAATAGTGGGGTATGATCTGCAAATACCTACAAAAACTGTTATTCCTCACCCTTTTGCCCAAATGGAACAAAATACAGAAGTGTCTCAGATTTGTGAAAATGGGCAGGGATCTTGAAATATCCCAACATACCAGTTGGGATAATTCAGAAAAAAGTTTTTACGCAGATAAGTTTTTAGCTTTGAATGATAGGAGATGGAAAACTTGGAGTTTCTTTTGCCCCCCCCCCTTTTTTTATTTACTTGTTTGTTTAATTATTCCTATATTAAAAAATCTTATTATTTGACAAAAGATTACTTAGCCTCCATTAATGTACTTTTCTGGCATAGAAATTTGCAGAAGGAAAGTAATTCATGGTGAATAAGAAAGCACTATTTTTAGGCACTCAGGTAGGGCAGGTTACACAGGCATTTCCCAGCCAGACATGAAATCTTGCCCTTGATCCTGGCCCATGGCACAGTCATTTTACACTCCTCCATTAACCTAAAACAGACTTCAAACTTAATTCATCCAACTTCAAGGAAGCTCTCCAGGCTTTGCAGTGTTGCCATTTCAGGTTCCATGGTGCAAGACCCCCAGCTAATGTCAGTGTGTGAGACCCTGGCAGGAGTCTGCAGCACACACCAGCTGCTCCAAGCAGGGCTATGCCAGGACAGCCCTAAGCAGACTGGTGAGCAGAAGACCACGTACCCTGCTCTTTTTGGTCACCACTGAGGACTGGGCCCCATCATTCTTATTCAGAGGGAGTTACAGGCCAGAACAGAATGTTCTGCTCAGGGTTGTTCCTGACAACACTGTACATCCAGTGTGTGGTAGCCATCATCACACACATGTGATACACTCAGCCCTCTATAACAGTTAACCCACCCATATGACCCATTCCTTACATTATTTAAATTAGTTTTCTATGCAAATGGTAATTTACTCTAACATTCATTAGCTTTTTTAGGACTTCCAGATGTAACCATTGCTAAAACCCACCAAAGCCACCACTTCTCCATGAAATATTTGTGTCCCCTGCTGGAAGGACCAGCAAAGGTCCATCTGTGAGGACTGAGGGTTGCTGCTGCAGGGAAAGGAGAGCAGCAGAGAGACAGGAAGAGATAAGAGGGAGGAATCTTGAGCTTCCTCCACAGTCATAAGACTGTACATCAGGCTTTCCCTGGAAATATCCTAAGGGAGTTCAAGGTACAGGGCTTTACCAGTCAAAAGCAACTTCACCTCGTGCACGTGGGTGCTCAGTTTAGCTGGACTCTCAGAAAAGACATGATGCTCTTTCAAAACAAACAAACTGGTTTTTTAAGATCATACAATACCTGGAGTGTTCTCTTTCTTAGCAACTTTGGTCCTGTGCCAGCAGGATGGGGTGTCTTTGCTAAATGCAGCTCTATGAGCCCTGGTTTTCTGTATCTCATGCTTTTCCTGTGTACCAAAACCCAGCAGTTGCCTTGCCTACTGTTGCAGTGTAGACACACATCCATTCATGCTACATTCTAGACAAAGAGAAGGGAAGTGCTCTTTCCAAGCAGGAAGACTGTGTTATTACGGGATCCCAGGGACAAGGTTTCATGTCAGTTAAGGACAGCCCATTGCTTAATGAGCAAAACAGAGACTGCTGATAGTTCACTAAATAGAGTTAAAAGTACAATTTACAGTAAGCCAATTAATGATGGACATTATTCCATCTAATTAATATTCAAGGGGAAGCTATGGCTGGGGAGATACAAGAGTCTTTAAGTTTCTCAGTTTGCAGCTAGGAATTGATTTTTAAAAAAGCAAAAATTTTGAGAATGACCAAGAAACATATTAGCAAGAATCAAAGCAATGGATTTAAAAACCAGCCAATAAAAAGAAGACAGATTTGACACCATGAAGACAAATTATCTACTAAGCAAAATTAGGTTGAAGCATTATGACCAAGAAAGCAAATCCAACCTTGCAGACAACAAAATGACTGCTTTAAAAAGAATTCAAAACTCAGGTTAAATTAAGGTATTATGAAAATAATGTGAAAAGAAATCTTAACATATGACTGACAAATCTGGACAACTCTGTAAGGAAAGCAGAAGTTCTGAAATTTCATTTTGAGATGAACTAATTAAAAGAGGGAAAAATTGTGAGCCTGTGGTGATTTATAGCCACCGATAATAATGTTTAACCCATTTACAGAGGCAAAAAAATCTTTTTCACTGATTTTCCCTCCTCAAAATTCACTCTCAGTGTATCCTGAAAGTCTCAGTCTCTGCTGGAATAACATTAGTGATGGTCATATGACAACTGAAGTGAGGAGGTGAAATTTTATTGAGATAGGAAATGCATATTTCAAAATGTTTTGTTTTCATTTTTTGTGTTTTGTTTTCATGTTTTGGTTTTTTTTAAATATTAGAGAAACTATATGTTTTTATATACACTGTTCTTTCAACACAGTTTAAAAGCCCTAAGTACTGCACTTGTCACCACTAAGTCATCCGCCGCTCTGCAAACATGGAAGATCAGACTTGACATTTCTGGCATTTCTAGAGTAACAGGTAGAACACAAACACACTTTAAGTAAATGTTTTCTTCCATGCAACATAAATGAGTGAAAAAAAGCACTATCACCTTTTCCCCAAAGATTGCACACAGCATCTAACAAACAAAGTCATTGCATATTACTCTGCACAGTCTTTCAGGTTCACCACTGAAGCTCAAAAGCAAACCACTGTCAACATGTGTCGCCCTGGTTTTACAGGGCCCCATAAGTTGTAACACTGTAACTGTAGTTTCCCATGCTTTTTCTGTAAACGTGGTCCTTATTTTTCCTAACCGGCTGGGATTGTTTTGCACTTGTGGAATTGTTTTTCATTCCTTTCCCTGGGATGGAGAAAGATGATTGACCATGTCTTTGTCCTGTAAACCTTCAGGGGTGTTGACCCTTTTCACCAATCCTTGATTGTCTTTAAAAACATATAAAAATAGGTAAATAAAGAAGGGCAGGATTTTTTGGTCAGTCCTGCCTGGAGATTCCACTGCTGCTCTGAGACCCGTGTGTTTCTTCTGTTGCCAGCTGTGCAACAGACATGTGGATGTTAGCCTGGATTGTCAGCCAGTGCCCACAGCAAGGGCCCAGGGACCTTGCTGATGTTGTGCTTCAGACCTCAGGATATGGCAGATGTTGGCTCTGCCCAGCACCCCAGGCAAGCAGGAGAGGGCCCTGGTTTCTGAAACCTCAGTGAAATCCTGTCTCTCTCCCTGATCGTTTGTATGGTGCTCACTGATACATCCTTTGAGCCCTCAGTCATTTACTTGTCCCTGAGTCTCAAAGTAATTTAGTTCTTTCACTGAGACTCTGAGTAATTAAATAACACTTTCCCTTCTTATCTGATTCCCCTGTGTGTCTTAAAACTTCAGTGCATCTTCCATAACACATTAAAGTAGAGATCCCTGGCTTTCCAACTCTCTGTGTCACACAGAAACACGCATGCCCACTTGGGAGATAAATTCAGACAGGCTGTTTTTATCACTGCCTACATTCTTCCCCAGACTTCCTCTTCCTCCTTCTTCTTTTCCCCCTCCTCCTCCTCCTTTCCCTCCTTCTCCTTCCACATCCATGTTCCAGGGATCTCCAGGGGGATCACACTGGTCATTCTAAATCATTGTGAGAAATGCCTTCACATTTATGATATTTTCTCTCCATCCAATAGGCACATCATTCCCCAGGGTAATCTTGGCGTCAACTAGAGCCACACTAGCCTGTTTGTGTGTTGCAGGCAAATTGTTCTTGGACACCTATCTACTTCCCAACACATCTAGCAACAAGGCATATATTGCTGAATTTGCTGGATTTGCACTTGTGAAACTGGTCTTTTTTTTTTATTTTTTTCCCTAAAATCCCAAATGCCTGAAGTGTTCAAAGCAGCTGAGTCTAGACAATGGTCTGGCTTGGATTTTCCAGTTTTATCTCCATCCTTTCTCCAGGCTCAAGCATTAGGACTTAAGCAGTGACAGGATATAAATCCAGATGACTTATGCTTTTGCTTTTTTTCTTTTTTTCCCTGGTAATGGACTATCTGGGAACTGATAAAATAAAATTATTTTGTTTTCCTGAAAAACATGATGAAAGTGGAAATAGCAGGTTAAAGAAAATGGAAAGCAGAACATGCAGCTTTCAGAGGACTTTTCTTTGTAATATATGGGGGAAAATAAGTAATGTGTATCAGGGATCTGAGCAAATAGATTATAGAATATCATTTTTATAACTTGCAAGCATGATGCAAACAGGGTTTTCCAAGTGAAAAGATAAAGCAGAATCACATTAGAGTTTACTGAAGGAATCATTGCTGTTGACTTTTTTTTTACAAGAGCAATTTAGAATATGTGGATGAACATGACTTAATGGAGAATTTCTTCTTTCTCTCCTATTGTCTGCATGGCAACATGAGGTGCCTGTGCAAACTAACCATCACAAGCAAAGGCTTAAAAAACTCTGAGGACTCAGAAATATAAAAACTCAATAGCACCTGCAGTGCTCATGATGGAGCACGGACACTCTCATTCCCTGCCCTGGTTAGTTACACAGTCTGCATATTCCTTTTCATTAGGACTGCTAAAGTTTTCCTTGAGGAGGGCCATTTAATGCCTGAGCTGTGTCAGTGTCTGCAAAAAAGAAACATTCCCTGCACCTTTGTAGCTCCTGCACTACAAAACAATTTGGAAACCTGAAAGTGAGAAGAGTAAGGTTGTACTTGCTCGCAAAAACAAATGCACAAAGAAAACCCATACAAGAGCACATGGAGAAAGCCCTGCCTCACCCCAAATGTCAGAAGGAGATGCTTAAGCACCACCTTGCCCTTATGTTAGCCTGTGCTTTAGAAATGCAGCTGAGTCCTGAAGAATAGGGAACCCATGGAGAAAAATACCATATAATCACCAGAATAATGGCTTCCATGTAACTCATATGTGTGAGGACATAGTAAAAACACAACTTTGTCACCAAGCCTGGAATGCTGCTTCCTAACCCTCATGTTTTCACAGAACTTCTTCAACTAGGAAAAACATGGTACCGGACAAATTACATTTTTCTTTTCTAGAATAGCTATATGCAGAAGGTGTCAAACATTCAGTATAAAATTATATTGAATAAGAAGTTTCAACACCCTTATCAGGAAAAATGAGACTTTTCCATAATACACTAGGGGGGAAAATCCCACTTTAAACTAGTTTATGTTAGAAAATTACAGTTTTTGTATAAAAACACAGAAATGCCATGACAGCATGTCTTTCTTTCCATTATTTTTTCATTCTTCTTTTATTTTATGGAGGGGTGTTATGTTTAGTTTTGGGATTGTTTTTCTGTTATAATTTGTTTGTTATTCCAGGACTAATATAATTGTTCTGCATAATGAGCTTTTCTCAGCAGCAAGTAATCTAATACTTTGCTAAAGCATTTTCATAACACTGAGCACATATCAATATTTCCATTTTTTTGTTCATGCCAAAAAACATGACTTTGTGGTAAATGTGAATGTAACTGCAATAATAGATCTATTCAAATGTTACCTGTATGTGTCAAAGCTGCTAACATTATTGGATAATGTTGTACTAATTGATAAGATAATGCTGTACTAATTATCAAGCCACAGCTTAGAAAAATAAAGATAGACCATCTGGGAATATATTGAGACATTACTTCTGTTGTTTAGCATAGAAATCAAAAATTATAACTATTATTATGGGCACGTACTAGCGTTTTTAGGAGGCTTATCTTGCATCAAATGAAATGAGATAAAAAAGAAAAACATGAGGCTAAACTTCATAATTGAAAATGGTCTGACAGTCAAGCATCTAAAATTAGATAATATTTCATCACTTGTTCATCAGTTCTGTCGTTTCAGCTCCTGAGTCCTAAAACTCCCATCTCTGAATGTATTGTCTCAGATGGTTGTGGAAGCTGTGATTTCACACAGCACAGGCTGAATTTCCCTGACTGAGATCAGTTTAACTGCAAGCAGTTTGTGACATCTGTAAACACAAAATACACTGTAATGGGATACTCACATGAAATTATTTTTACCTTACATGTATCCCATCTAACATCAAGAACCTTTAAGTAACTCTTAGGAAGAGGGTGTAGGAGCACACAAAGCTAAGACAAATGTAATATTGTGATCTGGGCCAACATTACTGAAGAAAGGTATGCAGATTTAGATCTTGTTCCACTTCCATCTTCATTCCAGCTGTAAATCCAGTTAGAATCTTCGCACTGACTTTAATATCTGATTAGTATTTAATTCTTTGATCAATCTCCATTTAAATATATTCGTGTTTATATATATGTATAAATACACACATTAATATGTATGCTTTCATACATTTATGTGTGTGTATATATGTGCTGCAGAAGAACAGAAAGACAGATTATAAATGCACTTTACAAAATCAAATTATATTATAAACTACAGGAAGATAATAAATAAGCCTGCCTTTTTCCTACTTGAATTCTATCAGAAAACCACTCTACTTGTACTTTTTTTTTTACATATGTTCAGTGCTTGCAGCATGCTGTATTCATTACAGATTGTCAGTGTGCTGGGAATTAAGGGCATGTTATACACAGACAGATGTTATTTTATAGAGTGTCATTCAATGTAATGGTACCAGATTTTAGCACTTAGCCTGCCTCCAATTACCCATTAACAGTTTGTGTAATTGGGAAGCAGGAAAATACCTACTCTGCATTGTAGAAATTACTTCAGGATATCTGCTTCCCAAACTTTGGGAAGTCTTTCCTGTGAGCAGTAACCATTGTTTAAAACAAAATGTTTTCATCAGGAAAGGAGTAATTGAAAAGCATTTGAGTGTTTCTGATGGGCAAAGCTCCCCTTCTTACCTTTATTTCAAATCCATAATGAAGCAGAAGTCTTGCCTAAGATCCTGTATCTGTTAGAAGGGAACAATCTGAGACAGAATATTCTAATGGCAGAGTTTGCTGGTTGTTTGCATCCATTTCTTGTTGCTTAGTGGATTTTTTAAGAAAAATTTGTGTATGTAGACAACTGTCACTTTTATTCTATCATAAAACACCCACACATCTGGAAAGCCCTTGCATTCAGCATATCCTTTGTCAGTGATGCTAGAGCAAGCATCTGCTGTGTGTCTCTTCACCAGCACGCAAAATGTTATTGAGTATCAGGCAATGATATGCAGTTATTGTTCTCTTGACACATTTTTTGGATCCCAATTTGTGATGGTACGTACAAAGATGGATGGTGTCTTCTGAGAAGTCTTAACAGATCCATAAGCAAGTTTACAAGGAAAAGCTGTATATGTGGGGCTGTAATGGCTCATCCAACTGGGCCAAGCTTGAAAGCCCAGTTTCTGGTGAAGAAAAGGCCAGACTCCCCAAACACATCTTCAACAACTTATTTTAAGACCATATTCAGGGTGCTGAAGCCATGAATATCTTCTAGAGGAGTGCTTTTCCAGTGGGTTTGAACTGGAAGCAGATCTGCACATTCATTCCTGTTTGTTGCAATGCCCATGCAGAGACCTGATCAATGATTACCTCTAGGACAGCCCAGTGCCCCAGGGTCAGCTTCCTCTGGCAGCAACCAGCTGCACCACAACTGGGCTCTTAACTCTCACTACTGGCTTGTGAGCAACAACTTTGTTGGAAATTGTCTCCTTCCACAGGTGGAATACTTGTGTGCACGTGTATGCATGCCATATGCTTGAAATCAACTCTGAACCCCTCATGAAAAAAAACAAACATTTGCTGGGGAATAAGTTTATTTTTCCTTTTTGGGTACTCCTACACTTTCTAAATTTTGGAAAACCGTCAAAAGACAGTGCACAACAGGATCATCCTTCTTCATTAGACATTTTTTTGTTTTTTTTCTAACTTGCTCATGTTTTTCCCTTTGTGGAGCATTTTTTTGGCACTGAAAAAACAGAATAATCCAAGTATGAGCACAAACAAAGCCTGTCAAGGGTTGTACTCACCAGCTATTAGTAGAAGGTAACAATGGCATTGTGTGAAGCGTATGAACCATGCTGGAGAGGCCCACCAGGTATCTAGCTATGCTCAACACCATTCTTCAAGGTCAGGAATTTCCTCTGGGGAGTTAAGCCCCCAGGACAACAGGCTGAAAGGCTGAGGAAGGGCTGGTTCACCAGGGGCAATAACTTGAGACACAGAGCCACAGACAATATAAAGAATGGACAGAGTGATCAGTGCAGTCCCTGCTATGGGCAATGCCGAGAACAAAGCTGGGTGTACTTATGGAATGATCAGCTTTAAGGGAACATGGGGTTTTTTACATAACTTGTCCTAACTGATTCCCAGAGTAAAATAATGTTCTGACTTGCTTCAGTTAACAAAACCCAAATATCTATGGCAATGACAGATCATTGTCCCTACCTGTGGCTCACACATGTTCAGTGCTCCTCTCTGAGCACTGAACACACCCACAGACACAGGAAGGCAGCAATTTGCACCCTCCTCTCCACAGGATCTTATGCCATTTGCACTGTTGGACTACTGATCCTAGGTTAGATTGGGTTAGCTGTACAGCAGAACTGAGTGTACCTCTGATGTTCTCTGGCACAGACACCAGAGTTTCCTTAATGATAGGGAATCCTTTAGAAAAAAAAAAAACCAAGAACATACTGGATAAAATGTGCAGAGTTATGCTTTCCTCTTCCTACACTGTTTTTCCTTCTTTGCCCTCCCTGGGTTGTAAGTCAAAAGGGCCAAGGTTTTATTGAGTCTTCTCACTCCCTTGCAGTACATTTTGAGGACCTGGGTACAGAGCCCAGGTCAGAGCAGCCTTGTGGTAGTTCTAGCTCCTGTGAGGCAGCCTGTTCATTCCCCCTTCAACCACAGCTAAGTGGCTGGGACAAAATGTGAACCTGGAGCTACACAAAGAGCTGCACAAATCAAACAGACAAGGAACACAATTTATATAACCAACCAGACAGTTTATGTTACAGATTCAGTTATCTCAGTTGCTTTTTTAAGACAGCATTCAAAGAAAACATCTTTGTTGCAATAACGTGCAGATCCATGATGTAATGTGTCAAATTTCAATATACTCCAATAATAAATCTCTAATCTTTACCACTCAATTGTGGTCAAAAATATCCTGATTCAGCCTTTGAGACATGTTGACATTTCTAGTGGTAACTTGAAACAAGAATATTGAGTACTTTGACTTGTGATAAACATCATATTGCATGTGTTGGGTTTTTTGACTATTTTTAGTGTCAGCCAAGTTTGTGGATAAATCTACCAAATAGTCTTGCAAGAATATGCTTCAACTATACTCATAGGCCTGGACATTTTTGACACACATTTCTCTAGTTTTTGATTTAGCTTCATAAAATATCATCATTTCTTTTGGGAATTACCATCCTTCTTTTGGAACAAGCATTCTTGTTTTCCTCAAGCTACTTTGTACAACAGCTCCTAAATCATGAGTCTCTCCAGTCCACTGCCAAATCAAGACAGCACATCAAATTCCAGTCCCAAGTACACTGGTGTTAATTTGGGTAGTAGACACAAAGGATATGCTCTTGATTTGTGCCTGTGAAAGGCAGAGAAGTCTCTGTAGTTCTCTGAAGAGGAATTACAGGAAAGTACTGCTGCATCAGTGTGGAAAAACTGTTTTCGTATGAAAGAACAATAGTTTTGCCCTATCAGAAGTTTTGTCTGCAGGACTTACCAGATAAAATGAACACTAAAAGCTTTTTAAATCAAAATAAAACAAAAAGAGGAATAATCCAGGCATTGCTCTCCCCTTTATCTCATGTTCAAAGCCCTGGTTCATCACTGTATTCCTCTCCCTGACTTTGATGACCATCAAGGTGGTCAGAAGGCAGCATGCACACACTGGCATGCCCTTCTGCCATACTCTTTATGAACATACTCCATGGGACCTGTAGCTCCCAAAAGTGCATGGGAAATGTGTACATCTTTGCATTCATTATCTCCAGGTGACTTTGCCAAAATGCAGTAGAATCATCTAATTTGCTAAATACTCCAAACTTCTGTCATATCTCAAAAATAAATTGCAATGGTCCTTTGCAAATCTCTTTGTTTCACTCTTTACATTCCCATCCAAGGCAAAGTAACCACCTTTTCCTTCTTTCCCTCTCTTTTTTAGACTCTCAAATAATTTGATTCGCACATTAGGCTCATTTATTTTTGTGGATAATTTCTGTTTTTATCAGTCTATTTGCTTTTATTTTTTCTGGAAATGGGCACTGCTGATTGTGAGCTAAGATCTGTTAATTAAGCATCCCAGGTACTTAAAGGATTTATCAAATTATAGCAACTCAAATTTCCTTACCCACCTTCTTTTTGGTAGTATATTATAAGTTGATAAGCATCATGGGTTGACATTTATCAAGCAGAGATACAGGTTAGCTGCTGTTTGGCAATACATTTCTATGCTTGGATTTGTTCAGAATACACATCCCTTCAATCTTCAGTTTATCTATTGCAAAGCCATTTTTTGGCACTGGAATCCCATCTTCCCTGGGCAATGCAGAAAGGATTTAATAAATAAGGTAATTGTGACAATCACATCATTCCTTCCAGCCTCATATTTCAAAGATCTCAGCCTCATGCAAGTAACAGAGTTCTTCATGGATTCATCCTGCAATAACACTCCCGTTGCACCTTTAATTCCAGCTAGGTCTTGTCCAGTGATTCTGTTTATGTTAATAATCCTGGCCATGAAGCAGTGTGTCCAGGGAAGGGCTGCATGTCTTGTTCATCTTCTCTAAATCTAAGGGACGAGCACATTAAAACTGAGGCAGAAAAACAGGCAAGAAACTGAGAGCAATTTACATTATCCAGGGTTAAACCAGCCCAGAATGATATCTCAGATAGAAAAAGCATTAAATAAGAAGTATTTTGATAAAGGACATTTTTTTCTTCAGATCTTAAGATAATAACACCATGAGTATAGGATAATATTAGCAATCAAAAATCCTTACTTTTTAAATGTCCTAAAACCAGTAGCTGAAACACTGGTTTCTCCTAAGGTAATAAAATAGTGTGTAAAGTATGACACACATGAAAAAGAGTACAGCACAGCAGGCTGAGCACTGAGTTATGTATAACTTACCAGCAGGGTGTTGAGGTCTTTTCTCTTCCATTTGTTCCAAAGCTGTATTTCAGATCAATTGTGATGACTATAATACAGAACTACCTTAAGTGAGGTCATTTGGTTTGTTCAGCCTGAAGAAGATGAGACTGAGGGGAGACCTCATTTTGCTCTTCAACATCATCACGAGGGAAAGCAGAGGGGCAGACACTGATCTCTTCACTCTCATAACCAGCAGCAGGACTTGAGAAAACATCATGAAGCTGAGTCAGGGTAGGTTTAGGCTGGATATCAGGAAAAAGTTCTTCTCCCAGAGGGTGGTTGGGCACTGAAACAGGCTCCCCAGAAATGTGGTCACAGTACCAAAAAGCAGTTCGACAACATCGTCAGGCACATGATGGGATTTTTGGGATGTCCTGTGCAGGGCCAGGAGTTGGACTCAATGATCCTTGTGGGTCCTGTCCAACTCAGGATATGGTATGGTATGCTATGCTATGATTCTATACCATAATCCTGATGGGTCCCTTCCAACTCAGCATATTTTATTCTATAAATTTGGTGGGGAGTTAATTTCATCATATAGAATTCAGTACAGCAGGTATAATTACTCAGTTTATCCTGATGATTCAAATAACCCACAGAGAAGCTGTAATTTTGTAAGTAATAAGTTTTTATGATAGAAAAGGTGTTAACAAAGGAAAAATTAACAGAGAACATCAGGAAAAAATTTCCAGATGGCAAGATGTATTAGTTGGTGAATAACTTCCCAAGGGATGAGGTGGAAGTTGCGTTGTCTGGAACTTTAAAAATAGACTATGACAAATATAAGGAAACCTACAATAAGCAATGGTCTTGCAACGACAAGAGGAATTGTTCAGTCTTCTTCTCTAACATTTGTTCTTATTTACAGTTCTTATCCCCTTGTTCAGGGACTGTCCTGTCTCTGTGTACTCAAGTGATTCCAAATATGAAGAACAGTGGCACTCCCCTTCTTCACCAGATTTGGCACTTCCAGTGTTAAATCCACAACTAGCAACAGCTTAGGTGGCAAAATACTACACCTGGAACTGAAACCATCGTAACCTCTACATTTCAGCAAAGAAGGTATCTAGAATATTCACTCTCTTTGGTCTTAAGTTACGTGGAAAAAAACAAAGGCCATGTATAAACTTTTTTAGTACAAGTAAATTAACCCTTGAAAACAGCTGTCAGTGAGAGTGAGGTAAGGAAATAACAGTTAGCAAAAACACAGATGTACTCTGTGTCCTATAAGGAAAAAGGGTGCAAAAATATGAAGCAGTATATTTGCTTGTCTTTTCATGAGTACAAAAGCATCTTGGCTGTCAAACACCAAGAAAAATTACAAGCAAAAGAGAATGGGTCAGATTATCAAACATCCTCGTGATACTAGAAAACAGAACAAAGTTTAGGGTGGCACACACAATTAATATTGTTTCATTTACAACTGACCTAAAACATGATATCTTAGACAATGATTTATTCTATGGTTTTAATACAGATGATACAAAAATCAAGCTCAATTTTTTAAATTATACCTTATTGCAAGGAAAAAAGTAACATCATGTTCTTATGGGCTGATTCCCATTCAGACAAAAGAATTTGCTGTATTTTTGATGCTGTAGGACCTATGAATGAACTTTAATTTTAATATTACCTTAATTAACTTTCAAATACAATAGAGGAATCTAAAACCTTGACTTTCAAATACTCCTTAATTCATCCAAACAGTTTGTGGTGGTACAGATGCTTTCCTACAGGGGTGCCATCACTTAGATCCTTTGCACGGATTTTGTTGTCAGTCTGAACAAAATTTTGGAATAACTACTTCTTAATGAGCTGGCTGGTCATCCATTTAATGAATTGTAGTCCTTGATGTATGAATTGGCAGTGGAAAACTGAGCTAGATGGTCACTCTAATGCAAGAGGAGAAAATTGGCCTTCACACAACCTGCTTGGCTTCCAAACTAGGCTGCCTAAGCACTCCCAGAGCACCTAGGCAGCACACTTGATGAAAATTAGGCTGTTGCTAAACACACAATGTTTAAGAAAATCAAACCAGAAATATTTTTCTATGAACCATTTAAAAATTAAAAATGGAAAACAGGCATATGTCCACTGTTTTAATGCCAATTTCCAGAACTCCTATTTCCCACACTATGTCAGTGAGGTAACTGAGGCTGATCCTCTCCTGTACCTGAGAAAGAGAGAGAGGAAGAGCTGTGTTAGTTGGCTCTTGTTAGCTGAATTTTTGAGCCAAACACATCACAGCCAGAGTTAGAGCCATGTTTAGTCAGCTTCAGCTTCTCTTGATGGTTTGCAGCCTCTAACAGAACTTGCACAAATGTGGGACTGCTTGAACATCTCTTTTGAGTTTACCCTTGTGGAGAAACGTCTCTCTAAAGAAAACCTCTCTCCTGATCGGCTGTGATCTTTTTGTACCTGACATTAGATATTTCAGCTTATTCTGCTACAAGCACTGTTCTGCTGCATGTTGTGCATTGCATTTTTCAGGCTGCATTTGAGCCCAGATGAAACATTTCACTTTGTTCTTCATCTGCACCCCACCCACCAGGTATCTCCCAGGGAAGGAACATCTTCAACAGCACACATTGGTTACCAGGTGAAACGTATTGGATTTAAGCCACAGAATCATTTAGGGCAGAAGCTGAGGATCCTTCAGAAACCTCCTCCCTCCTTGCAGACTGCAACAAATGGGACAGGCTGAAACTTTGAAGGAGCAGTTCCACAGCTAAGGCACTGGGTGACTTGGTGAAAACAAGTCCTTGTTAAAAGTCATTCATTGAAGGAAGCCAGCCTGCCTCTTCTTCCAGCAGGAACCAAATGTGCTGGCTAGCAAGGCATGCATAGAGCTTCTCATCCTGCTCAGGGTGTTCCCATGGGACTCTTGATTGGGACTAGGGACAAAAGAGAGAATTTATTATTCTGAAGAATTGTTGCAGTCTGCATATGGGAATAAGTCTGGTGGAAATGAGTTTTCATTTTTTTCTTAGCATTCATGCACGGACAACTTGGAGCAACAGATTGTTGTTTATATCTGCTCAAGTGCTATGAAGAGACACAATTTTCCAGGGCCACATTCAGTCCATATCCTACATAGCAATGAGCAGCTAAAGCTGAACATTAAATGTCATAACCTCTGTGGAAACCTCAATGAAGTAAAAAATCAATATGCCTCAGTGCTCACCAGAAAAATTATCATGCGAAGGGTGCACCTTGTGTGTTTTCTGGAATGACACTGAACAATTACAGAATGCTGCCACGGTGAGTAAGGGTGATCTGTCAGAAATCTTTGTATGCAGAAGATGGTGAATTACATGACTTTTCCTACTCTGTCTGACCCCTCCTCACTGCTTTATATAGCAAAGAAGAAATTGCTACCCCTATGAATTATGTGTGAATTTACAGGCTCATGTCGTACCAGCTGAAGTAGAGAGCAGGCAGTTTCACAAGGATTCAAGCTGTTAATGGCTAAGATTCTGGCAAACATTAAAGCTTCCTTAGGACTAAGCCTTGTTCTTGCTGAAGTTAACACAGCCAGTTCTCACCCTTCCTGCCAGGGTCGGCAGGAAGGGCAGCTGGGATAAGTATCATGTGAAACTTTGGTTGGGAGCCGGGACACCTGTGAAGCCTGTTTGGCTCTGGCCCCTGTGTGTGCAAAGAAAGGAGAGCTGGAAGGGTCTGTATTTCATGGATGTTCTCATTCACCTCTCCCACAGTCACAAGGTGAGCAGTGCTCTTAGGCTTGTGGCACTAAAAGTGGAGTTTTTCAAAGCCTTCCTCTCACAGAAAAAATATCTGTAACTCACCTACTATTAAATAGTGTCTGAGTCTGCAGCTCGTCTGCTTTTCCATCTATAATCAACGATGGATATAACTGTCATTGTCAATAGGTTGCCATTTGGGAGACTACTTTTGATTTAAGTGCTCACAAGAAACTTCTTCCATTGAAAAGAATGCAGTATTTATTAAGCAAAAAGCACACAGCCATTAGAACAAGACTTAAAACTTTACATGAATATTTAAAACATTTCACATTCCCATTACCTTCCATATATTTATTAATTTCAGCTTTAGCTGGTTCAGTTTACCAATCCCCTAAAAATGCCAGACTTGATAAGACTTATTTCATGTCTAGAAATTATGTCTCCTCCCGCTCATATCTTTTTGCTTTCTCCTTTAAAATATATTTCTTCTTCACCATACCCAGGTTTTATTTCTTTTGTGTTCCTGCTCAAATTCCCTGGAGGCTGTGAGACTCCAGGTGAAACTCACCAAACTGGTTCCCTCTTCTCTCAAAGGGGAGATGGAGGCTGTCTTTAAGAAGTTTTCTAGAATTTCCTGCCTGGAAAGCAGTAACTTCAATTGTGCAGAGTTCTCTAAATAGTTAGATATGCAGCATTCATGGAAACATACGTGGATGTAGCTGGGCATAGGCAAGACAGGCAGTATCCTGAGACAGAAGACTGTCAGCAATAGGAAGGTGTATGGGTGTAGCCCCAGCTGGCAATGAAGCACCACACAGGCACTCACTCATTTTGCCTTGGACAGGGGAGAGAACTGGAAGGGTATAGTGCATCTCATGGACTGAGATAAAAACAGTTTAATAAGTAAAGCAAAAACTGCGCACTCAAACAAAACAAGGAATTCCTTCACTACTTCCCATGGGCAGGCAGGTGTTCAGCCATCTCTAGGGAAGCCAGGCTTTGTCATGGGAAATGGTTACTCAGGAAGAAAAATGCCATCACTCTTAATGTCCCTGCCTTCCTCCTTCTTCCCACAGCTTTATATACTGAGCATGACATCATATTGTATGGGACATCCCCAGGGTCAGTTGGGGTCAGCTGTCCTGGCTGTGTCCCCTCCCGGCTTCTTGTGCACCCCCAGCCACTCACTGCTGGGATGGGGTGAGAAGCAGAAAAGGCCTTGGCTCTGTGTAAACAAGCATAACAATAACCAAAACATCCCTGTGTTATCAACACTGTCCTCAGCATAAATCCCAAACACAGCCCCTTACCAGCTACTAGGAAGAAATTTAACTCCACCGTAGCCAAAATCAGCACAGAAAGGACTGCACTGATCCCACCAGATGTCTATGACTTGACAGCTTATGGCAAGGGAACAGAAAAACAGAATAGCTGCAGATACTTTCAAGAGAGAAGCTGTGTGTTTGGGATGGCAAACTCTCCTGAGACAGAGGGTGTATGTCCTCTCCAGAAGCGCCAGCTGCTGCCTTCACTCCTTTCACACCTTTGAAAAGAGAGATTCAGCCACTTACCCATCTCACACCACAAGCAGTTCAGATATGGCCAGCCCCCATCTCCTTATCCTTAGAAGAGGAAAATTCAGTTCTCTGTCTCTTGAATGATGAACACACACACTACACAGTGACTGGCATTGGTCAGGCCTGCAGCAATAGAAAATTTGTAAATTACTCTTCCAGATAAGCACAGAGGATTTTCCCGACACTGGTTAGTCCTCAAAACATACCATTTGTTTCCAGATAACCTCAGGCTTGAACATGAATTATTTTTCTCTGAGAGCTACTTTGAATCTGGGCATGCACTAATCTCCTAAGAGGAATCCTCAGCAAATAGAGAAACTCCTAGTGTTTGTTTGGTTTGTAAGTCATGAATGAAAACTCACTTTTGCCAGACCTGTAGCTGAATGCCTAGACAAGAGCATGCATTTCAAAACCTGACTAACATGTAAGGGAATCACAGTGTATGTTTGTTTGAGTCTGCATATTTGAAGAGAACTTATAAACTCACTTAACTCAGAAATTTTTGAGAGAAGCCGTGTCAAGGGCACATGAAATAGAAGCACTGGCCTGATGGTACTCAAGAATCACTGGCATCAAGCCTAACTCATTATTTTATGAAGGATCTGGCAGTCAATCAATGGGAAATTATCTGTGCTGTATTGACATAAATCATAATTGGTTTCCCTTGAATGCCATGCCAAATCCTTAACAGAATGAGTTACTGTATGCTTTATACAAGTTTTCTTTCTTTATCAGTTCAGTTTAAATCCATCTTTGAATGCAGACGAACAGTGGCAACCCTGGCAGAACAATCCCTTGGGAACACAAGAACTGCCATATCCAAACCAGCATCCTGCATCTAACAACAGATAGTGTCTGATATCTCAGAAGCCAGGGAAGTGAGAAAGAAAATGCATCCATTCAACCATGCATTGGGATTATAGGAAGCAGAGTTTTAAGAGACTTTTGTGTTTTTTCTCTAAATGGGAAATGTGGCTGAATCTCTATTTTCCATTTCTGCAACTTATACATAGCATTTGCATATACGTGCCTATCAATATAATATCGCATTCACATCCTCAAATTTTGCTCAGAAACTGATTTCTTGCTGAGTATGACTTTTTTTTTTTACAACCTGGAGGAAGAGCATGGCAAAGCAACACTTTTATTTGTTCTCTGGTTCTCAACTAACAGTTTCTTCTGTGGGTACAAGAGTTAATAAAGGTCATGGTATCAACCTGGCCTTCCAATGCTGCTTGTCACACTCTGCCCAGCTGATCAAGTGTCTGAAGAGACCTAGCACAAAATAAAGGGAGCTTTGCCTTGAAGACTTGCCACCTTGCTCAGAGTCAGCAGTGGAGTTTTCTCCAAGAGCCCTGCTAACACAAAGGAGTGTCAGACTCTCTCTGAAGTCTGTGGCATCTCTGACAATCAGTACCAAATGAGGATAACACCAGCCTCTCTATCTCTCCAGCTCTGTTTTCTCCAATTAAAGAAGACTGGAGAAGCAGTGCTGAGAGTTACTCTCTGAGGCCCTCCTAACTTCTTGCTGAGGGACAGAAAGAACAAGAAAATGAGAGAAAAAGAAGGAAAAAGCTGTAAGAAAGGAAAAGGAATTGTTACAGCAGGGTTTCACATTCACAGCTTTCTGGTGAAGGGAATGTTTTCCATCATGCTACAGTCAATGAACCAAACTCCATCATGCCAAGTGGCCTCTTCCTTTCTTTGTGAGGCAAGTTCCAAGGCCCAGAGCAGAGCTGCTGCTGAAAGAGTCAACTGAGCTGCTGCGGTCACATCAAAGGAAGAGCAGCTTCAGTGAGTTCATGGCAAGTGAGAGCAAACACAGGCTAAGGCAACACTAACTCTGCAGTAAATCTCTCCTCCTGATTGTTCTTTTTTCCCCCCTGGTTTTGTTCCTGTATTCGTTATACATATTTACCCATCATACACCAACAACTGATCTACTTTTAAATTCTTGGTGAATTAATAACTCTTAAACCAGACAAGCTGGCATTTGGAAACTTCTTTTCCTTTTTGTTGCCTTTTTTTTTTTTTTTTT
>VZTZ01047920.1:756594-896590 GCA_013400955.1 Drymodes brunneopygia | reverse complement strand
TTTTTTTTTTTTTTTTTTACTATTCTTTTTCTTTTTTTTCAACAAGCTGTTCTAAGTTAAAAAACACATTCCAGGATGTACTTCCACCAGCCAAAATAAGCATACTTTGTATCTGTTCGGGCACGAGGCATACATCTTAGATGCACTTGTATTAACTCACTCACCAGCACAGACCCAGGACTTAAAATGGCCTGTGATTTCTTGGCACTTGAACTGTCTACTTACAGTAATATCATAGGCTGACAGTTTGTTGATTAAAAGCAAGCCAAGTAAAGCACATGCAGATGTCAGTGCTTGATTTAAATGATTATTCACATACACTCCTAGGTTAGATGGAAAAACCCCCACATTTCTTTTTGCAGCATAACAATGTAATACATAATCTGGAGTAATTTTCCCCCCCTTAGTAAAATTGCTCTTACTATAAGCCTGTATAATACCTACATCAAGTTTTAAGTGATCTTTTGAATATCTTTCCCCGGTATTGTATTCCCTGAAGTAATTCTCAGCTTTAGAAAGAGATGCTTGTTTTAAAAGAAGAAAAACAAACAAATAGAATTATTTTTAGATTGCAGTAAATTGAAAAATTAAATAGATTATTTTTTCTTTTTAGACCACCAGAAAATCTTCAGGCCACGTAAATGCATACTTTGTAACAATAAGACACAGTGGCCTTGAACAAGTCAGCAAGCCTTCTGATCCATCAGCATTTCTTACAATAAAACTAGAAATTTGAAAATATGTAATCATGTCAATGTATGATAAGAATCACTTATGCTACAATAAGATAGCAACACAAAAGATAATAGAAAAAGGTAAAGAAATAAAGAAAAATATTGTACTTCATACTAAAAAGTGCAGAGATTTCTTCCCCATTGACTCTACATGAACCCAAATGTAGAAAAAAACCAAAACATCTAACTGTCCTAGGTAGGTGTGAAATGATGTCAGCATAGGAGATATCAAAATTGTCTCAGAAAAATTTCCAGGCACAAGGTGGGAGTGCAAAGAGCTATGAAGAGAAGAAAATGGAAAAAGATAATAAAATCATGATGCATTATAGCAAAGTAAGCCTAGGGAAAAAAGCTCCGTAAGCAGGTGTGTGAGTGATCTGTTGTGATGATATGTACTCCAAAGAGCAGTTAGTAGTAGTTATCTCTCTCTTCCAGATATGCAATCAGACCAGGTCTTCATTCCAAGATACTAAAACATTCCCAGGAAATATCTGAAATAATAACAATACAAGAGGCACTGTAAGCAGCAGTGGGAAGTGATACAATACAAAAACATACTTTCAGCACCATACTCTCAGCCAAAACCTCCATTTTATGAAAAAAAGGTTAATAATATTTTATTTCCTTTTTAATAGCTACATAGCCAGAGACATCCTCAGAATAATTTCATGCACAGCTAACTTTGTCAAGAGGGTCTCAGAAGAACGTCTGAGAAGAAAAGGGATCTGTCTCACTCAAAGGAAAAACAGCATCTTGGGACAAAAGCTTGATAGCTGGGAACAAGTGAGAGAAATAAGTGTAAGCAGTGCTGACTTGGATGAGGGACAAGAGTAACAGAAGAGAGGAAAACAACATTGTAGGAAGAACAAAAAAGGCAGAGAACAGACTGCATTTCTGAACACCTCAGATGCCTGTGTATTAATGCAAAAAGCATGAGGAGCTATCTGGCAGAGCTGGATGTCCTTAAACAAGAACAAAATTATGACTCAACCAGAATAGGGACCTGGTGGGAATACCCACACAGCTTGAATATTTACCAGCTTATTCAGCCAGGGAAAGGCAGGGAAGAGGTGCTGCTGAGTGGCAGAATGTAAAAAAGACGTATAGAGAAGCATCTTGATAATAATGAGGAAAAAGCAAAGGTGTTATCCCAGCAAATGTCAGCCATCAAACCAGGGGGATCAAGTGGAAGACACTTCTGCAAGAAATTACAGCCCCCAAGGTACAGGGCTTCACAGTAAGAAGCTTGAAAGCTCCAAGCATCTCTTGGGAAAGAGGAGAGAAGACTCTCCAGAAACTTCCCAAAGGAAGTTTGATGATTTTTTGATGCAGGAAATTGTGCAAGTAACCAGAAGGGAAGTAGGTCTGAATCTCAGCCTGGCCTGTAGGGAGCAGTTATCTGCAAATGTCAGAGTGAAAGGTAAAAATAGGAGTGAGATGAGGAAATGAGAGTTAAGGAGTCTCCACAAGTGAAAAAAAGCAAAGACAAGATATTAGACTGCAAAGAGGAACTTGAAGACCTAATAAATAAGATCCCATGGGAATCAGGGAAAAGGAGTTCAGAATTGTTGACCCCTAAGGAGATAATAAAAGCAAAATTGTGGAATATTCTTGTCTGTCAGGGAGGAAATGGATATGAAATGTACCAGGAATGCATTTTGATAAACCATAAGGATCTCTGAGAGACAGAAGAGATATATCAGAAGTGGAAATAAATTTTGACTACTCAGAATTACTATTGTCAGAGAGATCATTGTGTGAAATGAGATATGACACAAAACAAGTCATAGGGATGACAAAACAAACAAGAAGGTTAAGCAGAGAGAGAGAGAGAGAGAGAGAGACAAAGTTTGAAAGGAAGGACAGAGGAAGCTAAAAGAGTGAAATGCCTGATATATTCCTTTGATTCAGTCTTCATTAAATTCCACATGATAAGAAAAGCTATCACATGTGAGGAAAAAGAATCTAGGTTACTTAAGGGAAAGACAAGCTACTGAGTACTATCATTTGGGGTCTGTTTTTCTATTTTATCCAAATTGTTTCTCCTAGTAGAATTCACCTTATCTGCTTAAATATGGTGAATCAGTGTCAGAATCATGAATAATTGCCTTCATGAAGGTTTGATCTGAAAACTGATAAAGATGAAAGAAGCCACCTATTTCAAAAGCTGTAGAAAAGAAGAGAATGAAAACTTCAGTTAACATTAGTTCCCAGGAAATACCAGAAAATTAGACAAACTATTTGTAAAAACTAAGACTCCAAAGAAGGAAGTAGGAGGCCAGGTTGGTCTGTCAAGCACAAATCAAACCGAACCCGTACAATTTCCTTCTTTGACAGGGAACAGGCTTTGTGGACAGAGGAAAACATGTCAAATGTCTTCATTTCTGTAAGGTTCTTGACATTGTTCATTGATATATTTTGCCTCAAGTAACATAACAAAGGAACTAGAGAAACTTGGACCAGGTGAAACTACTAAAATTTTGGGAGGAAAGCTGCTCGGATATGCAGAGGAATGTTCATAGTCAAAAAGGAAGGCAGTATCAAGCAGCATTTCACCACAGATATATCCTGAGCTCACACTACTCTTTATTAATGGCCTGGAAAGAGTGCAGAAGATATGGTTACTACATTTTCATATGATACAGTAAATTAGAAAATGGGGTAAGCATTCAAAAAGTTCTTAGCAAACTGAAAAAATTTTCTGTAGAAATATTCACTTGGCATCAAATCTTCAGAAAAGGAACTCTGAGACCTAAAGACAATCAAAGGTTGAATATGAGTTACCAATCTCATATTGTTGCAAATAGTAGAAACATTTTTCTGGCACACACAAACTGAAATATTTTGTATGAGACACATAGAAAGTTTCTTCCACACAATTTTCTAAAATTCTTTGTCCTAAGAAGGTATTCTTTAAGTAATATTAGTTCAATGCCCTAAAAGCAAATCAAAATCCTGTTTACAAAGAATAATGATACATCAGATTAATTATTCCTTACTGAATACTAATGTGAATTCATGCTGGCAAGAATACAGAGCTGCTATCAAAGTCTGTAACATGAATGCTGCCTATGTCATGCACAGATCTGGCATTTGGAAGGATACACAAAACTCTGACATCAATGGATCACCAGGAGGAGGCAGCAAGATTAAAATCAATTAACAGTAAAGCAAAGACAAGTCCTCTCTATCATCTTCTTCTATCTCCTCATTTTGTTTCCTCTGTCTTTTACATAGCCAATGGCAACAAAATCATTGAGACTTATGTCTATATTTATAGTCACATTTTGATCATCATGCACTGTCACATTTTAAACCACAGCAGAAAACAATTTCTTGGTTTCCTTTTTTAAGGATGAAAGTAAGGAGTATTTTGTAGAAATTTAGAGAAAATCCCTTATCACTGTATTATTAAGTGAAAGCCAGTATTTTTTTCTGCCAGCCAGGCTGAGATGCCCTCGGGGTCACCCAGCTGCCAACCTGTAACAATGAGAAATAAATCACCCAGCTCTTCGTTATGGTTTTCCCATCAATGTTAGAATCTGCTCTGCTGGATTTCAAAAACAGAAACAACCATAAAGGTCCCCAAAAAGCCACACAAGCTTGGATGGATTTTCTGAAGGCTTCACACTCTTTGTTGTCATAAGAGACCTCGTTCAAACCCCCAGCTCTGGCAAACCCCTATAACCCCATGGGTCACACAAAGATAATTGGAACATCTTCTCTGGTGTCTGTACTGGATGTTTCTACATTAATGAGGGCTCAGCTCCTCAATACAAATGTTAAAATAATAAGACACAATACAAAAAAAACTCATAAAGATGATTATAGGTTTATAGTTTAAAAGACACTGATCCCAAGGAAGAGAGAATAGGGGTGTCTTTGAGACAATGCCTGTATAAGACTACCTGAAATTAAGCAAGACCATAGTGCTAAGAATGGATGACAGTAGGCTGCCATCACTAATCACATGCAGTTGGCATGGTAACAACTTATCTCCTTTCCTATAGACCTGCATCATTCCCAATACTCTGTAGCATGGCAATTCTGGGTTACTCATGAGAATATAAGAATTATTTAATAATCCTTAAAAGCTTTTGCTGACTTGTATTAAATAAACTGACCTATAGTTTTGCATAAACACAGTAAGAAAAAATGTGTTATTTTTAAGGTTACCCACTTATATACAATTTTATATACAATACAGAGCACCCTTACGTTTTTAAACATTTAGAGAAAACAAAATTTGGCAGGAATATGTTGTAAACAATGTCTACCCATATACTCAATTACTAACTCCTAATAAACATGTCATAGGTAATTTTAAAAGGCCTTTCGAAACATCAAATCATTCTGCTACAAGTAATGAAATAATGGTTTGCAATATATTAAGTATGTGACTGATAAGCTGAATTCAAATCCTTGAAATCAGTTTACCTCAACTTAATTTTATATTGAAATACTTTCTGAAGCAGATAAATCTACCTTGTAACCCCTGTGTTTTACTCACTCAAATTGTTCTCATTTTTAATGTTGCTTGTATACTCAACAAAATTCCCTCTTTAGCATGTCATCTATTCTGTGACAAATGGGAGCCTTCATTTTCATCAACTCCCTGAAGAAGGTAAAACTACCAGAAGACCACTTGGAATAAAATAACAACGTCCCAGTCATCTCACAAACTAAAATAAGCTGTTATCCAAACCATCTCAGGTTATCTGCATCTGCTAAATTAAATTTGTGAGTGAAGATGGTTACTCTGAAATAATTTCCATAGTTTCTCCTTCTCCCTCCTTCTCTTATTCCTTTAGCTCTTCCTGGTTTCTCACTCTTGCTGTCATTCATAATGGCATTCCTATGGCTGTTCCTGAGTTAAACCTTTATGGGTGTTTTAAGCATCCTCTTCCATAACACGGAACATTTTGATATCCTTTAAACAATCTGAAATCTGGATTTTTTTATTTTGATAATGCTGAGATTTGTGATAACATACCTCTTGAACTTTTAAAATTACTGCTATATTCCCAGCTTCAAGACCCAATTTAATGGCTCCTTTGAGGCTTGACCTATCGCACTCTATAGAGTTTTAGGCTGCTACCAGGGCATATCAGCCATAACCAGAAATTTTGCATTAAATATGTCACAATTATAAGGTCTAAGAAAGTGAAGCAACAGATTATAAATTATCACTAAAGTAATGAGATTGTTCAGCCAAATGTGTTTAGCTATTTATGTAGAATAAGTAGCACAGCTCTTTGCTATTGGAAAGGATTTGACTAGTAGGGGAGTAGTGCCTGAGAGGATATGTCCTATGTCCAGGATGGGTATAGGGTAGCTGAAAGCCAATAGGCAGCTGTTGGAAGGGTACAAAGAGGCTGAAGTAAGCAGGGAGAGAAGGAATGGGAGGTAGGACAGCTGTGGAAGGCAACAGCAGCTAAAGTCCCTGAAGGTGTGGAGGAAGCAGATCTTGAAGCTAAGAAGTGGCTGAGAAGGTAGCCAGAAGAATGGAGTGGTGTGATGTGACCTTGAAGATCAGGAAAAGTTTATTCCTTCAGAAATGCCCAGCAAAGCAACTTCTCAATAGAGATCTGTCGCATGTTAGTAACATGCCATGTGTGCTCTCCAAATACAGATAACAATGTACTAGAGACCATGGATTTCCTCTGATATAAAGCCTGTTACTGGTATAAGCCTTAAAAAATGCAACTAGGAACTTCATTATGGACACAACAGCTTACATCATTCACACAGTAGAACACACAAAAATAAAAAAAAAAAATTATCTTTAATGTTTCCGAAACCCAGGTGAAACTCTTGCTGTATCTCCTAGCCAGGGCAAGGAGGAAACTGCCGCTCTTAAGTATCCATTAATATCTAATTCCAGATAGAGCCATCATTCCTCAGGATATATGTATAAACCTCATGCAAGACTCTCCAAAAAAGGGTGTCACTGCAAACTCCAGCTGTCTGAGGATGTTGCCAGGGGCTGGGATTGCTGCTGTGGGCACTGAAGGCCGGGGCTGTCATCTTGCAGCCAGGACATGCTTTGACTGGATTAAGTACACAACACAATAAGGTACCTGTTGGCTGAGCTTAAGTCAAACTGCATTTTTCTCCCTTTTTATTTGTTTCCAGCCTTTCTTATCCTTAAATATTTTAGAGATACCTTTAAAGATTTTAAGACTCTGATTTAAGTGTTTCTGGCACCTGTGGAAAAGGATGCACCAGAATAAAACTGTCCCACAGCAAGTGCTCAGGCTGCAGGATGGAAGCAAAGCAATTAAAGCTGCATGTGTGGGCAGCCCTTAGAAGTACTAGAGAAATAAGGGGCAGAGCAAGGAAAAGCAACATCTGGGGATGGTTTCATTGCAGCAAAACAGCTCTGCACAGGCTGCCAGAGCCCTGCTTGTAGCCGAGGTGGGCACCAAACCACTTCTCCCACAAAGAGCAGCAGACTGACAGCATTGCCACTGTTGAGACTGACACACTGGGAAGGTGTTTGCAAAACTGTGTTTCACAGAGGTGGACACACTTAGAATCCAAGATTTGAGGGACAGAAGCTCACAGCAGCAAGGCAGGAGTCAGTTCCAGCTCATTTCTGGCAAAGGAGATCCTGGCACAGAAACTGAAGCTGGCCTGGCCCTCTTTGGGGACCAGCAGAGGGAAGGGAGGTAGGGAAGACGTAGGAGAGTATTCACTCCCTTGAGGGAGGACAGTGCAAGCACTTGGAGTAAAAGATCAGGAACTCTGTTTCTCCTTAAGGCTGTGATATTGAGTTTGCTAACCTGATATGGTGGGACAGAAAAATAAAAGTAGTTTACTTAGAACCTTTCCTACAGTTGATAAGGTTATAGACTACTGTGTAAACCCAATGAAAGCCCAAAGTGAACTGAGTGTTTGTTAGCAAATGGTCCACACAGAGTGCCACAAGGTGTTTGTGCCAATAATTCTGATGACAGCATAGGTAGAGACATAAACCACTTTATGCTTTTGCACCTATCACAGAGACATGCAGTTTCAATAGTTCATGAGGACATTCACATATATATTATTAAATTCATGTCAACTAGTATATACACAGAATAAAAATTCACATCCATTTACAGTGCATACAGTTTTTCCTACATCCTAATTTCAACTGATATGGACTTGAACATTATTAGCCCTGGCTGGATTTCTCTTTCTACAGTCGTGATAAAGTATTTCCAGTATTATCATTTCACCTCTCTTCTGCCTCTTCCATTGCACAGTTGATACCTGGTCCAGGACTTATCATTCAAAAGCCCAAACATTCGTGCTAAGGGTCACCACTGCAAATGCAGGATGAGTTTATAGTATGGATCAAAGGTTGCTTCGAACTCGTGTAAGTTGGCAAGGGTGAACTTACTCCTTGGAGCAAGCCAGCAGTGTCTAAATGAGCCAGAGTCAACAGCACCCCTATGCAGCCTCTATCTAAAAAGTGTTCTACTGCTTTCCATGCTGGAGTGCTGATCAGATAAGAAAACATAACTTAAGAAAATCATTTACTTTAAAAATCCATCCCTTCCTCCCAGAAAATACTTGCTATACAGCCTTGAGCCCATCAGAGCACAACCTGCATTGTCTGCAAGCGAACACAAAAAGTGACGCTGTTTTATGAAAAGCCATCTTGTAAACATTCCTTACTGCCTAGTAAATTTGTCTGCATTTTATGGCATTTTTCTATGGGCTGAGACCTCTAACCTATCTTAGAGTATCCAAAGCTGAATAAAATGTGTCTTACCTAGACATTTTTAAAAGGTCATTAAGTACCTACACATTTTGCCTGGCTTTCCGAATGGAAGAAAGTCATTTTGTGAAGCTGCTGGTCCAGCCAGTGGCAAAAGAAAATGTCACTGCATCTTGCTTGTTCCTGCCTCAGCAGTTTTAACATCCTGCGTTTGAAGTCTGTCCAACCCTTTCAGGGGAGGACCCAGGACTCCAATTTCATTTTGGAGCCCTGCAGTAGCCTGGGATGATGGGAGTAGGTCATTCTGGTTGTGAACATCTGGTCAAGATGCCAGCAGCTATCCACTGATTTTAGCCATGTGTGGCTTCCTAAATACAGGCTCAATCAGGACTTACATGGACTTCTTTTGGCCTCATGTTCTGCAATGTTTCAGGTCTCCATTAGCACCAGACCTCCCCCAAGTCCATCTTCTCCACCTCTTGTCTGTTCTTAAGTTTGGGCTGGAGTACTGGGACCATCTGCTGTAGTACCTGGACATCCCAGCAAACACAGTGGAGTACTGGCCCTGTTTGAAGAATCAAACTTTCAAATTTTGGTGAAGAATCAAACTTTCAACATTTTGCCCAAATGTTGCTGATTAATTTTTTCTTTCCGTTTTTCTTTTTCTTCTGCTCTATTCTTTCTTTGTCATTGTGTCATTTTTTTCCCCCTTATGTCACCTCTGCTGTGCCTGGAAGTATATTAAGAGCCTGGAGCAGAGCTAGAAATGTAAGAGGTGACTTTTAGCCATTTGAGGTTCTGGCCATGAGCAGCCAGGAACTGCTGACAACACATCCACAGTCCAGGAGAATAAATTCTCTTTGGTTTCTCAGAGGTGTATTTCTCAGAGGTCTCTTTGGTCCCTGCTGAAGCTCTTACAGAAAGTATAATGGATGGAAAAGGAAAAAACAAAACAGTTGTTCTCATCAGTCACTGATACATCAGGGCACTGCTCCTAAGATTTCTGCAACTAAACATATTAATTGTTGCTGTAGCTAGGGTTAGCTGAAAATGGCTTAAGTCAAAGCAACAGATGAGGCTTGGTACAAGAATTAGAAACCAATGCTCCAGAAGTTTCAAATTTGAGTGTGAATTTCTGCTGTTCCTGTATTTCAGGAGAATTATGTCTGATGTCAAGAGGCCCAGCTGTAGAGCTGGAGAATGAAAGGCTGTCTCCTCACCACAGCCTCTCTGTCATTTTTCTGTGTTTAAGCACACAGCAGGCTGTGCCTCAGCAAGGTCTCTAATCCGTGCTGAAAAGGAACCAGCAAGACAACTGATGCTCTGTTTCAGCACCACATTTTTCTATCTGTCTGCTTGTTTTGAACTTTTTCAGAGTAACAAAGAAGATTAATGCTAAGATTATTACTGGTAATAATCTATAAATACTGGTGGAGTGATAACATTTTCCACTTGGTGGCAGATATTCCTTTTAAAAATAAGCACAAAGCTCAAAGAGACATTGAATGCAGTTTTTTAGTGAGGAAAAAGCTCTGTGGTGCCTGATGAGCACAGAACCTGTGGATGCAGGACTGAGCTGCAGAGTTTTGGAGAAAGGACTTGCCCCAAGAGCCAGGTATGTGGCAGGGGGCCATGCATGGACACATTTGCTCATGTGCTTCTGAACCCACCCGCCCCCACGAGTGTCCTCTAGCATAGACAGGAAGATATTTGCTTTACCATTCCAGGAGTCCATGGCACTCCACGAAACCCACAGGCCTTGGAGACTGTCAGAGCATGCAGGTTTTGGGTGTGTCAGCAAAAGTTCAGTTTCCTGTAGGCTGTGTAATGGCGAGGAGATGTTCCATCTGCTCCTGCTTTCTCCCACTAACCTGAAGGCAAGTTGCTGTCAAAAGGGGAATTTTTTCCCATTCCCTCATGTTGTGCTGTGCAGAGCCCACAATAAAGGACATTAAATGCAAGGGCACTATTTCTAATTCAGGGCACCTGGAACATAAGCTTCTGGGAGCTGGAGAGAGCACTAGGGGAAGCATTGCCTGGCCCTTCCTTCAAGTGCTCTCCAAGGCATCCACTGTCATTCCTCTAGGAAACTGGACACCGGACTAGCTACACTGTTCCCCTGTCCCAGGACAACCAACTTTTTCCTTTTTCTTCTAAGATCCCACCAGGGTGGGAAGGCAGAGGACAAATTTTACCCTGACAGCTAACAATGAACACCTCAGAATCACGTGAATCCCATCTACCTGCAGGTAGGACTGTTGCACATTCAATCAGGTTGCTGACTAGAAAAAAAGGTCATTATACTAGCTAGCAAGCAGTTAATCAATTAAGTTCCTGAATGTCAATGCATTTTTGCATGAAAACTTTTATTAAAAAACATGACAAAATATTTAGTGTCTTACTCTTCCTTCAATATTCAGCATGATCCTTAAAATGCAGCTTCTTTTTTTTCCTGGTGAAAGTCAGTGCTTGTCTTCAAAACAAGTCCACTGCCAACTCAGTGTTCTGAGAACACTTCTCTATTGCTGTTCTGAGAATATTTCTTGAAATAATACTATGTCAGTTGGGGAAAAAACAAACATTGCAATGAGACCTCTCTCTTGAGCAGAAGGGAGTGGTGGAAAACAACTCTGTCACGTAGTGCTGTGGACTGTCAAGTCCTTTCTGCAGCAGAACACCTTATTTTCTACGTAATGCCTTCATCTCTAACATAGCCGCATATTCTTTCAAGAAAGAAAGAATATCTGGAGGCCATGACATGTACTTCTGTAGCTGAGATTTATTTTGAACTGCATTTAACAAGAACACATAGCAATACATCCTCTCTTAGCACAAAGCAACACTCTCAAAGCTCCCTTCTCTCACCACTGAATAGGAAGCAGGGTGCTTCTGTCTAATTATTCTGACCTTTCCACTCTCAGGATTTGACTGAGACTATTCAAGGAGAAGAGAAAGAGGCTCTGTTTTTGCTTCAGTAATGTGTTGCTTGGTGGGATCATAGCTGTCTGACTCTGTACTGTCTCTCTTCAGCATTCACTTCCTCTTGAGCCTCTTATTTGATACAAAAAAAAAAAAAAATCCACGAAAAACAAAACAGTAGGAGAATATAAACCATTCCCATCAATCCAGCATCTCTCCTGTATAAGTGTGGCTCTTTGCCATTGAATTTTAATGCCAATGAATCCCATCCCAGAAAGGGCATGGGCCACTGCTTAGAGATGCTAATGAAACCTCTCTCCCTCTCCATTACAGCTGTATCTGCTTCAAGAGCTGGGGGTGGGAGGAAGGTGGCTTTCTCTCAGCTAGAGGGTCATATGTGACATGGACAAGTGATAGGTTCCATGGGGTCTGTTGGGAGGACCAGGTGCCAGAAATTTCCTAGCTCTGCCTCAAAACCAGAACTACATTTATTTCCACTTTCCACATAGTTGGCATGATGCTGCCTTTGTGCCAAGTCAACCACATCATGTTTCTACCCAGGAAGTTTGTGAAGGCTTGCAGTTAGAGTCACATTTTCTATCTCATTTGTCTCTTGCTCATCCTGACCTTCTCACAGGGCTTATTTTCCCCTTCCTGTTCACTTTTCCGTGTCCCACTCTCTGCTGCTTATGACAGTGACAAGGTACAAGAGTGGCTATCTAAATTTCCTTTCCTTCTAACTAATTACTTTTGCATTCCCAGAGGAAAAGTTGTAAAGGTAGGTACTATACTAATTGGGCATGAAATTTCACTCTGAATTTTCTCCCTCCATGCTTTTGGTATCTTGCATTGCCTGGGACTAGACTGGTTGCTACCATATAGAAAAACAAGCTGTTACAAGTGAAAAATTACCAAGATCAGAAAAGTGGAAAATGACAAGTAAGTAATTAGAACAGTTTAACCCACTTATCTGAATTGGTTTTTATTATTTATCTGCTGACATTTTTGTACAGCATTGGAAAATTCCCTCTTCCAGCCAGGTGGACTAGTGAATACCCACACCATCTGCTTAAATGTCTAATTTGCAGTATGCCATCTATATGACCTTCAGTTTCCAAATCATTTTATAACCCATCAATCTGTGCATCTGGCACAATACCCTCTCCATGTACCTGATAACTGGTTAGCACATTTTAAGCTCTCTCATGGCAAACAACAAATATTTTCTGTGCTCATCACAGCTTTCTTCCTTCCCATGCCTTTGCTATTGCATGAGGACAGCATACTGAATTTGTCAGGATCACAGTCATGTTCATCTGACATTTTTCAAGAATCCATTTGCTCTCAGTGCTCAGATTTTTTGATATATTTTGGCTGGTTTTACCTGTCCTGCAGACTCTGTGAAAAAAATACCAATTCTGCAATTTTAAACTGGAAAAACTGTAACTCAGCACAGAAACTGAGACTACAAGGAGCATGTAAGACAAAATGCTGTGGGCTGAGAGCATTATTCATGCAGGTGCTCACCACGTGGTATTCATAAAAACGGCATCCGGTGCTGTCGTCACTAGAATTGTCCAGAAGAACAAACAAAGCCAAACAGCTTGCTACGTGCTCCAGATGGGGTTAAGTGAATGTCTGCCCCTTAAAGCATTTTCTGAAAGGTTTATATGTCATGTCCTACAGCCACCTGGCCATCAGTGATTTTTCAAATGCATTCACTGTTTCCTTCCTTGCTCCCAGCCAGTCAGATGCTGCTGATGCAGCAGTACCAGGAATGTGACTTACGTTTGAAGAGAAAATGCTCACCCAGCACATGTTCAACATGTGTTGCAGGGAAGACACAAGCCCAAACAGATAGCAGGAGCTAAAAAATGCGTCCTAGTTCTGATCACTGACAGAGTAAAGCACTGAAGCTCTCAGAAAAGCTTTTGTACTGAAGGAAATAGATTGTCAGAGCAATGCAAGGCAGTTTGATGGGAATAGGTTTGCATCCAGAAATGGATGGAAATTAAGACAGTTTGCTGTCTTCTGTGGGGGCAGTAAGGAAATTGTTCATATCTTATGGCCTAACCTAGGACACTGGAAAAAGGAGTTAATACTTCCTTTGTTTAAATTGGAAAGCATGGCTCATGTTTCCAGTGGTCCTGTTAGGTTTTGGCATAAAACAGGTCAAGACAGTCAGTGTGAATGTGTCCTAGAGACATCAAAATGAACATTGGTAGGTCAAACATAGGTGTGCTCACCTCATCAAAAGAAGGAAGGATGGCACTGAAGACCATTTCCCTACAAATCAAGATGACAGCTGATGATTGGCATCAGAGCATTTCTTCTGTCACCTCTGATGCCTTGCTTAAGTCTTGCTAAGTCTGCTAAGACTAAAATAAACATTTCCTAGTCTCAGCTAAATGTTGGCAAGCAGGATTTGACATTGTGACTGCAACTGGCCAGGAATTTTCTGGCTACTTCCTTTACTGGAAAATATGAATTTGTACAGACTGACACTTTAGTCCAAAGAATATTTCCAAATTAAGAGATGGAAAGAGGTGTTTGCCCCCACAGTGATATGAGGATAGTAAGCAGGATATCTTATCCTTGCTTTGTCTTACTCAGATCACAGATTTTGGTCTGGGTCTGCTTGGTGAGAGCCTGGTCCGTGACTACAGACACAGGGGTCAGTCTGACATCAGCACCTCATGGACTTCTACTTGATACCTGTGCAACTGCTGACGAAAACAGTTGATGTAAGAAGAGAGACAGATTTTCTATAAATTTAGGCACATACCCTAGATGAAAGAAAAGAGCAAAGCTTTTCCCCTCCAACCTGCTGGAATTATGCCTATCTCTAATTCATGGGCAAAATGTGATTTTCTAGAAGAAAGTATTCAGTTTCATCCAGTTGTAAGAAAGGAGGGATGCTGAAATCTGAACAGAGTTTGAGCCCAGCCCTCACTACATGTGACACCATGCTGGTCAGTGCCAGCCAGCTGAAACCCACCAGTGGTAACCTCACTCATCCCTTCTGCATTTTACTGGTGTAACTCCTACCTTTTATGAAATATCCTCTCTGTTCTCTTAAGCCTTGAAGATTTTAGCAACCTGCTGTCATCCATGAAACCAAGATCAAAGGCAACAAAAATGCCTGTCTAATCTTGAATGTAATCCTCCTTACGTGCATTTGTTCCTGAGCCGTGGGTCAGTGCCAGCAGCCTTTCTATCCTCATCTTTGAGCCTAGGGATTAAGGCACTGGGGTCACTCACACTGCTGCCACCATGGATCTGACTATTTTCCATCTGTTCAGTTTTTGCAACTATTCAGGGTGTGTAGTACATAAAGACCTGAGCAGAGTTTGTGAATAGTCCCACAGCATATGACAAAGCTATCAGACACTGGCCTGGCATCACACTTGTCATTCTGCTTTTCAGAATAAGAGTTCCTATCATTAAACAGCCACTGACCCCTTGGCAGCAGGACCAGACAGGTGGGACACTGCAAAAAACTTCCCCTGTAAATGCCAACACTGTCTTTATGTGACACTGTACAGCTCCAGGTGATAAAATCGGTTTGACAAAAGTGGAAGCTGGGAAGCCTGCATCACCAGTCCTGTAGGAAGCTGAAAAAATAAATAAATGCATCACTTTACTTCCCTTACTTTTTTTCTTCCAGATGGATCTTCTTTTACTTTTCATTCATGCTGTATTTCTCACATCTGCATGAATTTGTTAGCAGTGAGCAGCACATCCAGCACAGAGAGCAGATCATCTCTTTTGTGCATCCTTTCAAAATCTGGCCAGGCTCTTCCTTCCTTGACAGGGGATTTAACATCACCCTTTTAATATTCCCAAGATTTTCTTGGGCTTAAGTATTCCAAATAGTATGTAGCTCTAATTATTCCAGTAAGACTGCAAAATCTCAAGTGCTTTGATTCCCCTAAAAGCTGGCAAGGGATGTATAAGTTCTCTGTGTTTTTGTTTCACTTACTACTCAATTTGTTTTCTCTTTCTCTCCCACTTGCCAGTGCAAAACCAAAATCTGCAAACTTCTCTCTAAACCACCCTGTGCCAAATTTTCCAGGAAGTAATCTGTAGTATCGAGTCCCACAAGGAGTGGTTGTTCCCACTGCAAACATCTGCACTGACAACAGCACAAGGAGAGATGATTAAAAGCCATGAAGCTCCTAGATTCTTTTCATCTATGTGGCTATAACCTATTCAGTAAGCAAATTTCAAAATTTCAGCTGTGATTTTTAATGTCATCTACAATCACATTTGTTGTATATAGGAATTATTTTATCCACTGCCTTAAATAAATTATTTACCATTCTTTTCTAAGATTTCATTGAATTTGATGCAATAGTGCTACCTAGTTATAGTGCATTTAGGAAATAATTCTAATTTTAAATAACAATCTTTTCTTAAGCTTTTAAAGAGAAAGAGTTGATTGACTTTAAAGTGTATTTCTTAGATAAGCAACATTAGTCATTGTTCATTGTGAGAAACATAGCCACATATTTAATGTAATACCGATTTCTCTTGATTAATTATGAAAAACAACACCAGTTTTTCTTCCCTGGAGTTAAAAGAAAGACTCCTATTTAAAAGAAGGACTCTTGAGAAAACAACTTTCATTTCAAAGGTTATTAGCAAAAAGAACCCTTTGTTTTAATCTTAATGGAATCATTCTCCTAGGATGACACAAATATCCATAAAGCACCATGATTTCATTTGGGTTTTAAAAAAACAAAAACAACTTTATTTTCCCTTGACACTAAACAAGATTAGCCGGGGTGGTTTTTTTCTGCGTTGAGTAATACAATAATGGCTAGGTTGTTTGTCTCTGGCCATCGCACGAGCGTGCGGGGAGCGGGGATGAAGACATAAAAGATTTCCTCTCTGCGGAGCCGCAGAGGAGCAGGAGGCGGTGAGCCGGGAGCGCAGCCGGCTCCTGCCACAGCTGCCGGGGCTCGCTCGGCGTCGCAGCGCCCGCCGGGCTCCGCCGCCTCCCGGGGCCATGCACAGTCAGCCCTGCACGTTCGCAGCGCAGTCATTGCCAGTGAGAGAGCGAGGAGGAAATTGGGCTGGGGTCTCGTATTCTCTCAATCAGCCAACAGAGCCCATGTGGCCACGGCACACAGAGAACGAAGCTGCTGCTGCTGCGCTGAGCAGGGCGCGGGCTGTGCTGCGGTTCGCAGCTGTGGGGAGGCTGCCCTTGCCCCAGCCAGAAACCGCCGAGGGCTCTGTTTACATCACTGCAGCTGTGAGGTCCCCCAAATGCAGCCCAGCTGTTCAAAGCCAAAATGAGCTCCAAACAGTGTGAACCAAACTGTCCTCCTACAGCTGCATCTTCAACCCCATCCAATAAAACGTCCACTAGTAACAAAACAGAATGAGGCTGGAAGATGCACAGCCCATGCTATAACATCACAGCAGTGGCTGGTCCATATATTCTACCATGCCTCCATGGAAAAGGAGCTATCCCAGTCCCTGGCAGGGCTCTGGGGAGGACTCCCCACCTTCACAGAGGGTAAAGTGACCAAATTGCTCGACATTTGCCTGATTTTTACCAACTCTCATATGGGAAAGATCTCCAAAAAGAATTAGGCCAAGATGAGTAACTGAGTTTACTTGACTTGTTTACAAACCCTTTCTGTTAATTAAAAAAAAAATAGGGAAAAGTAATAGCTAGGGGTTTCTTCAAACAAATACTTTGAGGTCTTCAGGCTTGAAAATGTGTTCATTAATCAGGGGGCAAGCCCTTGGAAAATACTGAAAAGATCCAAGTGCTGAAAAAAAATCTACTGTCCCATGTTAGTAAATTATTTATAAAAGCAAGGGGCCTAACTAAAAAACATTGTGAAGCTGGAGAGGATCAAAATTTGCTCGTACCCTGTAGCATGAATCTGAGAATCTGTCAGTACCTAATAAAAAATCTCCTCCTTAGTATATTGCCCTATGAGAGTTTGTGATTCCTAAGTTCAGGGGGATTTTTCTTCCTTTGAAAGCATCTGCAGTGGAAAAAATACACCATCAAAAAATCTTTTAGAGCACAGGAAGAAAGAGATGATCATGTTTGTAGCAGATATCTGCTGGAAATTCTGCTCCAGTTATCACAATCTGAATGTGTTCTCAAATTAAACTACTGAGAAAGTTCAACAAGTAGAGCAAGATTTGTTTTCTTCACGGTTCATTGTGAGCTTAGGTACCTTATCCTTCCTCAAGGCAGAGCCAGTGTTGTGTTTGAGAAACATGTCATGCTCCAGACTTATCTGCATATACAAGAAGAGTATTTTGCAGCACAGCTTGATAAACAGTTTTTAAATAGCAAATGTTGCTGATAAAAACAAGGGGGGGGGGATATTTTTCAAGACAAAGGTTTTCTTTGGGAACAGCTGAAAGGAGGGCATGTAGAAAGCCTTGTACCTCCTTGCAGCCCTCCTGGTAGTAAGCAGCACTCTAAACAAAGGCATTATCAAAGGATTCCTGAGCGTCTCAGGAAATTAGCTGTGCTACCTTAACCACACTTGTATTCAAATCCGTATTAACATGAGCATCAGATCCAGGCTACACTTTCATGATTTTGAGGCCATAGCACAGACGTGTGACAATCATTTGCATTGTATGCTTTGGAAAATAATGCTCAATCTAATAAATCTATTTTCAGAATGTGCAAGAAATAAAGGTTTCATTTATAAATAAAGAAACCATTTTCAGGAAATGCAGAGTTTCTGTCATTATGTTAGAAAATAATTTTGATAAAGCATTTGCAAAATATTAGAAAATATAAATAATACATTAATTATAATTTCATAATAACAATAAAAGAATTTGCTTTTAATAGGCACTTCCCTCCTTCAAAAGGGCATTATTTTACCAGTGAACAGCTGATGTTTTGATCAGCAGGAATAGGAGGAAAAAAAAGTTGTGAGTAAATGTTTTTAAATGGACAACTAGCTAAATATGCAAATAATCTATGCAACATTCATTTCCTATTATTTCCTAAGGAAAAAAATACGGAACTGTTCCATCAGATTCTTAAAAGTCCTGAAGGGTTGTTGAAAAATGACCCATCTATTCCTACATCTGCTTAATTAATGCAAGTGAATGTGTCAAATACCCATCCTGGTAATGGATTAAGAAATTATCTACAAGCAGCTTTGGAAAGCTGTAGGCAAACGGAGTTTCTCAGTATCACTATGCAGAACATCCTGCCCTACATCAAGGCACAGCTGAAAAAGTTGAGGTAAAGCGAATGGGCTACAAAAATAGATACAGCTTTAAATTTTCTTGTAGCAGACCAAAGCAGCATTACCATAATAGTTACATCTATCATGTCTCCTGTCACATAATTTCTGGCTCTCCAGCTCCAGTTTTGCCAATCTTGAATGCATATTTCTCTCTTTTTTGCTGGTGTATCTGTAAAGCTTCAGGCGAATTTCCCTCACTGATGCCTTTGCACGCGCTCCCTGAATCAAGCCAGAAAGATGCTTCTTATCTCCTCCTTCAAATTCCTCCTCATGACATACATATTCTGTGATGTTGACAAGGAATGAAAACCTGTAGCAGCTGGGGTGAGCAAAAATCACCTAGGAGCCACTTTGAAAAATGCCTTTTTGAAACAACGTTAGTTGACAAAGACGTGTATGATTATACTGCCCAGGTTTAAATTGTTTCCTCCACTTAATTGTTGTATCCTGGCCTCTTTTGATGAAGAAAAATGGACAGCATAATTTTTGCAGATAAGGAGAGCACAAGGCAAAGGAAACATGGCAGATGGCTTTGATAAGAAGAACATTGACCTAGAGCAAATAAAACACTATCACTGAAGGAAGTCACTCTTTCACAGTTACAGAGGGATTGTATGGGACATTTTTCTGCAGAATATTTAGCCATCAGACATGCAAAAACCAACTAAACCTTTTAAACCAACTAAAAGCCTGTTCAGAACTGAAGTCTGGTTGGCAGAGAAGAAAATGAAAGAAAAAAAATGACTTGATGAAGTAATTAGCTTCAGCATTTACCATATGAGAAGTTTCCACTGTGGGTGCTAAATTCACAAAAGGGTTGGGAAGATCAATGCATCTGGTTATGTTATACTGTCACCTCTTGGGAATATGAGACAGTAACTGATGTCCAGACATGTCTGGCGTCCAAACTTTGAGATGGTCTCGGAAACCAGCTGACACATGCAAGATACCCAGTCCTGAAGACATGGCCCAACAGCTGGAGACCACACTCTTTATTTAGCACTCCTCTGAGGTGCTTCCTTGTTCCTCAAGGACCCCGGTCAGTAATGTGGCCCCAGCACTCCCTAGGGCCTTTTCACGGAGAATCAGCTCAAGATATTCTGACATTTCTAACAAATTTGTAGGTGTGTTGGGCCTTTGGTATGAACCTTCCTCTTTTTGACAAGGGTGGAGGACAGGTTGCAAGAGCTGGCCAGCGCTCTGGTCTCTTTCTAAGGGCTTATCCAAGTCTTTGCTGTACCGCCCTCCCCTGTCTTTCCTCTCTATCATCTGTCCTTCTCTCTAATCTGAGCAATTACAGATTTAAAAGACTGAAAGATGAACTTTGACCATAGCAGCCAGAGGGTCTCCAGATGTGAATTGAAAAGCAGGATGTTCTCTGTCCAGCAGAGTGTCACTGAAGAGGAGATGAAGCAGCCTTCAGAAGGCAATCGGACAGATTGTTTCTCCGCTAGTTTCACTGGCTGGGTAAATGCTGGTTCCTCCTTTGTATTTTAAAGAGGTGTTGAAACAGAGGAGCAGATCTGAATTAGCATAGTTGTTTCTCCCAGCCACTATAGACTGGTACCTCTCTGCCCCTGGGACATCTCTGCCTCTGGGACTTTGACTAGGAGGATACTGCAGTTTTCCAGGGAGAAGAACTTGCTGTAAGAAGTAGCCTAATTTGAAACCTCAGTTAGGAGAGGGCAACATAGCACACTGCAAATGGGATAAGAAAGTTCTTCCTGCATGGGAGAAGACCATATTATTCTTCCTGCCCACAGGCTGGCTCACCCTTTCCTGTCCTGTAACAGAACGCAAACAAGAAGGACAGAAAGAGTCTGTGCCTGGGTATGAGAACTTGAGACATGAGGCATCAGAAAACTGCAGAGAAGTGCCACAATCAGGAAGAAAACATTCCAGCTAAGCGAGGAGGGAGAGAAGATGCAACACTCCCTACAGGACCCAGAGGTTTTCTTTGAGGAAAACTACCTAAAAGAACATTGTTCCCTTGTTTGGTTCCAAAAGAGACAGCTTAGGCATGTAGGCCTTGAGGAAGGATTTATACCATGAAGCCCAGTTTACAGATATACTAAAATGAGGCAAGAAAAAGTGTTTTGGACATACGTGCTGTACCTTCTACTAATTTGTTTTTTGTGTTCCCCTGGCGAACGTCATTGGTTCTATGCAATTTCTTATTAGATATACAACTGTATAACCGATCATAAATGTCTATAGTGCCACTTCACTGTACGAATACACAATAGGAGGCTACAAAAAGTTAATTCAGTTCCAAGTCTAATACTCAGGCATCATGTTATCTGTACATATTCTGGATTTCACTCCGTGATCTTATAGATGTACTACTTTTCAATTCCCCAGAAAAATCAGTAGCCTTATCAATATTTAAATATCTGATTAGTCTGATGTGAACCATTGAATTCTGTCCTCTGTTTCACTCACCTCTATTTTTCATCATCATTCCTTCCAAAATACTTTCCTCCTCCACTGAATGCTCCTTAAGTTTAGTTTATGACAGGCTACTAATTGAGCCATTAGCCTGAAAAGCTAGCTATTCAACTGGTGCCATAATTTTATACTCACAAGACTGGGTAGGCTGCACCTTAAATGTATGTAGTTAAAATACAGGAAATTCTGCACTGCTATTTTCTTAATTTCTACTGAAAGAGACTAACAAACTGGCTTTTACTGGCAAATTTCACTCCTGTATTTGTTTTCTGGTGCTGCTCTTACACGGAGAAATCACAGGCTAGGTTGAGAGAGCAGAAGAAATTCCAGGACTGTCCTCTAAAACTCCCCTGTGCCCAGTTCTTTGTTCTTGCCTGTGGTGTGTGTCCAGTCTTTGTATTGCCCTAAGTGAGAGCCTCACCTAGGGCTGAGGAGTGCACAAACTCCATCTCTCACTCTCACCCATTTGCTTCCAGGGCCAGGGGTCTCTGCTACTGCTGCAAACAGAAGTACAGAGCAGCTCCACAGGCAGCTCCTCCTTGATGCTGCAGGGTCTGGAAAAGGGTCTGAGATTGAAGGTTCCAAGGCTGAGTTTCCAGCTGCTCGATTAGGACATCCCAGAGAGCACAGGGACACATGCTTTGCTCTGTCCAAGCCTGAAGGAGCAGATGTGCTATTTCAGAGATATTGCAGAATTATGGAAAAAATTCCTACTGACAGCTGATTTTCTTCTCTCTTCTAATGCCTTCTGCTGCCACTCCTGATTCTTAGGAGCCATTTTCCTTCTCCTTCTGCATAAAAAAATACTTTTGAATTTGAGCTACTCTTGGTCAACTTGAACCTCTGTCCCATATTGAATGTATTCCTCCTGTACTACATTTTTCAAGCCCATCACTTAATGGCCAAATAATTTTGTCAATATGTTTTAACATTTTTTAGAAGGCTTATTTTACCCTAATATTTGCTGGTTTTTACTTTTTCCTGTGCTTTCTGATCTGTATGAACCAACCTGTAATAATTTTTGTTTGCTGGACACTCACTCCTACCATCATTTAGAGGCAGTTGTTGACTCAAATAGCTTTGGGAATCTTTTCTTACAATTTTCTCCCTCTGCTTGTTTGGCAAATCCCTTCCAGGTTTTGTGATTTTGATTAGAGGAGTTTTCAAGCCTCCTCCACATTCAAACTCCTGAACATTTCAGTCCAGTTGACTTTACTAACCACTTCTTTCAATTTCACAAACTTTGCTCTCCTGAAATGACTCTATTTATTTTAAACTTAATCTTAACTTCTGCTCATACAATGCAAGGTAATTTTCTACAATCAGCTCCTTTAGAAGGTCCTTAAGCCTACACAAAATCTAGTCTAGAATAAGTAAGTGCAAACTCTCTCTGCCCTTTTGTGATTGGGACAGAGAAAATGAACAGTGTTTACTCTACACTTTTATTATCATAATGAAGCAATAAGATCTGTAAATACAGTTTTCATGTATAATGAGCCTTAAATTTGTACAAGTTTCATCAGGAAAACTTTTATTTTGCAAATGAACTGAAATAACACATTCTGAAGGTAAAATTTTGGCTTTATGGGAATAAACAAGGAACTGAGTTTAGTACTGTTAGGACTTTGCCCAAGAGTTGTGAAAGCACTATCAAGTGTGGGAGCTCTCAGCCCGCTCTTAGAGAAGCTGGCTGTGCATCACATCCAATGTGTCAGGAAAAACAGGCTGATAAAAGGCATCTGGGAGCAGTCTCATTATTTTTCACTTTTGCATGTACTCGGTGTACTTTAGAAAAAGTTCTAGGTAATTGTTAGGAGTCCAATGTGGTGAGAAAATGTTGACCTTAAAGTGTAATGTAAAGCTTAAAATACAGGCCCAAACTAAATCATGGGTGTTACAGTCATGTGCACTGGGGTTCAGACATTATCTTCACATGAGGCGATACAGTTTTTTTCTTTTAGCTTAGTCTGCTTTTGCTTTATTAGTCTTGTAACTAAGGATGGATAAAAAATTCTAATAAGAATTCATTTGAATTTTCCTTCCTCATGCAAAAACTACAGGCATAGACTACCCTAATTTGTAGCTTCGTGATACTCAATATTCAAGAAGCATTCAGGTGTCTAGGCTGCACTCTAAACGTCCTTGCAATACAGTGCAACTGTTTACTCCACAAAATATTCCAGGAATTCATTACCTTGTTTTGCACAAAAGTTTCCATCATTTACCCAGAAGAGAGAAATGTTATAGCATGCCACCAGCAACAGACAGAAAAATCCCAATAACAGATAGGCAGGAGGCCATCTTCCCTCTGAGACATCTGTGTACTTGGGGGGTGGTGGGAATGGGTGGGCCACTCTCCAGGTTGGCATAGGTAATTTCAAGATAGTTTAAATATTCTTACAACCTGCTTCAGTCCAGATCTGGTGGGTGGGATGTCACAGAAGAACCAAGGAGGGGTTGGACCCTGTCTCTGTGGCAGCACAGAGTAGGGAGCAAAGCAAACTTTCCACCCCAGGCAGCTACACTGGTACCTGTCACACAGCTCCTTGCAGGTGTCTGCACGGTGTTGATGATGTTCTTGCACCAAACATTCAAAACTTAGGAGCATTAAATACCATTAAAAATATTAAGTTCCCATTTTCCAGTCAGTTGCTTTTTGCAATGCAAAATTGTTTATAACAATGTTATTATCCTTAGGCATTTCAGATTCTGGGTACAATTACAAGTCAAATTTAAAAACTGGACTTGAAGTCACAGTTTGCTTCAGTTCTTGTGAAATTTTCCCCAGAAGAAATTATGCCAGTGTGGGAATTATGTGAGAAATACCTACAAATCCTAGTTACTTGGCTCAAGGAACAAATTCTTAATATATTCACCGGTTTTATTTGAAGGACTCATGCTATGTTTTTATTTAATTTCTTCAGTTCCTGAGAGAGATGAGCACAGGATCTGAGACACCTGAAGGAGCAGATCTGCACCCAGCTCAGCAGGTTTTCACATGCCAGGTGTTTCCTTTTGCTCATCCACTCTATACAATGAAGCCTGTTCTTCTTTGCTACCTGTCTTGTATCTGGAAACAAATATATTTAAGATAGGGAACATGAGCAGGAGAAACAAATCAGAGTGGACCACATATTGTAATGAAACATACAGATTTTCTTCTTCTCTAGTATTTACTAGAGAATAGATATCAGGTTTCTGACTGACCAAACCAACTGCAGCAGGCTTTGTAGACAAATGACATTTTAAAAAGCCTTTTAAATCCAGGTTTCTCATGATCCCTCCTGGCAAAGAATTAATCAGTTCAACATGTGAGGGGGTGTCTTGGTCACTGTTGAGTGAATGTCTAAATTGCATGCAGACAAAACAGTCTGTTTGTTTTTCTTTCAAAGAACAAGCTTTGTAGTTTCATGAAGGACTACAATTCATATTTCTTCCTGAAAGGAAAAAAATAATATCTATATTTATATTTTTGTTCTGCGAGCGTACTCTTTTTCACTTGGGTGGTAAGATAACATTGTACTTAATAAACTGTGATCTTTCTAAAAGCTGCCCTCAAAAACATAGTAGCTTAAGCCAACTATCAAAGTTGTCAATAATTATGTTTTACAATTTCATGGTTGTCATGTAAGAATTCAGATAAGTTAAACAAGAATGACTAATTGCTATGGCAAAATGTTACGGACATTTACAAATAATCAGTCATTGTAATGAATTACACCCTTGTACTACAGCTAATTATTAATGCTTGCTTAACTTTGGGGGGAAGGAGGTGGTAGTTATTTGATTACTGATTATAATTTTCTAGTTACAGCTGACAGCCAAATATTTTTCTTTCATTCGCAAATAACGGCTATTAGGCTAAAATGTGTCTGGGCAAATCTCCTATGTCTTTGCACAGTACTGCAATAGGAGCCCAGCACCGGGTAAAAGCCAGGGCTCGGGCTGGGACACTGTTTTTTTCTCACCATACAAATGCAGGTTTTTCTAAAAACGTTTCTCTTTCTCTCTTCTCCTGTACCACTCACAGCATTCACTCTTATGCTATGAGGTGGTTTCTCCTGGGAATGAAACTCAGGGAGAAAGAGTGAATGTCTTTTAGCCAGTGGCAGTCAAGAATACTCTTGACAAAACGTTGCAAAATCTGTTTGTGGCCACTGCCTGTAACACAGAGAGTACAGGCATTGGCAACCCCACTTCCAGGGCTGCTTAGAGCAAAGGACCAAAGACAGAGATGTGTGCTCCACAGGGAGAACTGTTGTTGGGTTAAGGAGAATTTTAGAGAGGAGGGTCTTTAACACACCCTTTAATTTTGCATCAAAAGTGATGTCAAGAGATACTGCAAATCTCTTGCCTCCTCATATGCTGGTTAAGAGGTTAACTTCCAAATAAACCTCCAGGTAAATGCAGCATGGCATTACTCTTTCCATTTCAATTTTTAACAAATACCTTGCTGTACTATCAGAGCCCTCAGTTATTTTTTCTTCTTAACATCCTGTCCAAACATATCCAGTGCCATTTTGTTCATATGTACACACCACATTGTTTTGCCACGTCAGTTTGTCATCTTTACATTTCATTCTCGTTGTCAGATTCCAGCTTCATTATCTTTTGATAGACCATTATTTCACCTCTGCCACACAAAATGTTACTCTTTATTTGAAGCAACCCTGGCTTGAAGACATTTAGAGGAATCACCTCTGCCACTTCCACTAATGCACTGATGAAGTTTACACATTCCTTTTAGTCCTCAAAGGTATTAATTTTTATAAGGTTTTTTGTCTTCTGAGTGTGTGGAAACCCTTTTGTCATTTTTTTAAGTAGCTGAACAATACATGAAACATAACCTTGTAACTGTTCATGCGCTCATTCTTTGGCACCCTGTGTCACTCTGGACCTTCACTATGGCAGCTGAAAGACTTCAAATACAATGACTGTATATACCATTGTATAGATATATAGACATATAGATAATCCTCAGCTGTACACTGAGGATTCCAACAAATCAATGCATATTCGAGTCAGTAAAAACAGGACCCTGTTCTGATTTCTTGTGTCAAATTTTTTCTCCTCCATTTCAAAAAATAATAATTAAAATTACTGTCCATATACTTCCACATAATTTGTGGAACTTGGTATAAACTTAATTAATGGTCTAACCTAATGCAGTGAACAGCAAGCTCCCACAGCAGAGGGGTGGGTCCATGGGATGCTCTTTGGCCACCGTGCAGGGTCAGTAGCTCTGGCAGAAAAGTAGGGCCAGCAGGCAGGGGAGAATTCTTTCATCTTCTTCATAAGAAATGTTGGAGCCTTTACATCTGAGTGCTTAGTAACCACTCCCCTGTCCGCTTCAGGGATAACTGAGGTGTGAACAGGAATTATTTCCACAATTTTGGAATGTGATTTAATTACAATTAGAACCAATGTCAGTTATGTAGATTTCTGAGTTATTAAGTTCCTTCAGTAGATAAACAGACTTCCTTGCTTAGCTCTTTGACAGTCTTTTGGTGGTTTTAATTTCTCTATTAAATTACAAGACTGTTTTCCATCTAAGAGATGTTCAGTTGTGAGCATAAGAACAACTTATTAGATTGAAAAACCTGAAGTTTAATTTAATGGTGGTATTATCAGTCAAATGATTAGCTGCCATCTCTAGCTTTACCTTGAGTACCAGAGTCCTAGAAACTAAAGTTGTAATAATAATAAATAAAAAGCTCAAGAACAATCTGTGTGCTAAGGAAATGCAGCAAAGTTTGAACAGAGCCAGAAGGAAAGGAAGATAAAAAGTGTAAATTAATCTTAGCCAGAGAGAAACTTAGAAACTCTAAAAATACTGCCTGCTGTCTCTTCCCATATACCTTCAGCAGCAGGCAGCTACCAGCATGTCAGTCTGTGTCTCTGAATACATGTAAAGATAGCTGATATCCCAAGGCATCTGAAAAAGCTGCCACCAAACCCAGAAGTCCCGAGGATCCAGTAGGGACCCTGGCAATAACAGATAACAGTGATGGGGAGAGGAAAGGCTGCAATTCACATGTATTTTCACTCATTCCCTACCATTTTTCTCAAGATGTCTGTCATCCCCCAACTATTAACTCTTCAGGCTATGCAGATGTAGACACCAAAAACTGACTACAGCAACTGCAATTCATCTTTACTCTTCAGCAAGTATTTCTAGGCTAAAAGGTAGCTTTTAGCAGGCTGATACTGAAATCTGTGTGGCATTTGAAAGTAAGTATTTAACGGGTGTGTGGGGCTGAATTGGAGCCAGGTGGGCTTCCTGAGGGGCCTCCTACAAAAAAACACTGGCACTAGCTTCTCGCTAAAAGTCATCTTCTGCTGAGCAATGTATCCAAGTGAAATTAAACACTCAGGAAATGCCATCTGTAATGCTTACAGAACCAAGAAAGCATTAGGAAAACATGCAGAAAATGAACACATCATCTAATTTGTCTCAACTGGATCTCATCCTGAAGCTGAGCAACAGGAGTGTACTCCACCCACCTTCTCACCCAGACCCACCTCACACAGTGGTAGAGACCCTGTGCAAAAGAAGCACCTGTGCACCTGGAGCTTTGGTGGATTGCACAGTTTCCGTAGGATATTTGTCCATGATGGTGTTCCTGTCAATCAAGAGAGGATCCACCAGGCAAAAGGCTAGGAGTTTTTGCAGCGCTTTGGGACAAAGGAGAGCCACTAACTAGGGCTTGACTCCAACCTAATGGGAGGCTGACCCTGCTTAAGGCAGGTCTCTGTTAGAAGGATGGAGGCTTTCTTCCAGTTCTGAGTTTCATCCACAGTTTATGCTGTAGCCTGGCCATCTACAGAGCATCAGATTATAGTTGGCTGTAAGTCTCCTCATCTGGCAGGAAGGTGTGAAAGAGGATTTTGAAAGAAACATGCAGTGGAATTTCTGTTATTTATGGCTCTTTCCTATTAAAAGTCAAGGAGCTTTGTAAGTATTTAGTGAATTGATTTTTCTCCTACCTTCCTATCTCTTCACATTTTTAATCTGCTCAATGGAAATGCTGAGAGGGAGCCGAGGGCCTGTGGGGAAAGTTGGTAGAATCAGAAACACATTCAACATAAGAGTCAGTGAGAAATCTTAAGGATTACTTTTTTCCCTGGGAGAAAATATTTCTTTAAAGTCATCCCTAGTTTTACATGGAAAGGGGGCTTGGTTGTCAGGTTGGCCCAGAAATTTTACTTTCATCGAAGTTTAGATTGAGCTAAGCTGTTTAATGTTTCTCTTCTCCCTGATCTTTTCCCTAAAGGGGGACCAGGTTTCTAGTGCTTTTTAACTCTGCCAAGTAGATTTTCATACAATTTTCACCAAATTTCTTCCTCCTTTCTACAAGTTCAGTTAGTGCCATGCCATAGGGTTTCTTTATAAGAAAAAACGCAAATTCTCAAAAAAGACATTTTTTGCCAGTTTTGCTGTCAAACTGGGTCTTTTATGATCAAGACCTCAAAATTTCAAGAAGAGCATAAAAATTGACATATTTAGCTTCTGTTAAATAATTACAATAAAATAACAAATACACACATCATTTTGAATTATCTCCATATCATATAAGAATGAAAAAGCGTTGCCCCATCAAGTAAGGCGCCAAACATTTAAGGATGTAGTGTTCTTTGGAAATATGAGAAAAAAGAAGAAATCATGTTTTCAAAGTGCAAAATAACCATTGGATAACATTATTAGCAGTGTGTCACAGAAGCATTGGGCAGGAATTCATTCAGGTTCACCAATGTTTAGGTTTTTTTTGTAAGATAACCAATTTTCCATGAAGCACAAGATACTGAAAACTCCATTACAAGAAGGTGATGGTGACTGCTTGTATACTGTTAGGGATGGTGTATGATCTGTGAATTTTGCAATGTTCATGTCCCCATGAATGCTGTCAAGTTACACATCAAGCTTCTCTTCAACCTCAGCCTCCCCTTCATAGCACAGCAGTAGAACCCCTTTTATCCAATATGGGCAAGTTCCTAAATCCCTACTGCTCCCTGCTGGACTGCAGCTCCACTGGCTGTGACCTGGAGAAAATGATGCTGTTCAGGCAGAGGGTGGTAGGATGTGACCCTCAGAATCCTTAAGGTCAGAAAATATTTAGGAAAATCCTCTTCTTCTGAGGTTCTCACCTTGATGTTCCTCACCAGGTTTGTCCTGCTGCCTCTCACTCTTAATATGAAAAGGAAGGGAAGAGTTGTTCATGTGATGGTTTGGATAAAAGCACTTATAAAAATTGAACAGGAAAAGGAAAATACAGGAGAAAGAGAGACTTTACATTGAGAATTGTATAAAGGTATCTGGTGGTACGACCTAAAGCCTCTGTGTAGCTGAGATATCATTTAGGAAATTACATTTTTACTCCACAGACAAGAAATGTCAGCCTTTGGTCTTATCTAAATACCTTACTTTGGGGTATTTGTGATTTTTCCTCATCCTTCTGAGTTTCTCTGAGGAAAAGAAAGTGATGCAGCAGCCAATAATCAGCATAAACAACCTCTAGACTTTAGTGAATTTTCCTGCATTAACAGCAGGAGGTCTCTCATAGAAAGAGGCCTTCTTTTCCAGGATGTCTAAAGGCAAATATGCATGTAGGATTTATTTGTAGTACAGTAACACAAAGAGGCTCCAGCTGAGATAACAACATTGCTTTTTTCCAGGTGCTCTTTACACAGAAAAATAGAAGTCCTTGTGTCTGAAAGCTTACAACCTATCTACAGGAGACAAAGTAGATATTATTGCCCCTTTCCTTACACAGACGGCATTAAGACACTAAGCAATAAAATAATTACTCCAGAAATCACAAGAGGAGTCCAGAATCTAAATCTCCCATACTTATTGCTTGGGTAGAGTGACCTAAATTTTCCTTTCCCCCTGCTCTGGGCAGTTGGGTTTGATCTGACATGGTGACAAACGTGGCCCTGCAGAGGATGGATAGAACAGGCACAGGGCCAGGAGCAAACCAACATCCACTCATGGACACTCCAGGGCACCACACAACCCTCCCACTGCAATGTCCTCTGCTCAAGGGAAGCCAGGGCTGTTTGCTGCAGAAAACAGCACAAGAGGCCCCTTGAAATGACCCATGTCCACAAACAGGAAGTCTTCTTCCTTGCTCCCAAATCAGAGATTTTCTTCTACTCCAAAACATAAAGTTTTAGGCCTTGTGGGATCCTTTTATTACCACTATTAGCTTTCCTTTGGATGATCTCATCATTCATGTAAAATTCAATTCCTACATGAGAAATATATACAAATAGAGAGGTCAAAGAAACTCATAGGGATTAGCCCTCTCTGATCTCCTTTGGGAAACTGAAAACTTTTTTATTCATGTTCTGGTTTTCAGACCAATAATTTTCTGTATTTATTGAGTCTTCTGAGAATTTTCTCCCAGCTTTGAGAAATTTAGCCAAATCCCCTTCCCATTCCCTATGGATATCCTGGCTTTCCTTTCAGTCACTTGTGCAGTACGTTTTTGTTAAACTAGTATTGATTGCCACAAAAGTCCTACACATTTATTAAAGCACTATTAAAATTTATCTTGTAGAGTGTTTATTTATGGGAAAGAGATAGTACACTTGAGTCCCTTCATGCCCTCAGTAGAAGCAAAGTTGAATTAACTCTGACTCTACCCAGCAGAGCTGAAAGGCATCAGCAAGATTAAACATTTCCACAAAGGGTCGCATCCATGCACATAAAAATGGGTTTACCAGCACCTTGCCTCCTTTCCCCTCTTCTTAAGTACGTGTATTATCTTTGCTAATATCCAGCTTTATGATATTAACATACTTGATAATTTTCTTGAAGAAATATACAGTTGGACTAGCAAATTAATGCAAATGTTCTGCCAAAATCCTGGGAAAGCATTTATCCCTTGTTGAGTACAAGAACCTCTTGCAGTTTTACTTCTGCCTCTAGCATTCATTGCCAGACATATTCCTGCTATCAGTCTTGTCTATATCTCTATATGCAGCCTTGTTTCATCTACTGAAAAGAAATTGCAGTATTTATTTGAGTTTTGAGTAATACCTGCCTGTTCTGAATCTGTATCCACCTCACCTTCTCTTTCTCTATTTCCTTTAAAAATATGCAACTGAAGAACTTCATGCCTTTTTTGAGTGTTCTTTCTGAGTTATGAGTCAGCTTGACTTAGCAATTCTCACCTCAGCACTACGATTTTTCACTTCTAACACACAGCTCTCTTCACCCACCACAAAATTTTTCTGTTTCTTAGAGGCTCTCTGTCTGACTACCCAGGCTCAATATCAATAAGGTAGTTATTTATCTGTTTACATCCAGTGCTTCTTTTCAGAAACCTTTCCATGTCACTTCTGATACAAACTCTTAATCATACAAACAGCTTTGTGACCCTCCTCTGCATTGAGGCCTTATATTTTCCAGTCCAATCTCATGAAAATTATCTGTCACATTTAATCAAACTTAAGATTTTCAATTTATTAGTCATAGCTGTCCTATTTGTGTCTCAAATGGGATTTAGTTCATGTTCACTTGGTCCACGATTATTTTCTATAATGTCATTTCTTCTACAACTTTACTCGCTGCTTACCTAAATCAAGTCTAATAAAATATTGCCTCTTGTAGCTTCAGTGATTATTTAGTGAATAGAGGTTGGTTATTACACCTTTGAACATCTGAGCACAATTAGTAGTACTTTTTTCTCCCGTCTATTAACATACATGAAGGCCATCCAAAATAATATTTTCCATGCTCAGATAAGACTTTGGGGTCTACAAAGAACTGACAGTACCTTCCTAGTAAAATTTTTCTTGCAAGACATTTCAAAATATACAGTGATCCAAACAGTTTCTTTTTTAGCCATACTTATTTCATTTTTCCAAGACACACAGTGAGGTATCTATATGATACCAGAGAAGTTGCAAAGTGGTTGACTAGGGATTTTGTTTAAAAATTATCTGGCAGTTTGTGGAAATTTTTTCTTTGTTGAGAGGTGTACAACGACATATTTGATTTTCTCCTTAGCCAGATTAAAATCAGATAAAAAGATTTCTGCTCATGCCTTCAAAAATATGCATTTGGGTGGAAGACAGAAAAAGAAAATGGGATCTGCACAGAGGAATCAGTCTTAATAATTTACTAGTCTTAGAAAAGAGGGTTTATAGCTGAAACCTTTTTGTATTTTTAACATTTGGTGCTAAGGTTCCATATAAGATAACTATAAACTATATGTAAGGTTGCCAAATTAATTATTGTAGAAGAACGTAAATTCAATTTATACCACTGATAATGCAATAGAAGTTCACACTTCGGGAAATAAAAATTTTTCAAATAGAATTGAAACACTTAATTTTTCAGATACTATTTTGCAGTAAGACTTGCTACATAAATTTTGTGTTTCAATAGAATTTTTTTTTTCAGGTGAAAGCCAGAAAACATTTACATTTGCATTTATGTTTAAAATGTGGCTGCCACTGATCAGGGAGTGAATGCATAAATCTTAATTTTAATTACCAAACAAAAACAAAGGAATCCTTATTTGAAATGTAGGTGTGCTACTTGGAAAGCTGTAGCTGACTGATATCTCACTACTCTCCTCGATTGGAAACTGAACATTTTCACAATAGCATACAATTGAGCTTCCTTTCCTTGAAACTCATAAGCAATGCAAGTGTATAATGAAGGTCTCAGTATAATAACTGTGCTGTTTATTTTAACCTCCAGAGAGCTCTGTTCAATCCCATCTCTCGGGTGCCTTTCTTAAAACCCCTGAAAGAAAAAAAAATCTGACTTTCTGTGTTCCAAAGGCACTTAACATTACATCATGTGTCTTTATAATTAACTTTTTTTATAAAGATGGGGTTTTTTCCAAAGGCCTGTTTTCTCTCACTGCTTAAGAGAGTGGCACCCAACTGAGAAGTTGCACTGAATGGTCATAGGGTCTTTCAGCTTTCCCATTAAGACCTGCTTATTTGAATGTTTTATAATGTGGCCATTTTTATTCACATCAGGCTAAATCTTGGCAAGTGTGTCCCAGTTTAGGAGTAAATTGTTTGTACGGAACTGAATTGATCTAGTTGTTGCTCAGTGAGAGTGATGCCAGAAACCACAGGTCCTGAGGTCAACTTCCACCTCACAGGCAAGCCAGAGGCTAGCTAGGCATTAACCAAACTTTGGTTTGGGACACCTATGCCCTCCATCCCTCCCATTTCTGTCCTGCCCTCCCAGTCAGTTCTGTCTTTACACTTTCTGCAGGAGCCCAAGTGAAAGCCATTTCTTTCCTTATCAGGCTATTTGGAGAATATCTATGTTATTCTAAACCAAAATATTGCCATTTTGCCAGGAACAAGAGGGACTCCAAACATTATCTACAAGGTTCATGTGGATGTTACATTCAAGACTAGATTCTCAAGCAGTGCAGATGCAGGTGTGGAACATCCAGGCATGGATGGTCCTAGACAGGCCACAGAGCTCATCCCCAGGAAAGCTTGTCTTGACCACCAGGCCACTACTTGGGCATCAGGCAAGGGAGCATCCCAGTCTGAAAACCCCCCCAGAAATCTCCTGTAACAGGCTGCAAACCACAGCCCTCATGTAATATCACTTTGCTGCTCTCAGGGAGCCTAGATTATATTATTATTAAAATTAATGCATTTTAATTTCAACAGATCTTTTAAATTATTATTTGATGCCTCTCAAAGTGGGAATAATACTGTCTTGTCTTCAAAACATACTGATTGCATTCTAAATACATTGTATTCTATTACAAAGAAAAAGAAATAAAGTAATAGCCTACTGTTGAAGTACTTCTTCCACCATTGGTTTTAGCAACATAAACAGCATATACAGGTCTTAGGGTGGTTCATTGCTGATTTTTTTCTTTTTAGTTATGAGGCCCACTTTCATTTCAACTGAAACAGAAATTATTTTCTGAGTACTAAGTAAAAGCTAAAGTGTTGCTTAATCCTAATAGCAAACTCATCTTTTTATTATCTGTAGTTCATCATGGAAATCTGAGATGCTCTCTCTCTTGTGTCCCGTTAGACATGCCTACAAATGGAATCAGGCCCAGTAGTGCATATCTAACACTAAATTGTGTTGAACAGCTAAGCTGGTCTGTTGCTCTGTATTTGATAAAGTTGTTCTTTAGGTGCCTTAATTGTAAGTAATTTGACAGTTTTAGTTTCCAAGTTCAACACTGTTAACAGACACATGAAGTTTGCGTATTCCCTATGTATCCCATTGTGAAACTTAAAGTCTGCTGTCAGTTGGCATGTAAAATCAATTATTTTTTAAATGCAGTGGCTTAAAATCACTTCCTCTACTTCAATGCTTTTAACCGTCATCCTTTGGAAATCTTTCTATTACATGGCACTGAATCCTCAACAAAATAAATGAAATCCTGTATCATTTTATGCCACTTCTGTCTGCACAAATATAGGGCTTTTATACAAAGAAGTGGAATAACAAAAAATTATCATACTTTTCTTATTATTTTCCCATTTGATGCAAACTTTATAAAACACTTTTGATCAGTGGTGCTCTTTCCTGAGAAACTAACTTTTCCATGTTTGCTCAGTGCAGGTAAGTACCAAATAGAGGTAAGCTTGGTAGAATTTAGTTTCAAATGTTACAGTGCAGACTGTAACTATCTACAACATCCAAAAGAGTTCAATAGCTATATAGAGTGAATACCAGCTAGGTCATCATTTTCATAGACATAACACCCTAAAACTAATCTAAAATTAAAAGTCTGCACACAATTTTCTGTTGATTTTCGTTTTAAATGACCAAGGCATTTAAACTTTTGCAGTTCATTGTGGAAAGTGTTCTGCAGAAGGGTAGACCTCAATATCAGAATGTATATTCTGGAGGCTTTAATCTTCCTGCACTTTATTCACCCTGTCCCAGCCAGTAACTATTTCAGGGCTGCCCTCAGACATGGCCCTCCTTTTGCCTGACCTATGTGCATGCTAGACAAAAAAAAAGATGAGATATGCTGGGATGCAGACGCACACCCAGCATCTGCTGCCAAGGCAACAGGAACAGGATGTTTCAGATAAAGAAGGGATGACGTTTCAGTCCTGCCAACACCCACTATTTCCTTCAGGAGAGGCCAACTTTGCCAGTAGATCTAGAAGTCATCTAGGATAAACACTTTGCACTTGGCTTACATTGAATTCATCTGACTGAGACAAGTACAAAGTGTGAATTTCAACAATGCTATTTAGAAACTGGAATCTGGGCTCTTCCTTTCATATATATATCGTGAAGACAGTTCTCGGTGCCTTCTTCTTACACCATGGCCTGAGAAGATGTAATCTGATCCTCAGGGTATGTGTCTTCTGCATAACACTGGCACACATCTTTGGCCACTTGTGATATTACTTCATTTCAATCCTCTTGTCAGGTTTGTGCACCTAGGCAGGTATTATGTTGAAAGGCAATAGTCTAAATAGCAGGTGGCTACTCACAGCCTGTGAAAGAAGGTATTTGCATGCAAAATTAGAAAAGGACAAAAAATCTGTAGCTGTGGATAAACACATGAAAAAAATTAAGTTCTTATCCATCTTTTAAATTTCACTAAATGAAATGGGCTGAAAAATTTTATTTCACAGCAAATAACTCTGTTGTGTGATGTTGGGCATGGAAAACTGCCTTTACCTTCCTACGGGGCTACACGTTCCAGCAGAGTAGTAGCTGGGAATGTTCTCGGGAACACCAGAGCACAGGAAAGAATCTGTTAATTGTCTTTTGGAAGCCTTTTTGTGAACACAGGAAGGGAGTGCCGTGTCCATTTAGAGAGTAATGTATGCGCTTGGAGCACAGCACTCTCTGTGAGAAGTCATTGGAGTCTGGCATTGCAGAAAGCCTTGTGCAGCCAGCTCACATGGTTTCAGACACTGGCGTTTTTCAGCCTCTCAGATGCCCTCACAGTTCATCAGAAAACAAGTAGAAAATCCTCTCTGTGTGCCTCCCTAAATGTACATGAAGTATTGTTGAGGCATGTCTGCTGAAAGACCTCACAGCTCTCTGAGCAGCAGTGGCTGCAGAGTGCAAGGGGAGAAGTTGCACGCGGGCCCCAGTACCTGAGACAGGAGACCTGCCTTAAGTTGTGTCAGGGGAGGTTTAGATGGGATATTGTGAACATTTCTTCATGGAAAGGGTTGTTAAACACTGGAACAGGTTGCCCAGGGAAGTGGATGACTCACCATCCCTGGAGGCATTTAAAAGATGTGTCAATGTGGCACTTGGGGACATGGTTTATTGGGGGACTTGGCAGTTCTGGGTTCATGGTTAGATTTGATGATCTTAAAGGCTTTTTCCAACCTAAATGACTCTGTGATTATCCCCTCATAGCCTTCTGCCATCTCCAGTGTGCCTAAAGAAGATAAAATTTTTTATGTTAGGACCTTAGAAACTGCAATAGTTGAATATGCACATGGTGTATTAGGGGACAGGCTACACACTGGCACCACAGGTGATCAAATCTCTAATGGTGAACCAGATTTAGATTGTCTCACAGTCCTTAGAACCAGTGATATAAACCATTATAACATTCCCCATAAATATAGCTTGCATATTTAGATATATCAGGCAAAAATGCTACTTACTATGATAATTATGATTATGACTATTATTAGGCAAACTTCTAGTTCGATTCACAAAATCAGATTTTTTTTCCTTACTTTTTATTTAAGTTGTTAAATAACAGTAGTTGATGCACCACAGAGGAAACATTTGATTATCTGTTTTAGTAAACCACTATGGAACATATGAAAAATTTTAGTGGTTTTGGAAAGACTGAGACAATACTATAGGAAACATTTCTAAAAGCAAAGTAAGCTTGAAAAGTTATTTCCAAAATGTAAGTTACAGTTATTTGAGATAAAAAGTTTTTAGTGATCCTCTGTCCCTGAAGAGTGTATAAAAAAATGAATATACAAATACATATTTTACCTAACTGTAGTCACTGCAGGGTGATTTTAGAAAGTTTGGATTTTTTAAATGAAGCTGTAGTTCTGAGCAATTTTTAAGAGACTGAAATAGAAATTTCTGGGACTATATGCTTACCCTGTTACAATTTAAATCTACAGAACTACGAAAACAGTCTGTCTAACTGTATTAAATTTGGGAAGATAATTGGCTTTACTGGAAATATAATTATGTATCTGCATATTCAGGTATTTTATGTCCACTGGCAGTTATTTTTCAGCCACAGTGTTTTCATTTTACCTAAGAGCTTATTTGGAAGTTTCATTTAGGACAGCAAATAATAAAGGTTAGTGTTAACATTCTTGGCTTTAATGCAAAAGGAAATCCTCCTGAAATATATCTCACTGTACCTTGAATCTGAAGGATTTATGTATCCCCATGCCCAAGTTTATATCATCTAAACAGCAAGTGGCTATTCCACTCCACCCTTTCAAAAGCTTTCCAAAAGCTCTCAGCAAGTGAGAGGGTTTTTCCAATATCTTTCCTTTCTTCTTGTATCCAACAAAAGCATTTTAATATTACAGCAGACAAAGCTTCTCCTGTGCACTGGCCTCACTTCCGCAAAACATTAAGCACATGATTAACTTTCAATGTATTTTTTAAATTTAAGCTCAAAATGTATCCCCGTGTGACAGATATAGCTGATACATCACATATGTGAAAGTAAGTGCATGCCGAAGTGCTTTACCAAATATGAATGGCTGTCCTGTGTGCTGAAAGATAAGTATGTGCTTAACTGGTTGGACATTTCTTGATATCAGTAGAGTTTTGTTCCCTGTATTTTTTTATTTTTAAACAAATCCCACTTACAAACCATAAAGAGATTTTAAAAAGGAGAGTTCTGATGGCTTTATGAGGGGTTTCTGTTCATTAAATACTTAGGACCATGTTTTTACAAATGCATATCAGGGTCTATTTGGGGGCATTTTATACTACTTAAATGAATTATTTTTATGAAGTACAGTACTTTATGTTGTACAATCTTTGATTTAAATGAGCTAAATGACAACCTTTCCTTTTTCTTGATTTTTTTATATAGAAAGTGTTATTTAATTTTCCCATTTTTTGTTCTTTCCTTCTTTCACTTAAAATATTACCATAGTGCTTTTGCTTGTGTATGTGTCAAATTTACTCTCAAAATGAGGCAAATAATGAAAGGTCCCCCAGAACGTCATGGGGTTTTTAGTTAATTAAAGCTAATTGTTCCACAGAAAGTAGATGCAGAAAGTTACACTCTTTCTACAAGTCCAGGTAGCAACTGAGTATGCTAGAGATGATGTGCCCAAGCTCTGTAATTATCGACCCTCCTTTCTCTTCCAGAAGTTCTCTTCCAAAAGAAGATTGTGTGCTCCAGGACAAGATTGTTCTGCTATTTAGTACAACAAATACAGGTAGGGCAGGATTTCAGCTGTGGTGGCAGTGCTATTACTGTTATTTCTATTACTCTGTTACCATTACAATACTATGCTATATAGCCCATAAAAGAGTGCCCCTTCCTAAACTGGTATAAAAATAATGCAATATTCAACCAGCTCCTGTTCCTCCTTTCTCAAATCCCACTTCTTCACAAGAAAGCTTAGAACTTGAATAGCAGGCAAATAATGAAAAAACTGTGCCTACTGTTTTCATGAAATTTATGAAGAGAGCGCCTAGGATTTTTTTTTGTTGTTGTTTATGAGAGTGTTCAAAACATCTGTATATGGATAGAAGAGCATCCAAAACTAAGCAATAATCATTTACACCTAGGAGTGATGAAAAACCCAAAACTTGGGTTTCTTCAGTTTAATTTTTTTATATTGTTGATCTAGAAAAACAAAGATCTCATAGTACTAGCAATTGTAGAAAGTTTACACAGGCGTATTTTCAGAAAGAATAGATCATATCCAAATATCAGAACTTAAACTCTCTTCCCAGTTAACTGTGAGCTTTGCCTGTCACAAGAAATGCAGTCAGTCTCATATCACCTAAAATAATTTCTCAGATCCAGAAGAATTTCCCACAAACCTGATTTATTTTCAGTGCAGTACATTGAGAAATACAATAGAGATTATTTTGTATGAAGAATTTGTACCTATTGCTACAAGAATCAAAATTATTGATATATTTTCACTATCATTGGAATTCCTTCAGGTCGGAACTTGTTTCTGGTGCCATCAAACCAAAACTTATAAAGAGGCCCAGCTGAAAAATCTGTTGCAAAGCTATAGTTTTATACGTGTATTTCTTGAGCCACTTTTATAAGGGGAAATCCCCCAGCCTAAGTTGTGTGCATACATTGCCTTTCAGAAGCCTCTCATTGGTTTTTTGGCTTCGAGGCTCACCCTAAGTATTCCACCAATAGCATTGCTCAGTCCAATGCCTTAAAGTAAGACACACACAGGAGTTGCTGGCCCCCTTTCACACCAGTTAGCTGGCGGCTAAAACCATCCCCACTATCTCCCATATCCTCACTGAAATACCTTCCTTGCTGTCTGTACAGCAGTCTTTATGAGAAGCCCTTTCCTGAGTGCTGGTTTCACATTTCAAAATAGGAGGTACCTTCTGATCTTTTCCAGAAGCTCACAGGCACCAGAAGAGCCATAAGTCACCCAAATCTGGCAGTAAACCTGCCTACATGCCTACTCTTTCTGTTCTCTCTCCTGTGCTTTCATATTTCATCCTGTCTCTTGGTGGTCATGGATGTATATACTTACCTAATAGCAAAGCCTCTTGTGTGCTCTTGATAAAGAGCCCGGGGTCCCACCCAGAAGGTTTCATTGGCACAGGCACAGAGATGTTAAATAACCACAGACAAGCTACAGGTAAAGGCTTCCGGAGCTCACGGGGTTTTGTGATCCCAGATGTGATTATCTTTAATGTGGCAGGGAGCCATACAAAACAGACAGTGCTCTGCTCTGGCTTACAGCTTGCAATAACCTGGTGATAAAGCAGGCAGGTATGCAGTCCTGCTCCGGACAGCTTTGGTCCTGCCCGAAAGTATCACCCAGAGAGTGCAGAGAAGGAATGACAAAGGGAGTCAAAAGAAGGTGATGAATCCCTGGCACTGTTAAGAGCTAGTTAAAATGTTTTCATTTCCAGTTGTGATTGATGAGGCTAAGGAAAGGGTCAATCTAAGATCACTGTTTTCCTTCATTTTCTGAAGAGGCACAAGATAGATTGCAACCAAGCTGCTTTTTGTTTTCTGTACTTTACAGCAGTAGTTAATGATCCCAGTAAACAATATATTTAATAACACTATTTGGAGCAACAGTGTGCACCTGTTTTAATTTACAGGTTTTGCAAAAGCAGGGCCAAGGTCTGGCTTCTGGAAAAATGGGAATGAGATCCAGCCACATCTCTCCTGGACAAGTTCCTTTCTCACCACTCTCACCTGGCAGCAGTAGAGTTCTACATGCAGCTGAATATTTTCAAGGGGTTTGGAAATATTTTATTTCTGAGTAAAATCTACTTTTCTTAATTACTTGATTCATTCTCAGTTTTTCCTGTTGTGTTGGTCATAAAGAAGCCAGCTAACATTATTTGAAATGCATTTTAGATACATCCCCTAGTAAATACTGTCAAAAGTCTTGCTGGCTCACCTGTGGTCCATTGCTTCTATTACAATGAAATCCATGGAAAAGGCACAGCAGTGTCTTGAGAGACCCTTTATAGGCTGCACAATAAAGTGAAAGGCTTGGATAAGGATGTGCCATTAAAGATTGCAGATTTAAAGCCACATATGTGGCAGGTATGTTTGCTTGTACAGAGAATACACAGCAGCTTCCTATTTCCAGTGACCAGAGTCCTGGCATATTAACGTGGAACAAGTTAAATAAATGTCAGAGCATCTAATCGCCTAATATAACCATAGTAAATGATGATAATTTACTGCAATAGTGTGACAGTGATAAAATAAAACAGGATATAAACTCAGGTAGGTAGGCACTAAGATGGACTGCAGATTTTCTTTTTCTCAAGAACAGTACAGGTATTTTTAAGTGGATAAACCAAAATATTCCTCAAATATCTAAATTTAGGCTCAGGAGTTTATCACACTCACACCAGCTCCATGCACCTCACTGAGAAAGGTCAATGCAGCACAACCCAGACTGTGCAATGGGTTCTCCTACTGGGAAGCAACTGTTGGGATCAATGGAATGGCCACAAGAGTCAGGCTCGGGCACTTACAACTGAAACCTGTAAGCATTATGAAAAATATTTCAATTTACAATGAAGTGAGGGAAAGATTTATAAAGAAAATCTATATCTGTAGTTCCCTAGGCAAGCCATCTCTTTTACTGATTAGCTCAAGCAGTTTTCACTCTGCTTGAATAACCTGCAATTATTTGCTTTATCAGCTGTTCTGTTCATTGAATCTGGACACCTGCTTAGGAAAAGGAACTTCCACCCTATGAATTACATCACAAGCCAGGTTAAAAGAAACTATTGAATTTCAGACTTGCTGCATGCAAATTTATGAATTTCCAGAAACCAGAGAAACTTGTTTAAAATTGTTCGGCAAAGAACAGTTTTGGGGAAAGTCACCAACACTACATGAGAGTCCAAGAACAGAAGAAGGAGCTGACCATTATTTTGTCTAAATATAGAAGTCTTCAGCTCTGTATTTTGGTGATTACTGTGCTTTTAAGGGAAGTATAAATTTCAGATGGGATCTTCTAAAAGAAACTCCCACCAAGTACACTGTGTGTCTCAAAGCCTGGCAACAGCACATTGTCTTTCTACCTTTTCAAAAACTTCTCTTTTGGGCCAATACTAGTTTTCAAAAGAAATTGTGTAACTTTCTCAAACATATAAATAGATCTCATGTCCAGCTTGGTGTGTAATCCCTCTAGTAGATCTGTCTTTAACTTCCACCCTCCAGAAAAAGATAGATGGATGCAGTAGGTTATGTAGGCAAGATTTAAGTTGATTTAATTAAACGAAGCTCTTAAATATTCAAGATCCTTTCCCTTCCAATGTAAACATGAACTATGTCCTCTCCTACAATAGTGCTCTCAGCAGGGACTTCCTGTGGATGTTTTGTTAGCATTTTCATGTGTCCATGTGCCTGCCTGTGACAGTACAGGTTGCTGCAACATGGCAAAGTGCCCTGTGGCAGTCACTGCCCAGCGCAGCACATTATTGACACTCCCAAGGGAGCAGAGCAGGTGTGCCCTGTTGGTCTGTCACCATGGCTAAGCGGGTTCACAGTTTTCCAAGGCCAGAAGGGAGTGTTATGACCGCACACCAGCTTCACATTTCTGCTTTAGTATGCAAAGGAACATTTAAGCAAGACTGGAATAGGACAGCTCTAGAGGAAACAGATATCCTTATCCTTCAATATTGAACAGAAATGTCAGGTTAGGACCTTGTTTTTCTGACAAAACAAGAGATGATTATCAGCACTTGCATCTCAGTCTGTAACTTCCACTCAGGTTTTATCCATTTTTCTGTGATGAGGGAACAAGCCCCCTGTTTAAAACTAAACTGCTCCTCACTTTCAGGAACAGACTTCCTGAAATTTATGAAGATCACTAACAAAAGCACTCACTTCTTCATTCCCATTGAATATTCAAAAGATAATCACAGGAAAACAGCCTTTCAATAGTTTGGAGCCTTAACTTACTGCAACAATTAACTTAAAATGCAAAGTCCTAGCAATCAGAGCTACATAAAGGTTACTGGATGGTCTCTAGACCCCCCAGGAGCCTTGACACATGAGATTATACTAACTTATAAGACAGGCTTCATTTATGGGAAGACAAAACTATAATATGAACAAGCAGACTGGGCAAAAACAACCATGGCATATGTTGGGGGATGTGCACTGCCAGAGGGCTGGTGGGTGAAATGCAACCCTTTTGACTCCCCTTTCCTCCTCACCCTGTCCACAAATCCTTGTGTCTTCAGCTCCAACAGATGCTTCGAAAAACTTTCTTCAGGTAGAGAAGAAGTCAAAGACGGAGGGCATCTCTCCTTCCCTCTATTTTTGGAGCAATGTGGGATAGCAGAAAAGAGCATGGACTTCTANATATTTTTCCATACCGTCTGAAACACAGCTAGTACATATATGTGTGTATATACACTCACACAGCAGCATTATTAGATCACATTTAGAGCATAATATACAGTCCCAGACTGGCAGGGGAATTTCAGTCCATCAGAAACAAACTCTGGTATTCTATCAGCACTATATTTAAAATAAATCAAGTTTGAAGTCTGGGGCATGTCACTGACATACAACAGAGGATTCAGGGCTGACTCAGCTGCCAAGAGTGAAAGACTACTGCTTGTGGGTGTAAAAGAGGAATTTGATTAAAAATATTTGGAGTATGCAAGCAGGGCTATATTCAGGGAAACACCTAAATCAATAGACATCAGCTTTCAGCCTCTCTTGGGGAAGGCCAGAAATTACTCTCACCTGTAGGAAAGTAAATTCTACTGAACACTTGCAATGTAATGATAAAACTTCAATTCACCTAAATGGAAGTACCTGACTATAAAAAGTAATTGATTACATACTTTAAAAGAGAAAAGGCAATTACAGGCTTAGAATACAGGAAAATTCTATTATATACAGGATGAAAATTGCTGTACTGTAAATAAGATAAACTCTCATTTACGTATTTATCTAGAGAAATTCTGATCTACAATGGCTACCTCAGAAAACCATTGTGCCCTGTGAAGTTGTTGAGTAAGTAAAATGGAATTTACATCCCAGTGAACTGGGGAATGAAATATTATCAGTATAAATGCTTTAATTTTTCCTTGGTTATAGTATTATTTTTTCAAATTAAAAACCTGATCCTGCAAACATTATCTCTCCTGCCCACAAGCAAATTTACTGATGTTTAAATATTTCTAATTTGTGCTTACTTTCAAATAGTCCAAGAACTTAGGACTTTGATCTGAACACGAGAATTCACCATATAATTTGAGTAAAACATTTTTTAATCTTTGGGTGATTATCAAAACTTTCATTTGCACTCTACATTTTTGAGAGGGTCATTGGACATTGCAAATTATACTATGCACGATTCCTCCATCCTTGAAGCCCTTTGACTGGCAGACAGCAAAGTAGAAACCAGTGAATTACACTCTGTCCTCCTGACCTTTAGGTTAAGCCAAGTCCGCTCTGCAGTATCATCAATGAAGCAGTCACAGTTTTATTGCCCTCCTTCCAAAAGGTTGCTGAGCAGTAAAGCTACACAATGGTATTGTATTCAAAGGGCAAATCTGAACACAATACTGGTTTCAAATGTAGGCCCTTACTGCTCATAGCAGACCTGATCCAATGCCCACTGAAGCTGCTTGGGATGGTATTTCCCCTCTTTTAACCTTGCACAGTTAAAGCAAAAATATCTACACCTCAGCCAGATCTTTGTCTTTATAGTCAATGGAAGAAAATAGGTGATTTACGGTGTGTCTCATCTGTCCAGTTTTTGACTTCTCCATGAGGATGGAATAAATTTCCCTCCTGGATCTCCTCGATTTTTCTATTGACTGTAAAGTGATCACAGCATGACTAAGATAGCTTTATGGACATCTGAAGTTAGGTAAGAGAAACTGGAACCTTTGGCTCACACAGGTATTTGGTTTTGTTTTTTTACTCCCTATGAGGTAGCACCATGGTGCAAGTGTGAATCAGGACATGAAAATTCTCAGTCTCTACAGTTGTACCTGTGATGAGGAAGACTTCAAAATAACCTGGAGAAGGAAAGGAGTCTCCAGTTCCTTTCTGAGAAACCCTGAATGCTTTAGTGTGCATCTTCAGGGTGACACAGATCTCTGGAGATGAACAGCAGAGTGTTTTCTTACATTATTTCAAATACATTAAATGTAAGCTCCAAGTTGCCATACACTAGTTCAGAAAACTGTGTTCTTATTTTACACATGCACAGTCTCATGCAAGCCCCACACATAAGCTCCTCAGCCAGGACCTGTCACAGCATTTAGAGAAATCTCAAGCAATTGCAGAGTTGTGCCCTAACCCTGTGCCAGGGGGTGTCTCACCTGTCCCTACATGTGGACATTTCTGTGTTTTCAGTGTTCCCCAATGGTACTGTCTGGCAGATGGGATTGATGGGCAGCAGACAGGGTGACCATGGCCAGCACAGGGCAAAGAAGGGTACACAGCAATCACTCAGGGCCATGACCATTTCATGAACTTGATCCAAGAACTGTGAGTCTAAAATTCACTCTGGTGTAAACTTGCAAAGTGTCTGCTCTGTATAAACAGCTTTCATCGCCTCTGCATTTTCTACTTGCAACATTTCAGATGCAATTCTAAGTTGGCATCAGTGTATCTAATGTATTTCAGAGACCGGGCACTGAGAGAGGTGGGTAAAAGCCTATTTCTTTTATTCTAACTCTGCTTCTGCTTAAAGCAACTGAAAAATAATATTAAATTATTTGAGAACAGAGTTAGTCATCTTCTGCTTTGTTCTGTGAATTGCCAGGAGACACTAAGTACAAATTTAACAATGTAACATGAGGTATCCTTTCTCTTCCTTAATATTTTAAGAGTTAATTTAGTTTTATACAGATTATTTGATTTACTATATTTATTATTGAAATTTACATGTTATGAGAGAATGAGTCTAGGTAAGGAGTTTTGCCTGAGTAAAAAGTACAAGTCTATAGCTTCTGTAAATGAAAAGCTTGGTTGTTTTTTCACAGACATATGTAACATTCTGAATGCAACAAAAACAGTTTCAGAAAAAGGAAATAATATGAAAAGAAAAAGAAAGAGATTGAATTTCCAGTGATGTACTTTCAGGCATTTTCATTAATACTTAATGCTTCCAGCTCTGCTCTCTCAAGAATCCATAAACAAGATAACTGGCTTCTTTATGAAAGAATAACACGGGTCTAAAAGATTATATAATGAGATGCAACTTCTTTTGCAAAAATTACTGAAACTGTAATTGCTAACATAGTACTTGCCCTTAAGAAATGCACATATTTAAATGCATTCATTATAATGTGTTGACTGTATTATCTAAGAAATTGATTTATTTTTTTTTCCTTCTGAAGATGTTAATCAGGTCCTGTGGCAGATTTGTTTGAGTGTACAATTCCCAAGATTTTATGCTTTAATTTAAAAAAAAAATCTGAGGTGCAAATTTCATTCTCTTGTTTTCCTTTATTCTTGTTACTACATTTCCTCCTGTGCTCCCCAGTCCTTTCTGGAGATGAACTTCCCATTTTTTTAGGTCCTGTTCAGAGATTTTAGGTACAAAATCCTCTCTAAGCAAACACAATGACAAACTTTACCTAAATTAATTTCATGATGGTTAGAGTCTCAAGTACACGGGTGAACAGGTTTGAATTTTAACACTGGTAATATGAATGTAGTTTCTTTTTATACTGGGGAAAGCCATCTCTTGACCTAAAGCTTCACACAGCTCTGCACAGCATCGAGAGGTCAGCTCTGAACTCCAAGGACAGATTTGTGTGAACATAAAGGCTTCGTTGTTGCATGTGTTTGCAATTTGTCTCTGTATTTTTTATTGCAAAAAATACAAATGTACAAATGAAATAGAACATAATCTCTGCTTATTTTAAGCATTGTGTTGGATTGGTCTATCTAAGATTTGTCATCCTTTATTTCTGACCCAGTGCGTGGGAATGGCCCTCCAGTCACACCTGACACATGTAGACAGATCAGAGAGAATTCTGGTATCTGAACCACTAAGGCACAAATTGGTCCTCTAAAAGAGGAAATAAACTAATTAATTTAGCCTGTTACACTTATTGAAACTACATTTTGATTTGGCTTCATTTCATGTCTTTATTTCCTGACATTTGCCTTAGACTTACTCTTAATTCTGCACAAAAATTCAGCATCCAAGAGCAAGCAGAAATAACATAGAAATCCAATGCTTAGTTAACATTTATTTTCATTGTGTTAATTTAATTTTCTGAAAAGTATTATTTAAGTTCATTCAATAATTTCCACAGCTTTCATTCTCCAAGGAGTGGCTTTGAGAAGATAAATATACCCTGAATCCCATGGAGAAGACAGAGGAAGAGTGGAGTAGCTGGAACTGCAGAATTGGGCAATTATCTTACATGAGTAATACTGGACAAAGAGGGAGACTGGCACTTGTAACTCCATGGCTGAATGTTGGGGACCCTGCTAATGGGAAGGGACTTTGGGAGATTTGCCACAGAAAGGGAAGTTTGCTACTGTCTTTTCTCCACTCCATGCTGATTTGTTTAACTCTTTACTTTTCTTTCACAAGGTGAAACAGGACAGTTCATAAATCTGGCTGAGTTCAGCATTTGGGAGAACTGGTTAATAATGATCTTGCACCCTTCCCATTCATACAGATCAGGTCAGTGTTTTGGCATGTTGACTCAAACAGGAACCTCAGTCTCGGGTCTCCATTTACAGCCCTGAAGCAGGTATTTACCTTCAGGTGCAATTGCGAGGAGAATGCCTCTTCAGGTGGATTTAGTTTCTGACAAAATCCTGTTAAACATGTTTGAAACAAAGTGGAACCAGGTTGGGCCTCCTTTCCTCTCTGTCTATCTTTTCTTATTCTTCTTTTTTAAATTGTTAAGTAAAATGTGACTTTTTGTTAAGACAGACTAGACCCTCCTAAAAGAAGAAAAGTTAGCTCAGTCCAGACACTGGCATGAGGCAGCATCTTGGGCTTAGCTTTGCACAGAGTTAAATCAGGCAAGCATTCCCAGGGAAGACCAAGTGAAGTTGAGTACACCAGCCACAACCTTTGATAAACAGGCTTGTTGCCACCCTGCCACCCTTCAATAGCCAGTCTCACCCTGCACCTTGTACCCCTTTCTGCAGAGCAGTGTAGCCAAAATTAGATTGAAGTCAATGGAGTTATTTCAGCTTCAGAGCCCCATGTCAGACAATAATCTAGCTTTCCTCTGCATTTAATGTGGCTCTAGAAAACCTCCCTGAGCAGAAGCATAAAAAGACAGGACTTTTTGTAGAAGCTCTCCACTAGGAGTGCCTGCTCCCCTCCAGCCACAGCAGCACCAGCCCAACAACTCTGATTCTGGGGTTTGTTTTGTTCACTGTGAGGAAAAGAGAAGGTAAAAAAACCAAAAAATGCCAAAACTTTTCTCAGTGAATCACACTGAACATGCACAGCTGAGGAAAAGGATGGGAGATGGCTAATGATCGTCAATTAAATTCAAGGTACTCACTACTCATCAAAAAACACCATATGAATCCCAAAGGTGACTCCGTGGTATTTCAGAGTGGTTCTGCTGCTGTTGTTGCTCTCGGGGTTTTTGTCAAATCCTGAACCAAGATTTTTATTCTAGAAATGAAAAAGAATTCCTGAGCTAATGTGTTATTGAAGCATGGCAAAACAATATATTCCCTTTACTTCCAGGGCATATTTTGTGTTCAAACAAAAGAGTAACAAAAATAAAATTACTTTTATACTGTTAAGAAGAGCAGCCAAGAATTTTCCCTCATTATGTCAGGCTGTCATTGAGCCTGACCTCCATAATAATAATTTTATTACTTTGCAGTAATAGGAAACACAAGCCAACACTAAACAAATATAGATGAGATGAGTGATCACACCTCCCAGGACACCACACACAGCTCACAGCACTAGGGATACCCTTGTCTTCCTCAGCACAGAGCACACCTCTAGCACTGCAAAGAAATTCAACCACCTGCCCCTGGCAAGGATCGGAAAGAGAATCCACAGGGAAGCACACAGGAGCCCCCATCCTAACCCTAACCCTAACTTTAACCACTGTAACCCCAACCCTAACCCTAACCCTAACTAACCCTAACCCTAACCCTAACCTTTATTAAAAAAAAAAAAATTTATTGACGGCAGAAACAAATTAAGGGGATCTTCAAAGGGAGCCTCAGGGAAAAGGGGCAGATTTAAGAATATGGGGTATCCAGGAGATGCCACATGTGCCAACAATCCCTTGAGAGGCTTTGGGCACACCTGTTGTGATTTCCTCATTTTTCAGTGCTGAACCTTCTATGTTTTTAGGATATCATGTTCGTTCACAGCCCTCTGTCTTCACCTTGCACAGCCCTATGTTTTTCTCTCTCATCACCTGTTACAAAGTCCCCATCTGTAGCTGGGTGTGTATGCTGGGTCCTAAGGTTTACCACCCTTCCACTTTAATCCCATCCTGTTTTGGTTTGGCCATTATTTCAGCACCTGCTTACAGGAATATAATTGATGCCATTGGCTCTTGTAATGAGTTGAAGGATCTGGCAGAAGTTTCCTATTTTTTCTTCCCTTGGTCACTCTTATCTGATAAGAAGTCCAAGACACTTTCCTGTCTGAGATCTCTATTTTTGAAGTACTTCAGAATAAAGCATTCCCCAAGTTATTTCAGGAAGTTTCTGAGAGCTGAGAGCAGATTTTTAGTGTTTTATTTTTTTATTATATCTAAACTAGGGATATACACACTCTGTGAATGTTTCCTTCTTTTAAGGAAACACAGGGAGGAGGGGGTGTTTCTCTGATCTGACAACACCATGCTGCATGCTTCTTTATTGGGTTCATATTCCTTCCACTTACACCACTGTGTTTATTGTCACCCACCCCATCCCCTGCATTCAGCTCTATTAGACTCTACAGAAAGCAGTCCTTCATTTCTCTCAATAAGACAAAAATTCCTGCAAATACTTGGCTCAGGTTTTAAACTAGTCAGAAACAGAGCCAAAACCAATTATCACTATATCCATCAAATGATCATATTAGCAGTAGAAAATCAGGAGAAAACAATAGGTGATTTCTCTAGAAAACAAAATAGCATATCCATCTGCAATCCCCTTTCCAAAGCATCCCTACATCAGCATTAGCTAAAGGAAGCTACTATCTCGCCATAGTCTCCATCTCTTCTCCAATAAAAATCTTAGAGGTATTTGAAAGCAGTTATGACCACAGGTGTGGAAGCTCTCTGATTTCTAATCTTTGGTATGGGGAGAGAACTTTATACTCTTTGTCCCCTTATAACATTATCCTGCTCCCTGAACACCCAGAATGAAGGCTGCATTTCTCACGTACCTGGTCATGCTTCCACAAGTTGAGTCATTCTCCCCTATAACTACTCACTGCCACACCATCTACCAGTTCTCTCCATCTCACCCATTAAAATTAATTAACGTGAATCAAATATTTTCCTTAAAAGAGATTATAAAAAATGTCCATTGCCCTGCTAAAAGTGGAGACACCTGAGCTACTTAAAATAAGTATTAACTTTAGGTATGGTTAATATCTTGTGGTTGCCTGATTTCTAGGCCTCTTTCAAAAATAAATAGTTCATATAGCAAGACCCAACAAATGATTGGGATGCTTTTACAGTAAGTATGAGATTCTGAGCTGACACAGATGTCCTGCTTACTAGCCAGAAAATGTGAGTGTCCTGACTACTGTAGTGCTATGCCAGTGAAAGAATCTGCCTCTTCGTCTAGTGCTTTGAGGATAATTTGAGACCAAACTCTATTCCCAACTGAAAGAACAAGCTGTGTTTAACCTAGAAATTACAAAAAGCTATTCCTTCAGCTTAGGCAATCCATGGGAAATAAGCACTTTGTCTTCTGGCTGAGTGTCATTTGCTCAATACTCTGCTGTCTACCCAAATGGCAAAACAGATATTCCTGTACCATCTGATATAATTTCTAGGTTACATCCAAAGATGCAGCTTTATCAGCAATTTGGTTTGTAGGTACAAAAACTGTGTCCATTAAGGCTTCTATTAAATACCATCAAGCACAAAGAGATTTGTCACAAGCTTCCTACAGAGGTTATTAACCAAATCTAACCTAATAGCTAATAGTTTAATCCTGGTTAGTATTCTCTTTCTTGAATTTCTCCAGCACATGTCCACACAAAGCCCAAGAACTCAAATTCTTATACTCATCCTTTCCCCCAAACAATTATAGAGAAAGGATGCATTGTCCTCATGTTATTTTTTTCTGTAACCTGTGGACATGCTAAGACAACTATCCATGGCCACCACTTGTTTCAGACACTTTGATAGGAACCTCATGACAACCTCAGAATTTACAGTAATTTGACACACAGATTATTAATTATAATTTCCCAAGTTTACAGTGCCCAAGCTTCTTAGGCTGTTAGACACCTTTGCCCATTAACTGGCTTTAAAAGCTCTGTGATGAGGAGCCTTCCTGTATCAGATGCTACCATAATAGTCAAACCATTCTGTAAAGGTGTGTAATGTAATGTAACTCTCACCACAGAAAAATAAACTCTTAACTGTATCAGTACCATATATTGTCTCAAATGAATACACTGACTGAACATGTGATGTACACAATGTTTTTTCTGATGGTTTGTCAGTCAAAGACAGGGCAAGTCCTAGGGGTTTTTTGGTTAAAAACTCTGGTCTTAGCCATATATTTATGCTTTCTTCAAAGTTATGTTGAGATAACATCTTGCATTTAGTTAATAAGAAAATCCCACTCCATCTCCATCTTATCTTCACATTCTTTGTCAGGCCTTATGGCTGGAGTCCACTTCACTGTGTGCACAGTGTGCATATGCTCTTATTTCTGCTCCCCCATCCTGCACCCCCCAGCATGAGGAAAGCAGTGACTGGAGGGATGCCCACTTATCAGTCATTGTCAGGAGCTGGCAGTGACAGCAGGCAAGCGAACAGCCCAGAAATCTCTTAAACAACCAAAGCGCAAGAGAAGAAAGGAGTCAAAATAAAATAAGGTTGCAGACAGTGGAAGAGCAAAGACTGGTGTTAAAAGTATATGGACACTTTATTGGCACAAAAATAGGTGTTGTAGGAGTGCCACGTATTTGTATAAATAGAAGTAATTAATTGATAAATTGGCATTGTTCAGTGTTCTAAAACATTTTTTCAAAGTTTTGCAAACTAAAAAGTCAAATATTATGCATTGAAAATATTTCATATTTTATGTCTGTGTATTTCTTCATGTCACTGTCTACTAGGATTTTTTTCAGGCATATGTACTGATTTATAAATTATTCTAACTTCTATTAAAAACGTTATCATGAAACATTCACTTTCAGCAGTGTTTTAAAAGAATATGCAAATATCTGTCTTCATTCTTCTGAATATTGAGGGACTAGCTGGCTAATCTTCCACTTCCTTAAAGTAAACTGAACGATACCTTTTAGAAGGAATTAAATTAAATTTTCTGCTGAAAATTGAGGTGTTCAATAGTGGCAGAGCTAGGTACAGAGCTCTTTCAAACAGTGTGAGAAGGAAGATACTACTCCCATAGTATTTCAGTGTTATGCTCTTATTAAAAAAATCCCTTGCACAGTTTTAAGCAGACTTAGGGTTCCTGAAAGGTGAGTAGTAAGTCACCACAAAGCAACTAAGAACCAAGCAGTGAATCTCTGCTCTGTGCCCCAGGGCTCTAACTAAACTATTTGTCTTTGTGGTAGCACAGTGTGCGGACAATGGGAAGAGCTGAGCAGTCCCCTCCAGGAGGGGATGTTAAAGAACAAGTTAGACCATACCCATAAGCAGTGAGAGTTTGTACATGCTGTTTCCCTGCAGGGAGGTGCAAGGCATTGCCTGAGGGCCTTTTTGCAGCTTCAGACTTGTTTCCACCACCCTGATGTGTCAGAGATGGGAAGTAGCAAACCTTCAACCCCACCCCTGGAGCAGGTCTTATTTATAATCTCCACATGTGCACATACTCACCCACCTCAATTCCTGCTTTTGCTCTTCTGCAGTGCCATGTGTCTTTGCCAGATAAAACAAGATGAAAGAAAATCCTACAACCGCACATACATTTTTCTTTAAACAAGTCCAAACCTGTCTCCACCCCCTGACTCACCATAACTCACCCAAGCCACAGGGTAGTCCTTGCTTGGGGTGAGCTTTCAGCATCCTGGAGCTCAGCAAGGGGGAAACCCTATACACAAGCCCTGGGGGATTGTTCCATGTACACTGGTGCCTTGAAAGTAGCAGATGGAGTTGTTCCCATCACCACCTCATCCTGGCTTTATCAGTAGCTGGATGTGCACAGCACTTTGCAGTCCCATCTGGCCAGCTCTAACCAGAGGTTTCAGCTCGTTCTGCTTAGCTGAGGGGCACCACACACTGCAGCAAGGTGCTACAGGAGAAGACAGCAAGTGCAGAGAAGGCAGCAGAAGGTTGGCAGGACAGACACAGCTCTTCAAGTGGCTCTGTGTTCAGCCAAGGAGAGTCCCCTGCACTTGGGGTGCAAACTCAGTTGCCTTCAGGACTTCATGTCATCCTGCTTCTCCAGACAACCTGGGACAACACAGCCATTCTCCAGAGGAGCCTGCCTCCAGGAGCTGAGCAACTGCAGGCCAGGATTTATCCCTCCATGATCAGGGATAAAGCAGCACATCTTGCAGTCTTTACATTATTTTGTCTGTTAAGGATTTATCCTAAATCCTTACGCAGTGTCAGCCATGTAAAACTTCACTGTAGCATCTCCTGTTAAGTCTTCAGTGTTATGCTGGGAGGGACAACTAAACTCCAAATGGATTTTGAAGCATTTCACTTGGCTGAGGGTGGCTTAGTGCAGTCCTAATGTATTAATTTCATATGCTGAGCTTTATGTCAGAGTGACAAGATAAACAGTTCCAGAAAAACATTTTTCAGTAATTCATAAACAAAAACCCTACCAATGGTCCAGCTGAGAAATCTTTTTCTCATAACAAAGTGTGATGCAACTCAAATACGTGTTGACCATCAATGCAATCTGTAGACAAACAAAAATCTGAGTACTTTATTATTTGCACTTGTCTATATTTGGTATTAACATAACATAGAGAAAACGAGAACAGACAGTCAATTTGTTTTATACATAAACAATATTCAAAATATAGATGCATTACCAGCAATTCTTAGCTTATTATTCTAAAAGAATTTTGTAAATTGCTCTCCTTAATATACTACCACAATTTTTATAAATTGCTCTATTAGCACAATTTATGGAGATTGTGTCATGCAGATTGTTAGTAAATTGAGTCTGTTTTTCTCATTTATTTCCATTTTTCTTTGTGAGGGCACAATTCAGCAGAAATACAAGGATCAGATTCTTCTCTCAGTTACATCAGGCAGTGTCTGAGTTGCTACACTGGCCTCATTTTTAGAAAGTGATTTTTTAGATTTTAGATCCTGATTTTCCATATTGTAAATTCTATGAAAGGAAAAAAGATTCTTAAAAATGTTTCTGCAACTGAGATTAAATTAGTTTACCCATTACTAACAGGATGCTCAAATATTTCTTTTTTTGTGTCTTACCACAGTGTCAGGCTAGACAGTAAATTCTAATTTCATCTAAAATAATGTGGTTAAATTACCCATAGAATTATTATCATTTAACCAAGTTTTGAGCAAATTATCAATGCTGGGGGGGGAAAAAAACACATGTAAGAAATTAGCAAAGTGTGTAGAAAAGGGAAAGACAATTAACAAAAATATGGAAATTATCCTCACTCTAGGCTGACTTCCAAAGACTCTGGTAGCAATTCCCGTTGCACATGAACCTGAATGAAGCTTCTTTCATTAGACTTTTTTCTCTATCATATAAAATATGGGCCACATTTTTGAAGGCATGCATTCCAGAGGACACAGTATTGCATTGCAAACCACTTAATCCCAAATATTTGGAAAATGTGGGGCTGGATCTTGAGAGCTTTCAAAGAATTAAAGGAATCTCATGGGGTCTTCAATAAGTTTTGTGCAAAAACTTTAGTATTTCCAGTCTAAGAACAATATCCTGGGATCTTTCAAGAAACACCACAAATTACTTTAATGTGTAGAGGACCCAAGGAATAAGGATCACAGATAAACTGGAAGAATATGAAGGGCAGCCAGTCACCCCAAAGAGGAGGGGGATGATTCAGCCTCTCCAATCTCCAAAGGCTCACAGAGGGAGCAACAGGCTTGACAGCAGAGGGAAATAAATGTCCCCATCCCTTCCCTCCATAAGAGGCATTTCATGAAGGAGAGGCACAGGAAGCCAGTCTTGTCAGGAAAGGTTAATAGAGGTGCTGGAGGTTGGAGGCATTGGGGAGGGGGGTGTCACACAAGGAGACAGCCCAGAAATGCTGCCAAAAGCACCCTGTCCCACCAGCAGCAGGGCAGAGGAAAGTAGGAAGCACCTGAGTGGTCAGAGGGGAGACAATGGAGACAGGTACAAAAAGTAGAACGCATTAGACCAGGTGAGGTATAAAGGAAATGCCTCTGATTGTTGGACAGGGTGAGAAACAAGATACACTGGAGATGCATTTACTGAGAACTAACTGTTTCAGAGCAGGACAAGGTAAGGCAGAAAAGTGAGATTGCTGCAAGGTGTGATTTCTCATCAAACCAAGAGATTTTGGCAGGTTTTTGCATCCTAAGTGCTAAGAGGTAGTAATGAGCCTCAAGGCTTTGGGGTAGGAGCATCCTTTGCAGATTTTACTCACCTGCACCTCCTGCCTTTTGCCCCTCTTGCTGCTCTACAGACAGCAGCTGCTTCTTGAAATGTGCTTGTGTATTACTTAATATTGAGCTCAAACTCAGCAGTCGTCTTACCTTAATGAGCAAAATAATATAACTTGTGTTCTTTCATCTGATGGAAAACACTGGTAAGACAACTGGGACTGCGCCTCAGATGGAGCAATTTACTCTTATTGTTATAGGAGCAATTTGTAGATCATTTGTTTCTCTAATATTGATAAAGGCTTAGACAAGAAAAGAAAATACATCCTGATAAAGATACAAATGTATTTTTAAAGGAAAAAAATATAAAATTAAATTAAAAAGCTCAAGAATTGAAATAGAAACTGACTTTTTTAAAGTTTTATATTAATTTTCCACTTAAATATACATTTTAGAATTAGTTTCATGGTTTCATAACTTTAATAAACATTTACAGAGGAATATATAAATGCAAATGTTATAAGAAACCATATAACAAGGGTTCTTTAACAACAGTCATGTCACTGTAATACAAGCATGAAGTAAACTCACATAACCTCTTGGTATATAGCCCCTGAGAAGAGAAACAAAAGTTTCATTATTTTTCTTTCATCTTCTGATTTAGCCAAGAATAATCAGGAAGCACTCTCCACTTTTCCCCCCTCCAGTTTTCATTTTAGACAGCTTTACTGCTGCAGACAAGAACAAGAACAGAATGAATAGAATCATCACAAAAAGAGTCATAGAATGGTTTGAGTTGGAAAGGACCTTAATGATCAAAACTTCTTAACCCCCTTGCCATGGGCAGGGACATCTTCCACTAAACCAGGTTGCTCAAAGCCCTGCCTGACCTGGCCTTGAGCACTGACAGAGGTGGGGCATCCACAGCTTCCCTGGGAAACCTGTGCCAGTGCCCCACCATCCTCACAGTGAAGAAGTTCTTCCTAATATCTAATCTAAACCTTCCCTTTTTCAGTTTGAAATAATTCCCCTTTGTACTATTGCTACATGCCCTTGCAAAATGTCCCCCTCTGACTTTCTTGTAGGTCCCCGAAAGGTTGCTGTAAGGGTACCACCATCATATTTGTGTAAATGAATGTACATCAGAATGCAGATCTCCACAACCATCTGTGCTTTATGTAAATACAATACATTCCCATACTTGCAGGCATCTAATAATGAGCAAGCAATGAGGTGTTTGAAGGAGCAGGGGAGGGTGTATTTCAGGGAAGCCTTTTCCCTAACTCAAATCACTGTTATGTTTTCAGGGTATGTGACTCATTTGATGAGCTTTTTCTTCCCCTCCCCACATAGGTAGAACAGTGAATAAGAAATAAATGACAGGGCTTTAACACATACTACTAGAGAGAAATAATTAGTAACTCTGTAGATGTAAGAGAGGGAGCTTCCATTGTAACACTCAGCCTGCACTTGCAGGCATTTTTTAAATTCTCTTGTTAAAATAAAAAACAGGATAAGGACTCTTGATCACAGCTTCTGCTTCGCTTTCATTGCCATTGATGTGACAATGATTTAAAATATTTTCTCAGTCCCCAAATTCTTCAAATACCATGAATAGATTGTTTTACAGACACCAAGAAATGACTAAAAATTCTATAGAATATACATTCCACCCAGAACACTGAATAAAAATATGATCTGGAAATGGAGATAGCAGGAAAGATTTTGAAGCACCATTAGTGACTAGGATGCAAGTCTCTATGCAGACTTCAAATAAATGTGCATGAGGGAGAACCTGCCTTATTACTGAACAGTGAAGGATATAAGGAACCAGCTGAAGTTCTCCCACTAAAAAGCTGATTGCACAGCCATACCTGGTAAGAATCAATCCTTTCTTCACAGGGTCTGAACTTTAACTACTGAACTTTGCCTGCTAAGCACCTACTTAGAAGAAAATAACACTGAGCTGTACCTAAGGTAAAGGATGAAAGAATAAAATATGTAATTCTAAGAGAAGAGGCATCTAGGAGAGACCAATCCAGGCACTTACAAAAAGATGAGCAGGCACAGCACAGAGACAGTCATTACGGCAGGAAAGGGATGAAGACAAGTCCGGAGAGAAAAGGATGCAGTAGAGGGTTGAGCAAAAGTAAGATAACCAGAGAGTAGCTGAAAACTACAAAGGAGGTCACAGATAATAGGTGGGAAGTCCCAAGATCTGCTTTCAGGGAAGATTAAACTCAGGTTCAATTGAACTCCTTTACAGGCCAAGTGATGGAACTGTTCACTCAGATGGCTGGGCAATAGGGTTAAGAAACCCTGGTATTTGCTCAGGGGTCAACTCCAGCTGAGACAGAAGTCTCTTGGAGCACATCTTTTCCCATCCCTTTTCTCATGTATTTACCTTAGGAGCACGTTTAAAGGGGGGCTTTGTCTGCTCCAGGCTTTTGCTACAGCAGGGAGTTTTAAGCTGCTCAAATATGTCTGCATGTCAGATGCTTGCTTTGCTCTGGGAAATCTGGAAATTTTATAAGGGCACACTGTTCATTTCACCCCTACAGAGGGTACATTATAAGGGAGCCCTGGTTTTGCAAGTGATTATTAAGTTAAATAACCCAGCTTTCTCTGAGATTTTAAATTAAGAATTCTGAGGTTTTCTCACTGTTTTTCTCATTTTTGGATCCTTCTTTCCCTCTTCATTGTAGCAAAGTCTGTCCCATTGTTCCAAAACTAATACAGTAATATAACAGGAAATGTTCCCTTTTTTAAAAGGGCAAAGATATGAGAAGGTAAAAAATAAGTCCAGTAAATACTCCAGAACAACAGAAAAAATAATCAAGGGACAGGGTGAGGCAAGTACAATCTTTTTTCTTTTTGGTGTGGTTTATACACATCCTATTTTTACTCATTTTCAAAGCAGCCTTTGTAACCATCAAACCATATAGTAGAACCTTCTTATTTTGTCTGTAATAACTATTTATACTCATGCTAATTTAAGTCAACCTAATTTCCAGTTTCTGTACAAATGCTTCTTGGGCTTGGGTAAGTGAGAAGATGGTGATTCAGACAGTGGGTCTCTCACTACCCTTCCTCACTGTCCTAGCACAGGGAGGATTTGTAGCTGTGCTCTTCATACTATTTTTGTCAGCAGCACACAACTCACCTCAGCTCCTTTTACCCAGATTTGCTTCCTGAGGGCCCTGAGCAACATGGCCTCTGATCTGGCTGAATCCAGCTTTCTGCACACCTGTGGTCTCTGTTTTACTGCTTTTTCTCCTTCCTGCTCCAGGAGTCAGAAGCCCTGTGCTTTCCTCCCTCCCTAGCACTCACAGCCGGCTGGTCAGGATTTACTTAACCCCAGATACTCTCTTCTGCTTTCTGTATCTTCTGGAGAAAAGTCACCAAAACTTCTCAGTCATCTCCACCCAGACTGTTGTTTCATTGTATGAAATCAACATGTATCATGATCACCTATTGGGTGATCCTGCAAATATTAATAATCCTCATTTGGGGATCACTGGTGAAGCCCTGACATGATTTTGCCCATGATGATTTTTCATCTCATTGATCCACTCTTCAATATGATCCCACTAACATTTGTACTGTCAGAACCAAGAGGGTGCTAAACAGCATAAAAAATCTAAGAAAGAAAATGTCTCTGCCCCACAGGAAAAGGTTTAAAACAAATTATAGTTTTGATAACTGCAGGGCTTTTAACTTTGTGCTTATATATTGGGAGCTTTTGTCAGAACGGAAAGAACTGGAAGAAAACAGCAGTAAACCAACATAAGCTATTTGCATAATGGACTTGCTACTTGCAAATACTGATGAAAAAGGTTCCCCTTGGCTAAGTTAGAGGGCAAAGGCAATTTTCCTTGTTTTAATGTCAGCCCTTTCTGTTCCCTAGTCAGGCTGCCATTGTCTGGTCTCTCTACTTCTCATATCCCAAGTTTCCTTACTTTTTAATGACCAGAAAATTTTGGTCATAGCTTGTTATCAAAGTGATTTCTCTCACAATTAGTTTTCTAGACATACAAACACAGAAAAGATGTCAGTAATAATTTGCAATTCATTTCTCTACCTTCAGATGATTAAGAAAAGAACGCAACCCTCCACTGTGTTTCTGCAAACACACAAAAGCATCCATCATCTACTGAGAACACCCATCTCATTTAGATGCCTGAGCTTGAAGTGATCAGTTACAAAAGAGGGACTGTATCTTTTCATGAATGCAGAATATTGGTGGAAGATATGTTGGGGCATGTGGGCTAGCAACATTTGGAGAAGTTTGTCTTCTTGACATTTACATAACCCTTCCAGATTCCATAAAATCCACATGGGGTTATGCTACCTTACTGAGGTACCCTAAATGAGGAATGAGTGGCATGGCATCCCATCCATCAGAAGACATGGAAGACAGGAAATGGGGAAGGTAGGAATAGTTTTGTCAAGATACAAACTCTGCCTTCCTTTCAACTGAATCAGTACCACCAGAATGATCCTGCAAAAACAAGCAAAACTCGTTCTGTTTGCTCTCCAAAGCCTTTCAAAGTCCCTTCTCTGTTTTTCCAGGGCTTCTGTAGTTTGGTTAGACACACCTGCACACTTTTCTGCCATGTGCTGTTTTCTGTTTTCCATTTTCCCACTCTAAGGCAGGGCAACCCTGAGAAAAGAAAGCAGTGGCCCTTAACATGGAGTTTACTTCATGAAAAACTGTCAAAGCCACTACTGGACCAGAGAACACTTTGTCATCTTCAAACCTGCAAGTAAAAGTCCATTTTGTATCATTTCAAAAGTATTGCTTTTCAACTGTTATTGCTGTATATGCTTTCTATGTCTGTACAGGGCTCAGACCAAGAGCGAAGCTGTCATGGTAAAGCACTGCCTGAGTCAGAACTTTGAACTGTCTGACAGATTTTCTGTGTCATGCAATAGCTCTGTGTTCCCAGCTGCAAATTATACATAATAATGACAATCTGTGTTGCTTGGAGAGCATGTCCACAAGCCAGAAGTGCCCAAAACATGGATAAAGACAGTTCCTGTGAGCAATATCAATGTCAGTCTGGTCTGGAAGGCACACACCTGAGCTACAAACCAAAAAAACATCAAAAAAGAAGCTTCATTGGTCACAAAGGGATAAAGGCATTTCCTTCTTGTTTGTAGAAAGTTTCCAAATATGCAGCTTTAAAGTGCTGGATAAGAAAAAATCCTTCCTGATTTACATCTCCTGAAATAGATTTAATTAGTTGTGGAGTATCATAAAATGCCTAGGAAGTAGCCACTTGCTGATGTATTCACCTGGGAGCAGTTTGAGGAACTGTTCTTTAGCCCTGTAGACATGCGAGATGAAAGAATAGACAGATCATTAGCCAACAATGAAATTAAAAAGAAAAACACAATGACTGGAAAAAGCAATTATCACCTCCATTAAATTTTATCCGATTCACTTTCAAATGTGGCTGGATAAAGGGACAAAAATTGGTGTCCCAACACTTCCTTGATGAGCTGCTGCATTGAGGACAAGAGAAGATGAAATGCAGCCCCCTGCACAGAGGGTTAGGTAGGACTTTGACAGATCAAATCACTCACTCCCAGTATCACACGATGTTCACAGGGAGCTGGAGAAATAAAGCTAGCACTGATGAATTATTCAAGGACAGGACCTGAATTTGGAGTTGCTACTCAGACCTGAGGTGAGTAGTTGCTTTGCCTACAGAAGAGCCATTGGGATTTTTAAATAAAGCCGTATTTTTCATAACGTGTATGAAGCAGTCAGCAATAGTGCTCTTCTGCTCTCCGTGAGCAATCCTCTTGCAGGGCAGACCCCTGCTTCTGCTGACTCTTAGTAATTGCATGACTTGGTGAGCAGCCACACAATCTTCCTGGATGCCACCGGACCAAGTATCCACGGCAAGGTCTGTCTGAACCTTCTCCCAGTTCCAGGTGGTGACTCCTGTGCCTGTCTGCACCTTAGGGACTTCCTTTCCTGAGCCATGGCACATTTTCCCCCATTAAGGTAACAGACTTATTAAGGCTACAGGTACTTTGCACAGAACAATCTTTAAAATACTTTATTAAAACAACAAGAATGCATGTCAGTGATTTTCTAGCTTACTCTCTCAACTGTATTAATGTTTTTAGTAGAATATTAGTAGATCATCATTCTCCAAGAATGCTGTCAAATTAGGATCTCCCAACTAAGACGATAAAGTTTATTTTGAATGCTTGAATGTCTGTGATTAAATATGTATATTTCTTATTTCTATTTTTCAGGCTTGCTCTGAAGAATAGGTCATATTTAATGTCCACCATATGGGAAACAGCCCACCAAATGAAACACTACTTGGGATAATTTCATGAGTATTCAGAAGAACACAAAATTAATTAATTTTCCTTCTGGTTTTCAAAAAGTACCTAGTCAGAAAGGGAGGCTTTATGAGATGCTAATTTTCTTTCTGTCCCAAAATACCACAGGAATAATTTTCTTGATGCATTTTGCTATTTCAGATTCTTGTCCTGATCAGATATGAAAAAATTCAAAGGATGAACAAACGTGAAAGGTTAGCAAAACATATTTGAACCTCAAAAATGTTACTTTTGCGGTTTTGGAGAAATCTAAATGTCATTTCATGCAAATAGATTTTCCCACAGCTCTCCTTAATTCTTAGAGAACACGATAACAAGGATACAGTCAAGAGATAAAACCAAGATTAATGAGACATAAGTGAGGCACCTAATAGTTGAATCTGTGGGATGATATGCACAGGAAAATGATGAAATGGTCATGAAGCATGATTCAAGAATGAACTTCACAAGAAAAAATATGTATCACAGAAAATATATTTGCATTTTAAGAGGAAAGAACTCAATAACCCAGCAGGGCATTTCCATTTCTAATTATTTGCTACTGTGATTCAGTGACTGGATTCTGGGTTTTGTGAAAATGCTTCTGTACACTCCAGGAAAGAGATCAGAAGTCATCTATTTTTATGCTAATGTAAAGGAGTTCAATCTCAATACAAGATCTGCCTTCAGAGACCCTAATAGAAATACAGCATCCAATTAAAAGCAGCCCAATACCTCTGTTGACATGAAGCTCTACAGCAGAATGCACATTTGCAGTGTCCTACACTATCTTAGTCAATTCCTTTTAAGTAATTCATTGCTCAGGTGATAAATTTCTCTGCTTTGTTTGCTGATAAACACAACCTGTGTTTTCACATTTCCTCTCATCCAGGATTCTGGACCAGGAGCAGAGATCTAGGAAGTACCCCACACTACAGAATGTAAGAGGATAAATTATTTTGAAGTATTTTTGACAACTAGTGTAAAACACTGAAAGATCTCAAATGTTCCTTTTGCAAAATATGGACTATTTGTCCTAACATTTTCCTTGGAAAATAACACATTCTTTAAATGCTGTGATTTTTTTTTCTTTAATGACAATGCTGCAGATTGTCTTTTCCCATTTTTGTCACACTGAACCACCAATCACAATTTTTAAATCATTTATCTCAAAGGAAAGCATTTTATTCACACTGATAGCACTCTGATATAAGAGTGTTAGCTGATAATAAACAGGAAACTATCAAGATGCCAATATTTTTCAAAGATATTCCTGAGAACAAATGAGCCTAGGTTTTATATTAGCCTTAAAGTTGCTTTGATATAAAGTTTCTTAGTTCCAATTTAAAAAATAATTTATGAGAAACACAGTCTCTCTCTGTATTACAAGGTGCTACAGTTCCATGGTGATTTTGGAAGAGGACTTTTCACTACCTTTGGGTTATATGATTTTTATTCTATGAATAGAAGGGTTTGTTTGGGTTTTTTTATTCTGGAAGATTCTTTTGTTGAAGATTAATTAATAAGCTTCAAGCAGTCTACTTTTGGCCTTCTCCTCTGTCATGTTAAGGACTTGACCCTGTTTGACAGCATGAGTCAGAAACTGATAGCAGGGCCTCTCATTGCACCTTGTAAATGAAACACATATACAGGTACCAGAAATCAGTTTCCTTCCTCAAAGCCAGAACCTTCTGGGACAGGACAGGAGTACAGTCCAAACCACTAGACTTTGGAAGGAAATTTGAGACAGGACAGGTAGCAATAAAAGAGAAGAGACAGCAGAAAGTTAGGTTTTTCCTTCCTCTAGGCTCTACTGACATAGTAAAGTTTTATTAGAATTTATTAGAATCCATCACATTGTTAAAAGGGTTCAAAACCTGGCTGCCTTTCTATGCTTTGCTTTGACAACCAAATGCAACACCAGGACAAGGGAAGGAGGAGGATGGCATCATTGGACACCAGCTGCCACGAGGAGTTCAAGTTCTTGGGGAGAGAGGACTGTAGCTTTACATGTACCTCATTTATGCTACAGCTCCTAATACAAGGATTTGATATTTAATTATAAGACTGAATTTAGGAAAAGCAAAAAATAGTATTATCAGAAGTAACAGGCCTCCAAAAGGTAGCTGCAGTCCTAAACTCCACGCTGTGCTGCAGGGCATGCAAGTGGCTCTCCCACCACTGGCCCCTTGCCCAGGGACCAGGGCAGCATCCAGCCTGGGAGCCATGGCAGCCACAGGTCTACAGACTCATCCTCCCCATCCTGCCTCTGGGAGCTGGGGAAGAGGCTCAACCCTGTCCCCTCTGGCATTCCGCACAGAGAGCAGCCTGTGGGATGACTGTAGATGTGACACCCACATTCCTTCCAGGACTTCCTGGGAAGACCAACTGGGAAATGTTCCATAAACTCTGTAGCACTGACCAGATTCAGGGAACACGTATTTTACTATGAAAACATGGAGCAATGAGCCTTGCTAAGAATGCAAATACAGTGCAAGACACTATGTATGAAATGTTTGAGTCTCAAAAGGATACTCAGAGGAATGCCACAGCTGTTAAACAGCCCTATGCCAAGTGCTCAGCACAATATTGCTCTGAGACACTGCACTCCTCAGAAGCCACCTGGGTGAAAGGCATCACCTGGGCATCCCTGGTGCTACTAAAGGCCTTATGGTAAAAATGAACCCATCAGGATGCCTTCTTTGTTCTGACTTATTTCCAAATTGGGTTATTCAGATATGACCTAAGACATCAGCTGGATTATGTATTTATCCCTTCCCTCGATAGCCTGGTACAGCATGTGACTGTGCACCATTAAACAGCTGTTGGCTTTCCAGCAAAGCTGGCCATCATTCAGCCATGGATAAAATAATTATGTATAGCACTTCATTGTGTCTAGCCATCCCAAGACAGCTGCTCAAGCGGTGAAGAAACAGATTTCAGGGAATTTGCCCCTGGCCCCATTTCTGAGGTGTTGCATGACCAGCACTCTCCAGCACAAAGGGCTGTGCAGCAAGGCCTCTTTTTAACTCACAGATGGGTGTGTGCAAAAAGGCCCATAACAAACTTCAGTCTGAGCTGGGGAATTTAGTGTGGTTTCATAATGCTGCTTTTTTTAATAAGGTATCCAACTCTCTAGAGCTCCTGTAGGTAATCCTAATAGGCACTTAATGATTTTCTTCATTTTATTGTTTAGGCTTGAAGTATAATATTGTTACTGTGCTACATGTGTTCTATGGATAAATCTTTTTCTATTTATTATTTTCTGACTGCCTCTTGGACATTATGTACTTTTTCTTCAAACTCTCTCTCACTTGTAAACTGCAGTTGAGAACAATTTATGAAGCACCATTTGAACCAAGAAGCATTTTTAATGAGTATATTTTGCAAAGGGCAGCAGCACCACGAATAACACTAATTAAGAGCTGTATTTGATCTGAGGAGGAGGAAAAACAAATAGAAACTCATATATCGATTTGTCCAATGGTCTGCCTATAGTAGAAGGGTAACCCTATGTGTTCCCCACAGTGTTCAATTTTCATTTCTTTTCATAGCATATGCAAGTACAACATCTGAGCAGAAATAAGAATTGGGAAATTCTCTTTCTGACAGCATGCAGTAAGTAATATGTTTCTTTTGGCACTTGATCAGAAGCAACTTTAGTTTTAATACTGCTGAAAAAGCCTTGATTGGAGAGACACATTTTCATTTCTTGCCTATTTGTTCAATATCTACAAACTGATTAAGAAAAATAATTAGACTTGCCTGTTTAATTCTTTAAGAAGAAAATAAGCAAATACTGTTTAGTTCTTGAAAGCTTTCCCAGTTGTGTTCTTTATTTCCTGTTTTTGTCAAAAGCTTACCATTTTCTTTCTCTCCTTGCTCCTTCAAGACCATACTTAATTACTTAGTAAGTAGGATCCTCATGAGTAAATGAGGATGCCTGGAGAATGGAGGGCAGGTTTCACAGTCAAGGGCAAACAAGCCCTGCCCAAAGGTCTGTACTTCCCACAGTGCCACACAGAGCCTGTCGGTTCTCAGCAAACTTCCAGCTTGTTCCACATTAGCTCAGGCTCCTCCAGTGCTGGTACTGAATGCACTGATTCCCTAACTCTTGAGCAACCCTTCTAGCACAGCCCACCAAATCTGCTGCTCTAACTGCAAGACTTACTAGGTCTTGACACCTAAGTTGCCTCTCAGAGCTTTCTGAGAGCATGTTTTACATCCCCCCGCCCTCTTCTTGCTCTTCATATGAAACAGCCCCCTGTGTGACAGAATGTAGCAAAAATTAAAATAGACTTCTTTAACAATACTGTAGATCTGTAACACAATGTAATATAGAGCACAAGATTGTAGAGATGATTCTAAAATATGTCAAATAAAACTTAGAAAAATATAGGGGCTTTGACTATATTCATATGTCTTTGGTATAAAAAAACCGCTAGATGTGGAGAAATAGTCGTAGCCATTAGGTTGTTTCCAGGGCTGCAATAAGTCCTTCCATCTGCAAGCACCCTGAGGGACTACTGTCACACTGAGAAGCAGCACAAATCCAACACATTTTACTATTGTGATTTTCTGGCAGGTATTTTAATATGTAGGACACCTGGTAAGGGTGAATGACAGGGAAATTCCCCCAGGCCTCAGGGCAGGGTGATCCAGCAGTGCCATACCTCCTGCATCCTGGTCACTGCTTCCTCCTTCTCCCCAGCTCCTTGTGGACAGCTTGAGGGCTCTGCAGACACCAGGACTGGCTCTGGGTTCCAACATNGAAAGAAAGAGAGAGAAAGCATTTCAGATGGCAGGGACTGAGCAACCGCTGAGAAAAAGAGGGAGAAGTGAGGATTTGGCTTGCCACAAGACCACAAACCATTTCATTGAGATAGCCTTGCTCCAGGTTTTTTCCATAGGGATACTTCCTGATGAATAGAATGCGTATATGCCTATATGACTGCTTACCAGCATTCTCTGCTTTGCAAACCAAATTAACAGCATTTCTCAGGTATGCACATTTTAATACCAGTATGTGTTTGGATCTCTTCCAGGTTTGACATTTACTGTGAATTTACAGGATTTATGTTCTGGAATTTCCTTTGTAAAGCAATATGAGATTTACAGAGAGTCAAATATCCCTCTACTAGACCAGGTGGTGTTGTTGTAACAAGATGGTCCTCAAATGCAGAAATTTCATCTGTGAGTCCATGATGGGCCAGAATGTCTGATGGGACCTATAGAAACCATTAATTGTTAGTTACATCAAGAGCCAAAACTCATCCAGCATGCTGACGATAAACACATGGTGCAGCCTAATGAAATTTCTTCTTGTGGCCAAAGCCTAAAAGGCCATTTCAGAAGGTTCTCTCTGATGAACCCATGGTCAGGGAGAGAAGGCAGTGGCACCCCCAAAGTCAGTTGCAAGTTCAGCAAGGCACAGACATCATCTGAGCTCCTGCATTCAGAGTGTGTTTCTGTGGCAGATTGGCAATATATTCTCTGCTCTCCATGTGATTAGTTTCCAAGGATATTAGAGGTGTTTTGCTGAATGTTAACCTCCAGTTATTAAAACCAGTGATGCTCCCTGCTCTGTGCATGACACCATCACCACTGTATAGATGATCTCATCTTTCAGGGCTTTTCCCCATCCATCCCAATCACCTTGCAGAGCACTGGGTTCCTGCAGCAAATCAGAATGAAGGGGAGGCTCACTGGCTGGCTCTCCGCCTACTTTGCGTCTGTCCCCTGGACATTTCAGTGTGTATTGAAAGAGCAAAATTGGGCAACCAGGCTCCAGCTGACTCTGTATTATTTTAAGCAGGTATTATGGAGGCAGAGGAAGACACACATTTAGGCAGAGCTGCATAGAAATGCAGTATTTCTTTTTAAATATGCATAGACAATTTAAAAAGAAAAATACTATGATTGCTTCAGGACTGCCTTTGGCTCTGATTAGAAACAGCTGAGCAAAGCCAAATGCTCAGCTGTTTCTGCAAAGAGATTAACACCTGTTGAAGATGGAATAAAAATATGTGACAGAGTTTAAGAGCAAATATCAAAAGATCATTATTGTAAAACTAACAGTAACACCAGTGACTGATCACATCCCCACCCTGTCACGCTACATCATTCCTGGGAGGGAAAAAAGCACTTTAACACATCCACAGCACATAAGCAATCTGTGCACATATTTTCAGCTCTCCATCCACAGCTGGGAGAACGGCTTCTCGACCCTGTTATCCAAAGAAAATTTACAGATGGTATCAGGTCATCGTGAAACAACATCTACCCAGGCATGCCATGTACACTTGAGGCAGACAGCTGTATTATAGCATGTGTTGTTATAGTTCATTCTAGGGTCCCATTTGGGGTAGGAGGAGCATTCTTAGTGTTTTACAGGGCAGCCCTTGAGGTACATACACACTGGGGAACAAGAAGTTGGAGAGCAGCTCCACGGAAAGGGACCTGGGAGTCCTGGCTGATGACAAGTTGAACATGAACCAGCAGTGCCCTGGCAGCCAAGAGGGAAAACCCTGTCCTGAGGGGCATCAGGGACACCATCGCCAGCTGGGCAAGGGAGGAGATTGTCCTGCTCTGCTCTGCTCTGCACTGGGGAGGCCTCACCTTGGCTGCTGGGGGCAGTTTTGGGTGCCATAATATAAAAATGACACTAAGCTATTGAGGAGTGTCCAAAGGACAGCAATAGAGATGTTGAAGGGCCTTGAGGGGAAGCTGTATGAGGAGAGGCTGAGGGCCCTTGGCTTGTTCAGCTTGCAGGAGAGGAAACTGAGGTGAGATCTCATTGCACTTCCTTCACATCGGGAAGTGGAAGGGCAGGCACTGATGTCTTCTCTGTGGTGACCAGTGACAGGACCCAAGGGAATGGCCTGCAGCTGTGTCGTGGGAGGTTTAGGATCTTCACCCAGAGGGTGGTTGGACACTGGAACAGGCTCCCTGGGGTGTGGTCACAGCACCAAGCCCAACAGAGTATGGACAATACTCTCAGGCACATGGTGTGACTCCTGGGGTGTCCTGGGGTGCAGGCCTAGGAGCTGGACTCGATGATCCTTGTGTGTCCCTTCCAGCTCAGGATATGCTGTGATTCTCTGTGTGATTTCCCACGTTTCTATTCCCACGTGCTGCAGGCACAGTGGGTACATGTTGTACCTCCCTGTCTGCAGGCTGAAGGCAGCCTCCTGCCTCAGGGACCACTTCCCCCTCGACCCCACAGTGCCAGCCTTGCCCCAAACAGCACCGGGAAAAAAAAACCTGGCACTGCTGGAGCTCCCCCACCACCCCAAAGTGCCCCCCAAGGGCAGCAGAAAAGTGCCAGGCCCTGCAGGCTGCTCTGAGAGCTCACAGCATTTCTCTGAGGCTGATGCTGAAACTGAAATAAGTGACCTCATATTTTTGACCCCAAATCAGAGTTTCTTTCCTGATGAAGCCACACCCTAGACCACAGTGTGCTCCCCAGTTCATCAACACGGAACTGTGCTAAGTAGGGGCTGCCAGGCTCACCCCAGGATGCAGGGCTGCCCACACTTCTAGGGAGGGCAGCACTCCAGGCAGCGTTGAAGGTCACACTCACAGGCTCACAGAGAACACGGCTCAGGAGTGCCCTGTGGTGCAGACATACACCAACATGCACCACAGGACAGTTGTGGGCACATTCCATCCATGCCCCGAGGCGAGGAGCACACAGCTGTGGCCACTGGGGTCGTGGTGGTGGGGACAGCCTGGGGCTGAGCTCTCTCAGCACTGATCAGACCTCCACAACCTCAGGCATGTGAATTGTCACTTACTCCCCCCAAGAGTAAACATCGCATTTGTGCCTGAGCCACCTTTGGGTGTGTTCCAGAGCTGCCTGTGGTGGTGAAGATGAGCCCACGCCACCCAGGCTTCCTACCAGCATCTTCCCTCCAGCTGCTAGAGACTGCTGTCACCTATAGTCATGTAAAAAACTGGCTGAGGCAAAGGCCACCTCTGGCTTTCCTCTCCCTGCAAACTGACAAACTGCAGCTTGCTTCTCTCCTGCAGATATGTCCTTCTTTAGGCTGGAAAAGCTGCTGAAACAGCTGTGTCCAGTGCACGTCCCTGCACAGGTTCTCCACTCCCAATGGAGGCAATGGCTCAAAGATTTACACCAGCTAAAAGTTTTGAGGCATGTCTCCTGAAAGCCAATTTATTTTTATTCCAGAAGGTATTAATAATAGAAAAGCCTGGGTTCTGTTGGCTGATCTCTTTATTTTTTTCTCTGGTCATTTATTGCAGCTCCATTTATTTCTTCCTCTGATTTCAATGTCTGTTCTTGTTTCATTTTGATTCTAGTTTCCTCAAATATTATGCACACAATTTAAGTAGCAGTATTCAGGGGAAAAGAAAGACCTGGGAGTCACCTGCGTAACCCAGAAGCTATGAAAGGATGCAAAATGCAGAGAGCACAGAGAATGAGAAAAAAAATACTGACATTTTTATTCTATTTTCTTTCAGTGTTGTATATGGAATGCTGTATTTCTCATGTTATTAAAAAAAGTAGATATAGGAAGGGTTCTGAAAATATACTTTGAAAGGATAGAGAAACTGGAAGACTATCCATAAGAAGACAGGCTGCAAAGATTTAGAGAGAAAAATGAAAAAGATTATATGCAGTAGGTATATCTAACAATGGATTTTTAGAGAAAGTAATTCAATACACCCTTTTTCCATACTATAAAGGAAAGATACTATCCCTTTGGACCAGAATTTCTTTTAAGACTTGCTGCAAGTCTGTTTATTAATTTAGATTGTCAAATTTTCACAAAGTCATTCGATAGGTTGAAAAGTAATTCAAAATAAACATCCACTCATTACTCTTCGTGTATTATTAAAGAATTGATTGCTTTATACTGTTCATCTTGAAATATCTTGCTTATATCTCTGGGACATTTAATATTACCAACTTCATTGTTAGCAGCTGAACTAGGCTGACCAAGAATGGAAATTTTCGGCTTTCTGTAACTGTACAGACTTCTCCAGGTCCAAGTGAGAAGAGTATAAGCCACCTACTTATTCTTAAATGCAATAGTTTATTACTTGGAGCATTTGGTTTAAAGAACCATAATATTTTGCATGTCAAATACTGCAAACTAAAAAAGTAGAAAAAAAAGAGGCTACTGAAAGTAAGACAAGGTTGATAAATCTTTTTAATGTTTGAATAGCTAACAAGGAAGGGCATGCAAGGACAGACTCAGTGATATAATCATTACCGAAAAAGGATTTTGTGTCACCTACTACAGAAGTGTAGAATTTAAAACATTTGAAATTATTGCCTGAACACGAATTTCCTTGGGCCAAAATACCATATTTCTGGTAATTGCTTCATGCATTATCTGCAATCACAAATTATTTCACTCTGCCATTCACATGAAAATAATCCAAGGACTGTTGATGCAAGTTCAAACCCATTTTTTCTCTGGGCTGTCACTTGCAGGTGAATGTTGTAGAGCAGTGTTTTTCACTGCCAGGTTCCCTCAACCAAATGGCTGCAGCGCACACAATCAGAAAAGAAGTAGTAGAACCCTCTGTTTACAGCTTTTAATAGTTCCTTTACTTCTACAATTAGCACTGTTTATAACTGAAGGTAATCATGTAGTTCTCACATCCCAGTTTTAAGGGTCCCCCATTTTAAGAATCATCAGATCTCACTGCTGGAAGATGCAGTCCTGTAGTTTTCCTCACTGAAACCAAAAGTTACTGTATCAGAGAAAAATTGCCACCTACATTGATATAATAGTGTTTTCCCTAAAACGAGTCTTCAGAGCATCATTTCAGTACAAAACTTGCACAAAGTAATCAAAATGAAACTTCTGTTAATTGCCTAAGCTATCCAAAGTTCCCCAGTAATTTGACAAGCTGCAATTAGCTGCATATTTTCCAAAGGGACACTTTGAGGAGGGGAAACAAGGTGGGTGGAATGAGGTATCCTGTGGAAATGTGAGATTTCAATGACTTGCATTTTCTTGTATTTATGGATATAACCCTACAAGTGTAGTTAGAGCTTTTGTTTCTGCTTGTGACAAAAGCCAGTGTGTACCATAACAGAGCCAGTCTTTAGACCCCTTTTTGAAGCACTGCCAGGCAGGCAGCCATGGCAGCAAGCTACCAAGCTCTGCAGCTGCCCAGGAAGCCAAAAGCTTGGCAAGGCCTTGGCTGTGGTCTAGCATTATCATCTGTTTCAAGCCAGGTTGGGTATGTCCAACATCAGAAGCAGTTTTGGCAAGAGAGCAGATGTGGCTACACGGCTCCACTTTTTGTCTTTAAAAAGCCACTGGAGTTATAAAGGCTGGAGCTGAAAAACATTGATCCTTTCTGACCATGCATGAAAGACAGCACAAGGCAGAAGTTATTGAATCCCCATCCAAAACAGAAGAAATTGAACCCATTTCTTTGTGAGCTGATTTGATTACAGACTTAGTCCACCAGATAGAGCACACCACAGACAGGGCTGTAGACATACAGTAACCTGCCAGCCCATGTCCATGATGCAGAGAGAGGGGGTCTGGTAGAACAACCTTCTCACAGAAAGGCTGTGGATGTTCATTGCAAAGCCAGCAATAGCTCCACATGCTCCTTTGGGAACAGCCCAGTGAAAATACAGGATTTGTTCCCCATGCACTCAGGTACCAAGGTAAGCATCTTGGCAAAGGAAATCACATTTTTCTGAAAAATAGTTACGATCTCATTACCAAGAGGTGGAGTTTTTCTTCGATTTTGTCCCTTTTTTCCCTCATTTGTTCAAAGCAGAAATCAAATGGACAGGTTTAATAATTACAGGCAGTGTGCTTTGGCAAGCTCAGTATCTCTTTTCAAGCAGTGGCAGCTGAATATAGTAGGCAATTCCCAACCTCCTACCCCAGAGCGGGTAATCTCTGTCTTCCCTTGCTGTGCATTTCCTCAACTGCCAAGTACTAAACAAATATGGAAGGAATGCTGTCAGGTCACATTGAGACCTGAAAATTTAGAATTTCTACCTACCAACATCAACAAGGTGCTGCAGACAACAAAAACCTTTACTTTTACCTCTATATATATAAAAAAATAGTTAACATGTAAGGTAGCAACCTCCATATTTCAGTATTGCAGAGGTTCATCTCTGCACAGGTTCACTTGTGCAATTGAGTAAATTGCCAAAGAGAATTTAGGTCTCTCACTGTTGCTAAAGGTGAGGGAATTGGGGGAGAGGGGGGAAGAACACAAACAGGAAAAGTAAATTACATTTTTTAAAATCCCTCCATGTTTCAACCTGGGGAGTTTCATTTAATGTGGTAGGTGTTCTTGGAAGTGAGCATTCCAGATTTCATGTGCTTTTTGAACTTTAATTAAATAATTTGAAAAAGAATACCATATGTGCATAGACTTCTCAAGGGATAAGCATGTAAATTTCTACGTTGATATTTGCAGACCGTTGAACTCATACCAGCATGGAAGGAGGCTTAGGGATTTTTCATTTCTTCCAAATAACTGCCTGAGCAGCCAAGAAACTAAGTGGGCATCTAGTAATCTTTGTCGCATTCTCTAAGGTTCAAGTTCCCCACCAAAGAAGCTACTGCATTACTGAGAAATTTTGCCAGAAAGAAAACACACCTTTATGAGTGTTTTTGTTCTCCCATAGTAATAATAAAAAACCATTAAAGCACACAGAATGCAGCAGTCAGTACCTGTTCTAGCTGTGCAATAAAAAGCAAAAGGAGCCCAGAAGAACAAAGGGAAGGTGTGAGTAAGTGCTAACACAGGCACCAGGTGGAGTGGCACATCTGTACCCTGACTGACTCATTCACCCAGCTTGTTTTTATATACATCAACCTCGAGACAAACTCCACTGTTATGTGCAGCTTTGATAATACATAATTAGTTGGTGATTTAACCATCAGAAAAAAATAGGACAGTAATCATGGCAGGAGGGAAGAATGAAATGCCACAAAAAGGAGCTGAATTAGCCACTGCAGCCAGCAATTTTTTGAACTCTTTGGGTAGTTTGTCAGACTGTAACAATAGAAGTGATTTTGGAAATAGGAGCAGTTGATAAAGTGGCAATGCCGCTGATTGACATCCCTCTTCCAAACTAAAGAAATGCTTGTGAATCTGTAGTATAGAACTCTCTTAAGAAAATATTTTAAAACCTGAGTAACTACTGCAAGTGTTATTTCTCTGATCAGAAGGATGAGGTGAGTGACGCCTACACAAATAGGGGTACAAGGAAGCAGGAGACAATTAGACCTGAGGTTTAATTCTGAGAGAAACTCACAGCACTCCCATCAAAAAGAAAGTTCATCTCTATGCCTTATGATGAATATAAAGACAAGTATTAAAAGATACAAAAATCAGTCCCAGTCCTCACTGCAGACAGTGTGGAATGGGCCACTAGCATCAACTGATGTAAATACCTGCTGAGTTCTGCTATTAAAAAGACAGGAAATATTTTCTGTTAGGAAGAAAGCACTGGAATTAGCCTTTGCATTCATCAGAGGTACATATTACAGGGATTATGCATTCATTAAAATATGGAACATAATTGCAGTTTTAGGGAAAGGCTCTGAGGGCTTACTATATGATCACATTTTTTTTAGTTTGATCTGTAGTATCACAGACTGGGAAGAGAGCTTTTACCCAGTCACTTTATCATTCATCTCAGCTGCCTCTCTCTGCCACAGAGGAAATTCAACCCAAAAATGCTAACCTGAAAGCTCCAATTTAACTTGCTGCTCTGTATGCTTAGTATGTTCCCTTATGGAAAAATATTTTTGAACAAGTATTTTATACACAACTGCAATTTCCTATGCAAAACTTTATGCGGGAGAAATAACAGCATCATGTTTGTAGCCTTAAGATTCAATATGGGCACAGTTCTGTGGTTTGGGGGTTTTTTTTCAGCTAAGCTCTAAAAAGCAAGAGATCAACTCAAGTTTTATTAAAATTTAAAAATGGTGTTCTGGAGTTGGAGGCAATCCTGGACTTCCAATTATCTCAGATATTATCTCAGAATTTTGCCCTTTTGCCCTCAAAACAACTCCATATTGTCAGATGTCTAAGTTGGAGATGGTTTTATATTTAAGGTATCTTAACATTCCAGTGCATTCTAACTTAAATTCAACAGTAAACTCAGCTTAAGAGCTTCAATGTGGAAGTTAAAAGTTTGATAACATTTATCATAATCAAAAGATCTATCAAGGCAGGCTTCTCTTTTACTGGCTGATTTTAATCTTGAGTTTTCATTTAAATAAAGAAATAAAAAAACCTCACACTTTCCTAACTCTGAGGGAACTTTATTAGAATGAAAATTACTGATCTGAAGTTTATTCTCCTTCAGCTACTGTTGCTTAGGCACAAATTCTCCTTACACTTCTTCAGTCAGCCTCCTCTCTGGTGTTCTGCACAGTTTTGAAAAAAAAATACACATATATATATCCACTGAAAAAAAAAAGTTAAAATCTAAGCATTAATTTTACTCTTAATAAAATGGGAAATACACAATGCCTTAAATCTCAAATATTGAATCAGTTGTTCTTTTGAGATAAATTGTTATTGTCACCCCAGTTGCACAGACAAGAGCCATGAGTCAATGGTGTAGTAACTTGTTCAAAGGGAGTTGTGTGTGTGCAGTCATGCCAGCTAGAAGGGTGAGAATAGGAGCTGCTGTGAAATGACTTCCACAGTGTTGACAGAATGTCATCTACCATACCAAATAAAAGTGGAAAAAAATATCAGAACTTTATATTTGAAAACTGGGCACCCATGATGTCAAATCAGTAGCTTTCAGGCAGGAACCATATTGCCCCTTTGGTCATGTGTTGGTCCCTTTGGCATTTTAACATCTAGCAGTGACTCTGGCAATTAAAATCAAGAGGATCAGGAATGATAACAAATTCAGAAATGGTGCTGTGAAAATATGAGATTAAAATATAGTTTTGAAAAAAATAGCTTAGATGCAGTTTGCATATAAAATGTAAGATTTTACAGTAAATTTCATATGGATAAATATTGCTGTATAAAGCATATGAAGACAAAGATTCCTGCTGAGAAGCTGGCTGGTTCATTTCCAAGACAGAAAGCAAGAACTTCTAAAATGTAGCTGAGGTGATGAGACACACATTACATTTTTATTTCTTAATTTTGCTGACAGACAGTATCGACACCACTTGTTGCCAAGTTGTTCCAGAGTTTATTTTTCCCGAACAGCTACTTTAAAAAAAATCTCTTGGATGTTGAAAGCACTCCATAGAATAATGGCATCCTGCAACCTTAAGACCTCTGCCTCACCAAAGATAATGGCAGTTCTCTCAAAAGCAGTCAGATGTGCTCCTGCTATTTAGTGATATGTATCTGTATGAGGCATTTGAGTCTATTAAGGCATCCATTTCTGTGGCTTTCAAAGCACAATATTCTTGTGATTTAAAAAGATTTTTTTCAAACAATACTCGATGTGTAAGAGTGCATTCCAGCCCTGTTATAACGAATTTCAGGGCTCATCCTTGGAAGAAAGTACTACGAATCTGATTGAGGGACATCTGAAAATTCAAACAGGCTTCGACTTCAGGACAGAAGCTTGTACTGCTGGAAAGGACTGAAATTTATGATCTTCTAAAAACTCTGGCTATTTGGCACTATGGCACCAGCCAGCAGCATCAGCATTTCACAAGTCTTTTCCAAAAGCAGGAAACCCCTGACTTCAAATAGGGTTGGGACCACGTCCATTTCCCTCTCCAACTGTAGTTCTTACCACTCTTCTGCAAGTGTGAAGGAGTAAGGGGGTTCAAGAGGCAGTTACACTCATTTGTCTTAGTCACCTACTTTTTCTTAATTTTGTTAGGTAGAAGACACCCAGATCTTTTTATACTCTTCAGCTTCCTAGTGCTGAAATGTAGCTTTCTATTTCCAGATGTGCACACATTTCTCTGAAAGAAAGAAGTGTTGGGAAGGAAAGTTCCTGAAGCTTAGAAGTTATATATAACATTGCATAAAATTGCTCTTTAATGTATTTTCTGGGGCTTCTGTTTGATCCTGAAAGACCTGAAATTGTCATCTGCAGTTTCTGGTAAATAACTTCTGACAAACTTCTGCTTATCAGGAGTGTCCTTTTCTGAGACAGTGCTACATATGATGGCACTAGGGAGGCGGGGGTGGGATTTACTCATTACTGAGGAATAGGATTTGAAGAAAGAAGCTAGATAATTGGCTCTGAAATGGTGGTTTCATCATAAAATAACCCAGCTCAGTGCTACATTTCTGTCTGGCTCTGGGAAAATGTGCTTTTTGAAATTCCTGGCTGAACAGACACGTGCTTTCGTAGATTGTTGGAGTTCATAAACACTCTGGGTTTTTATCAAGTTGACAATTTGGCTTCATTCTGATCCAGTGCTACAGTCAATTTGTTGACTTGATTTTGATTTGATGTCTGTGATGCTCCACTTTTACTTTCGTAGAATATTAATGCTAGATTTGCTTTGATTTCATGGTTCTATTTTACTTTAAGTTTCTTAACAAAATATATTGAACTGATCCTTCAAATGGGATTTTCAAAAGTGCCTAATCTGCACAATTTTTTTCAGTATGCACAATCACTGCAGAGTCTTTGAAGACATGGGTAAGTATAAGCTACCCAACCCAAAATACCACACTAGCTCTCCGTGCAGCAAGGAGTTTGCTCAGTACAGCAGTAAGAATAACAAAAACATCATCCAGTGCAGTAGGTATTGGGGGGAGGGGAAGAGCTTTGTTTCCTTTTGACTTATTTTTATTTTTTTTAAATGCAATTTTTCTAAAGAATGTCTAAGACAGAACAGAACTTCCATGCTTGTACACCATGAGCCACCCAAGGATGCTTCTGGACTGAGAAAAAGGGTGTTTGCACACCCAGACTGAAGTGTCCAGCTAGAGCCCACGTGCCACTGCACTGCAAGAGCACACAGAAGGCTGAGCTCACATTCACCACTTGCATGAACTTATTTCTTCCACCTGTCAGGGACCAGTCCTCTAAGTTATATGCCTAACACCAGGTAGAGCAAATAGTCCACAGAGCATGCAGAAATGCAAGTGCAACTTCTGCATTCAGCCGAGGGGTTTCTGATAGGAGGCAGGGGTGGCTGAATTGTGAGGAAAACACCTCATGGAATGTTTTGTGCCATTGCTTTGCCCCACAGTGAAGGACATGGAAGAGTAATTCAGGTCTGAGTCCCTACATTCACCTATAACACTGATCACACTGAGTGTACTCACCATGCCAGTGATAACTGAGTTGACAGCAGGGCTCCAAATTCCGAAATCTTCACCTTATGCTTGAACTGTGAGGTAGCCTTGTCTACGCTTCTGCATTGCATTTGCAAGCATCACACAGTTAAAGTGAGGCTAATTCACAGCTCTCAACACCCTCATGCACTTCTGTCTTGACTTGGTATTTTAAAAGATTGAGAAATGTAAATCTTCATGACCTTAAAATTGTATCATCTTTCCAGTCCAGTCACTCTTTGTCTTTCTTCAGGCTCTAAAGAGTTCGGTTTTTACTGCATTATTATGCTGAAAAGCTAAGTTAGGGCTGCCACAGGTCACCTTCTTATCAGTTAATTTTAATCTGGACTTGTCACTCATCATCCTCAGCTCAGACCAAGCACACACTTCTCTGAATAACAATTACAGAACCACAGAATCATGGAATGGGCAAGGTTGGAAGGGACGACAGTGGATCTTCTGTACCAACCTCCCTCCTCAAGCAGGGTGGTCTTAGAGCACATGGCATGGGATTGTGTCCAGATACATGATTCTTGAATATCTCCAGTAAGGGAGATTCCACAACGTCTCTGGGTAGTCTGTCCCTGTGCATGGTCACCTGCACAGTAAAAAAATTGTTCCTTATATTCAGGTGGAGCTTTCTGCCCATTGCCTCCTGTCCTATTGCTCGGCACCACTGAGCAGAGCCTGGAAACATCCTGCTGGCACCTCCCTTCAGATACTGATAGACATTGATGAGGTTCCCTCTCAGTGCCTCTTCTCAAAGCTGAACAGGCCCAGGTCCCTCAGCCTTTCCTTGTAAAAGAGATGCTCCAGTGCCTCAATCATTTTTGTTACCCTCCCCTGGAGCCACTCCAGGAGCTCCAGGTCTCTCTTGTCCTGAGGAGCCCAGAACTGGACACAGCACGCCAGATGTGCCTCACCAGGGCTGAGTAGAGGGGCAGGATCACCTCCCTAGACCTAGTGACATTCTTATGCTGGCATATTGTCTCTGTAAATCAACCAATTAGTCTCTGCAGGAAAGCAAATTCACCTGGTAAACAGAAATCACAGGGGTTAACTGTTGGAGTTTATTATAGGAAACACTTTCCCAACTCCTTTGCAAATTTAGATTTGTTATGTTCAACCTTACTTGCCTCAGGAGCCCATCTTCCCCTGCCTTCCTCTCAACATTTATCCCCACTGAATTCCCTGGCCTTTTTGCTGCACCCCCTTCCCAGGCTGCCTACCCTCCCTCTCCAAGAGAATACTCTTTCCCAAGTATTTGCCATATGCACAGCCCCATCGGTCAGGGCTGCACCTCTCATAAGTTTGTATTTTTCAGCTTCCACAGCCAAATGATTAGGTGAGAATTTTGGCTTATGGTTTTAAGTAAGTTTCCTAGACCTCATAGTAGCAAAGAGAAACTTAAAAACACGACTCAAGTGCACCCTAAAGGCTAAGAAACCTGAAGGTAATAAACCACACCCTAAACTTATTTTATTTTTAAAATTTGAGTTTTAAGTTTTTAACCAATCTCAGGCCTTTCTCAGGCTTTTCTTGTGATTTGTGCACATCTGGGATTGGCAGTGCTGTGATCTGAGCAAGCAAGTCGGAAAACATTTTCCTACAATCCAGCTACTCCCTAGGGTCCACTTCCCACTGGTCCCACCAGACTGCATCTCCTGAAATGACCTTCTTCTGAGATGCACCAGGGACTCCCCAGGGTCACATAATGAACCACTGCATTGCCTGAGCTTTTACTTCCCCATTGCTATCTTTGGAAAAGTTAATGACCATGCTGGTTTTTTGAACTATCCCAGGGAGAGTAGCGTTCTTCAGGCAAGCACAGATATCTGGAAGCAGGAGAAAGAGGTGTGATCAAATCCATGTGTTTTCTGTTCCCAGAGGGGTATGCACTCAGCCTTCACCAGCAAAATCCTCCTCACTTGCCTTTCTTCTGCAAAGAATGATTCCAGGCACTCCCTCAGCTTGGTAAACATGCATAACCAGAGGTTGGATTTTTCCAAGTAATAAGCTTTTGTTTCTTTTGTTGCAATTTCCAAACAGAGCAGGCTGAGAATAAAGGTTTGTGTAAGATTTGCCCATCAAAGATTATTGATTTCCTGCCTAACAAACATGGCATTTCACTCCAGCTGCTTAGTCTATTTTTCCTCTGTATCTTATCCTGCTTTCAGATCCCCCTGTCACGCTAGGCAGAAGAGCCTGCCTCCATTATTTAATCTCTACCCTCAGTAAGTGCTTACATTTTAAAGTTAAATTGATTTTTCCGTCTCTTCTGTGAACACTTTCAGTTGGTCGTCTAGCCACACCAGTCCACAACAGCCAACAGAATTTGCAAAGTACAAAATATACATTTTATAAGAAGCTTGAAGAATGCTGAATTCTAATGAAACAAGGCCAATGTAATAAAAAGCACTGAAATTCAGTGTTGATGCTAGTAACGTCACTGTTAGACTTAGCCCTGCTGCGATGAGAACTGCAGGGATTACTAAGTGTGTCTTCCTTAATAGCTGAATTGATGGTTTCAGTGGTGATGCACAAGTTGCTGCCACGTGCTAGATAAAAATAACTGAATACAGTATGTTCACAACAGTGCTGATCAATGTGGGTTATGACAAAGAGGCTTTTAAAGGGAAAACACATTTCCCATCTTTGTTCTACTAAGGGTTAGCTGATTAATGAAACTTACCTGAAATAGAAAATAACTTTTTTTTTTCATTTCTGCACAGTCTTACTGGTCATGATCCATTACTGGAGGGCAGTAGCAAATAATTTATTTCTTATTAATTATTAGTATAAATATACCAGAAAAACCAAATCCCTGATATTTCAAGGCTGGGGTTGGAGCTGAAAGTCACTGAAGTCTGTGGCTTTTGTTGTTGTTGGGTGAATAAACAAATTATTGGAAAACCTGAGGAGGCTCCATTGAGAGAAACCCAGATTGGATGGAGTCACAAAAGACAAAAAATTACTTGGGGCATCTCATCTTAAAAAAAACCTAATTTCTTGATGCCCAGAAAGAAAGGCTGCATTAAACAAAATCAGACACAAGAGCATATCAGATATTTGCAGGTCCTCTGCCTACCAAGGAAATGCCTTTAAGTGTGCCATACACAAAGTAATTAGGTAATTAATGAAAGCCTTGATTATGCTACTGATCTTGAAAAAAATATGCTTTCTGCCACTGAAAAAAATCAAACTCGTGAAAATGAGCTGCCCCTTCTTTCTACATATGAACTACAGTGACCTCCTTAATTCTGTGCTTTGCTAAATATAAGTGGGGATATCAGGAAATCACCTTATTACTGTCGGTTGTCAGCTACTGAGAAGAGCTTCAGTAGTAGCTACAAGAAGGCATTAAAAGCTCCTTGAAATGGAGCAGACAGCCAAGGGAGGGATGGGCTGGGAAGGAAAGCAAAGAGAGAAAGGAGACTGCAGCCTGCTCCGGTTGCTGCTTGATCCGTGAAAATCGCAGAGCCTTTTCTTAATATATGTTTTTAGGCTAGGATTGAAACACTCAATAAAAATATACCTGGAGCTAACAGACAATTAGCTTTTATTGCTACTGCTTTTTGTCTGTCAGAACTTCTTAGATTAACTGCCTTGCTTTTATTTCAGTATTTGAACAAATGGTGCTATTACAAGCTTCTCCTCAGAACCAGTGAGGTGGTTTGTTTTGGTAGCTAAGAGTTCATTATACCCCACAGACTATCCTCTGAGCCCTAAAAGGAATAAAAACCTTTGTGCTGTGCAAGATATTATATTAGGCAGAAAATTTTAGAAGCAAAACACTTCTCACAAAACATGACTTCTGCAAGTGGTGTTGCTCAACTTCATGAGGAGCTGGGCTTCCCACACAGTGAGCTTCCCACTAATTGAAATCAGTTTAAAAAAATGCACACTGGGAGCTCTTACAAACTTTACAGGAACGCAAACCAGTGGATGCCATTATGCTGGTGAACTCGCAGCCTGAAATGCATGTTAAGATAAACAGGCTCCTCTTAGGCTGATCTTCACCCCCTCCCCCAGAGCACTGCTCTCACCTGGTGAAGAAGCAGAGCAGCATCATATTTCTGCTGACTGGCACCAGATGCTGCTGTCCTGCAAGGATGAAAGGAACCAAAGGGAACTGGTTCTCTAGAGAGCACTGCCAGCTTTCCCAATGTCTGAGAGTGGTAACATATGCTTATATTTTTTTCTTTTTTAACTTGCAACCCTTATTCTTGCAACCCCAAGAGAAAGAGGAAAGTGTGAGCTCTCTCTTGCTTAAGCTGAAATGCAACAGCCATTTTTGCTCTCTCAAACTCTCTGGTAGCTATGCTCTTTTTCTTCCCAGAAGGTTGCCCCAGAGGAAAGCCAGGTAGTGCCTACATTTACATGCCAAGGCTGTGATATTGGCAAGATCAAGGCCAAAACTGTGCCCACTTTTTCCCCTGGTGGAAGCTGATTCACTGAGAGCTCTGTTATGTGCTGTATCTGCTGTGCCACACATCGTGAAGCAAAGCCAACAGCCTGGCAAGGGATCAGTATTGAACAGAGAGATGATACAAATCACTGGGGAACTGAAATGACTCACTGACTTTGCATTCAGCTCCACACCTACAGCTTTGTGGGTATCACATTAAAAATAAATAAAAGTACTTTATCTGCTTTATGTTATCTGCTTTATAAGGTAATATTAGTGACAGCTACTAGGGTGCTGTGCTTCTGCAAAACTCACACTTTACAAATATTAAATTAAACAATTATTTATAAACACAGCAGTTTTATAAAACAATAAAGATATGGTAAATGCAACTAAACCCATGCACTTAAGTCCAAAAATAGATAAATAGTGAATGAAGATGTCATCCTGTTATGAAAAATGAGTGACAGATTAATAAATATTCCCACACATTTCAATATATTTATCATAGACCTTCACTGAGCATTTCTAATTGTGACATGTTTACATAAGATCCCTTTTTTTTAAATTGAGTTTTAGCAAGTGCTTGCTTTCCCAGAAGAATAATAATGCTGGACCAGACCAGTGGTCCACTGGGTGAAATCCATAAAAACCACAGTTCTAATGCAGCTGCATGATGAACTTGGTCTTCAACTTTAATATCCTTTTGATTAAAACATAACTAAAAATGAAAACAAGTGAATTCCTAGCACTAAAGTTGTCAGCAGGATATTTTCTTCCTCTTACTCTCTAGCAGTAAAATATCACCCACAACTGTGACTGGGAGTTGTTCATAATTTGTTGAATCATTTTTTTTCTAGGGGTTTGGGGTTTTGTTTTGTTTTAAGATTTCTAACATATTTGTTTTTATGTTAACCTCCACTTAAAATAGCAATAACACTTGTTCCTCTTTCTAGAGTTGCTGAGGCTACTTTTTTTCCAGTTCTTTCTGTGTTCTTTGCCTTGCATTACTCAGGGATATTTTTCAGCTCCCACTCTACCATGCTTTAGCTTGCTTTTGTTCCTCCAAGTTCCTCAGTCATCTCTCATCCAAGCTAACCTGGATCACTTTGCCTACTGTATATTTTTCATCTCAGTCTTCACCTACTTTTGAAGAAAAATATACATGTAAACACATGTATGCAGAGAGGGAGCCGGAGGCACTTTAGTATTGACCTTTGCCCTTACTAAGAATTAACCATTTAATCCCACCTAGGTGATGTTTTCTTGTTTTTCAGTCAGGATGGTGCAGCACTTCAGCTCCTCTTCCATGAAAACCTATTATCCTCAGTCATACCTCTAATGAGGGATGAAGAATTTTCTGTAAGGAAAATCCAATGTAAATGCCATGCTGCTCTTTACTAGATTTCTGTTAACTTATTCAAGGAGTTATTTTTTTAAATAGAGAAGTTATGATTTAACACATGAAACACAATCTGGTATAAAAATATCTGAATGCTATTTCAGTATCTCCAGGTGTCAGCACCCTGATCTTATAACATCCTTTACTTTTGTTCCTTAAAAAGAATAGGTTTCAGAAAAATATATCTGCTATTAATTCACATGGAGAAGGTTGAGACAAATCTTTCATCATACTGCAGTACTTGTTCTCCTTAGCTACAGTTCAGCAGACTTACAGGTTTTCATACAGGTTTTCTGATTTCACTTTATTGAAGACTTAAGCTTTATTTGGTCTTCTGTATCTCTGGTTATTTGTGTTTCCCAGGTTTCCCACATTTCTGAATTCTCATCTTTTTGTCCTCTTCATTCCATTCAGTTGAGCATAACTATAATTTTTTAAGAACTCCTGATTGTTTAGGAAAAACCACTTGAGCCTTGCCACTGAGTCTGCGGTGTTTGCTCTTACCATCCTGCTTTTTGCTGTACCTATTTCTGTCAAGAAATTAGTCCAGGTGGCCTTTACACTGCTTACTAATAATTTTCACATTTTAAAGTACTTCTAGCTGTAGGATTTTTTTTTACCAGCCTTCTTATTACACAAAATACTTTTTTCCAAAGCTAAGTGTTAGGGTGATAATTAATTTCTATTAACTTACTTCATTGGTACAACTCATCAGAGCTTTTTAATGCAAGTGTCTAAATTTAGGTTGAAAAATAATTTGATCTTTCTAAAGCACTGAGCTCTCTGAAACCAAATGAAACTGCTCAGCATTTTTAAATCTTTATATTTAGAAGTAAAACTTTGCATGCCACTTATTTTTGAAGTCCTGAACCACATCATTTCAGAGAAAGAAAACAAATTTTACATGGCACTCCTGATGTCCAAAACAAGCAAATAACATCCACAAAACTAGGTCTGCACCAGCATTTTAGAAATTTTAGAGAAAGCTTGTCTGGTCTGCACATGCTTTAGGGCCAGCTCATAAGCAAAAACTTTATGAGCAGAAATCTGGGGACACAAAGTGCTGAAGATATGAGAGCAATTTAAATCTCTTCCTCTGGAGATATTATTAATTACCAACATTTTTACAGTGCTGCCATCAACAAAACATACCCAAAGCCCCCAGAAATGATTTGGTGACCTCAGCCTTTCTTTCCTACAGGCCTGTACAGCTTGACAGACTTTTTGCAGAAGCACTTGACTTCAGCTAATGAAGTTATCACTCAATAAAAGGGAAATGCTTGAACAAAGCTTCTGGTTTTGTCATTTTGCTATTTTTCCAGAATGTCCCATAAACAACACTGTTGCAAGAAGAGCATTTGCAAAGCAATTGTAAAGGGCATCATTCTGCCACACCAAATGAGTTAGTCTGGAGCGCTCCTTGGCTTTCTGCTTCAGCTTTATTGTCAGTAACTATGCCAAAAAATCACAAGGCATAAGAAAAAAAAAAGGTCAGTGTGAAACATTATTTTGGAGCTTGTTTTTAAATAACCAAAGTCAAAGCAATTTCTTTTTTATTTTAAGTAGATTAAACATGCAGTTCAATAGGAATCTCTGAACTGAGTTCTGAGTCACTTCAACCTAGCTGTCATTTTTTCACAAATTTCACAAGCCAGTAGACTTCTTGTCACTTTAAAACAACTTTTAGTTCTTCAAGAAATTCTAGAGCAAGCCAAAGAAAGATATCTTAAGAAGCTTCTTCAGTATTTCACATGACTTAATCCAAGTCATTCTTTAAAAGTCCCTTCCCTTAAGAAATCACTTGGGTAATTACAGCTCCACCATCAAAGATAAGTGCTATCATGCATAGGTACTAAAGCTGTAGCTTCTCTCTGTTATTCCAAGTAACAGATTAGATAGCAATCTAATGTGAGCTATTTCAAACATGGGAAAAAGAGTATTCATTTTAATTCAATAGTAGCATGTTCATGTTCATCATTATTATTATCAGTTTGATGGCCTTCTTCCCCAAGAGGCTCTTATCTACTGGAGACAATTATCTTCTGCTGCTAAAAAGATAAAATATGTGGTGAGATATTATGTTTGAAAACTATATCAAAAGCAATTTATTTGTTCAAATGCCAGAAACTGTTTCCTAACAAAACCATAAAAATCTTTCAGGTTGACTTTCGTACTGAATACACACATGGGAGCAAGTTCTTAGGGAGGGTAAATACCATGTCTTCATCTAGCCATAAGTGATTTATTCCCTCCGATGCAGCCCTGGTAAATAACCATTTTTTGGTTCCTTACTTACTACCTGAAGTAGCAAATGATGGCTACTGCAAAAGCAGACCTCACTCACCACAGTGAGTAACGTGACAAATGGAATTACGTGGATCGACTAACTCTGAAGATAGCACAAAATGGAAATTCCTACCAGAGAAGTGCTCGAAGACATGTTGTCAATAATTTCCTCTGTCATTAAGAGTCGTGCATTCAGTGCTGGCAAATCTTTGAGAAGAGATGTAAAGCTTTTCTCAAAAGAGCTCTTCTCTGAAGACCCACCTGGGCTTGACAGGCATGTCACTTACTTTCTTGAGGTGCTTGAGCCTATTTATAACCCCATCTTCCTGTGTGTCAAACCAGAAGAGAATCTTCACCTACATCCCAAGTCTATCTCCACAACAGTCAGAACTGGAAGTAATATCTTCTTGAAAAACCCAAACCCACAGTGAGTGACTTGCTAAGAGCAGATGTGGCATGTTCCACATGTGGTATGTCACATGGGTTCCTTTGCCCTGCAGTCCCTAATAGACTTGCTGGTTTGTCAATACTTTTCCAGCAGCAGACAGTGCAAAGTAGGTAATTTCATCTTAATTCTACTAAGAATTTAGGAGACTCAGATATTGAAAAGATGAGATTTGGTATCAAAAGTCACCTGGAAATAACCAGCATTATAAATTATATTTAATAAATTATTATTATAATTTTAAAAATAAAATTCCCACCAGCTGGGAAATTAAAACACAAGACAAAGGAGGTGAGGGTAGAGAAGAACAAAAAATCTTTTCCTTCTTCATTTTTAGTCTGTTTGCATCACGCATAGCCAAATCATTTTCTTTTAGGTCAAACAGTCCCAGGTGCACAAATTGCTGAGCAACACAGTGTCACCCTTCCAAAGGGCAAGTTTCCCCATTCACATTTAGTGAATGTGTTCACAAATATGAATATACTCTTCAGATTCTAATGAGTTTATATAAAACTGTATCCATAAATGAAAATGGTTTGGGTTTATTCATCACAAATATTGCAAGTGTGGGTAGCCCATCACTTTGTGTCTTCTGTATTGAACTGCTTTATGGAAAATTATGGTAAAATAGGAACGCCCTGTGGCAAAAGTAGGAGTACCTCTGGCCAGTCCAGGCTCCTCTTGCTCAGGGTGGGTACCCGATGAAGCACCTTGCAGGGCAGAGGTGAAGCCGCAGGTGCTGTCCCGCTTTCCCTCCCATCCCAGGGGCTGGGGCCATGGCCAGGGGTGCCATGTTGGGGTGCCGCAGGCGGCGGGCGGGAGCCGCTCCGTGCTGTCAGCACTAGAGGGCACTCCGCGATCAGCCAGCGCCGCTCCGCTCCGCAGCCCCGCGCCGATGGAGGCGCCGCCGCCTGGGACGGGCTGGGCGCCCCCCGCGTGTTTCCCACCAGGACACCCTTGGCATGATGGAAGCGATGCGCTCTCTCCGCTCAGCCCAGTCAAGGGGACGTGGGGGGTGTCGTGCTGCCAGCGAGGAGCTGAGCAGGTGGTACTGCCACCTTGCCAGCAGAGATGAACAAGAGTCGCCTCAGGTGTGAAGCACAGAGCTTGGGAAGAGGCGACGTGGCTCTTCCCAAAGAAATGGTCAGTGTAGCACTTCTCAGCCACTGTGCTGGGTTTCTTTCCTCGTGGTGTAGTATTACCTTGGCTCTGTCTTCAAAAGCCTGGGTTTAAGTTTGCGACTACTCACCCATCTTGCAGAAAATGCCATGCCTTTGTGAATTAACATCTCCACCCCCACCCCAGCAAGGCAGGGAGAATGGCACAGTTCCAGGCGTCTGCTTTTCCTCAGATGCTAAGGAGAAAGCTGTTTAAGAAGTATACAGGTACTGGGCTAAAATGTAAAGGAGGGGAGAGGGCTACTTGACCAAACAGTCACTTCCCAGAAGGGAGAAGAAAACCCTTGCTGAGGCTCAAAAGACAGCCCAGGGCTATAACGTTTGAGGAGCCTGTTCCCTGTAAGCTCCACTATCCTTTTTGTGATGGGAGACTAAACTGACCTTAAACCATCTCCAGCTGTGCTTTAGGAAGTTTAGCCTTAGTCTCCATTATGTTAATTCTAAAAAATTCCCTTCATGACTAATTCATATTTTTCCTTGATATTTAATCTAATTTGCTGCAGGCTAATCCCTTTAGTTTTTGGCCTGTTGACAAACGAAAATGACTGGTCCCTGTACTCCTGTTCCTTCTCTCTGTGGATCTATGAATACTTATTATCTCTTTCAGGTATTTTTTTTTGTTGTTTCTTCAACAACTCTTAGAGCATAAGAACATCTGTGACTCTTCTTCCTAGTTAAGAGAGAGGAAGATTCCAGGTGTTCAGAGATGACTGAAGGAGACACTATCAGCAAGTTTTTGGTAAATGCTACATTCCCCACACATCTATCTGGATGAAATTCTTGTGTGTCTAAGTGCCTTTAATTATTACCTATAGGCTCTTACAGAAATAGTTCTCCCTGGGGTGTTTCACCCCTTGCTCTTCTGGGTAATATATCAGGATATCTTCTTCACTGCTTCTGTTGGCTTTAGTTTAACAGCTATAACATACTTCAATAATATTTTAGGTAACACATAATATAAACCTAATGCTTAATATGACCCTTTCAAATGGCAGTAGGTTTGGGTTTGATCCTGGACTGTAATATACCACAGATCCTTTACAGAGTGTTACTCAGTGATTGATATATATGGAAATTTGCTTAACAAAACCTAGCATGCTACAGCCACCAAGTTTCTGTTGCCTAAGAAGACTGTGTCTCTTGGTCATCCTAGAGCAAGGTTTGTATTCTTTTGTTTTGTTCAGAAAATGGTCTGAAAGTTCAGACTGCAAAAAAGATGGCTCAGTAGTTTTTGCAGCAAGTGGGATGACAGTCCAAATTCCAGCCCAAGTTTTCATAGGCAGCCTTGGGGGAGCTATTTTACCCAACCTGCATTTCTCAATTTCACTTCTATAAACTGAAGATAATGTTCCTTTCCCACCTGGGAAATGCACTGATACTAGTGAGATATTTGGATGCTATAAAAGAAGACCTAGGCAAAGCTTGTGCACAGTCAAATTATAAAAGTCCTAAAAGATAAACAAAATAAATCAGATTTAATATTCTTTAGCTTTTGTTTACCTACCTTCAATACCAGAAATTCCCTGGACTCACTGCTATTCCCTTGTATTGTCTTCATAACTGAAGCCTTGAGCTGGCCAGATAACTTAAACTCAGGCAAAGTTTTTTCCATGAGCTGCCTCATTGTGGCAGCTGGTTTAGGCATCCCAGCCACAGCAGTGGCTGGACAAACAAAGGAGTTCTTGGGGACATGGATTTCTTTTTGGTTTAGAGTAGCATGCACTAAGCAACATATAACCAAATGCAACAAAACTTCTAACCTGTTTTGGCTATATTTTAAAGAAGGAATCATTTTCCTTCTAAAATGGAGAATGAGAAACTTCACCTTAACAGACTGATTTTTGTAATAAAAAACGTTCAGCCTTACAGGAGGAGAAAAGGAGAGGCATTCCCACCTGCTGCACATGATGGCTGCCTGTGTCCTCTAAAGCAATGATCCATCCCACAGACCAAATTCTTCCAGTCTTGGTCTTGCAGGCATCACCTACACAAAAGTGTCCAGTGCTGTAGCATGTCTTTTTTTAAAATGAAAAATTGTTAATTTAAGAATGCTAGAGGGATATACTCAAAGCCATCAGGGAAAAAGGAAATCATACAGACTAAGCTTAATTTCTGAGCCCTTGTCCCACAGAGTCACTTAAACACAAGGTTTTTCAGATGACTGTGGAGCATTTGAGCAATATAAGGCAAGTTCAGAAAGTAATGGACACACTGCTCATGCCCTGCACAGTCCCAGTGAGTGCACACAGGGAATGTGAGGGCCTTCCTGTGTATACCTGTACACTGTGAATGTACAGGTCTGCCAGGTAGAATATCTGGCACTTGGAAAATTGTGCTCATGTATGCCAAAGGGCTGTATCACAGGGCTGGAAATCCCAGGTGAAATAAGCAGTTCCTCAGAGTTTTCCCAAATTTTTCATGGGAGAAGAAAAAACAATTCAGGAAAAATGTGCATATATCAACCCTGATATAAAATATTTTATTTTGATTTCTTCAACCCCCTGGCCAGCAACCACCTCTAACTTCACTGATCCGGAGGGAGTTACTCCCATATTGTAAATAGGTGTCTGCAGAATCCTGAGCCTGCTTTATGATGAAACTTTACTGCCAATGGCAATAAAGATGTAATTAGCATTATTGTAATAATGACATTATCTTTTGTCTTGTTTTTTCCCAGTCAGGAATTAGAAAAAGGAAATAAATGGTGACAGTCTGCATGAGAAGAGTGCTGGGCCTGCAGAGTTACAGAGTACTGCAAGCATCTTGCTAGTGCAAACAAGAGCAACTCACCATAAAATTAAGAGAACAAACACTATCCACCCAACAGCATAGAACACAATGTTGTTCTTTATTATATTATTTAAAAGGGGCAGATTTACTCGGTCATGAATTAATAATTCAGAAGTTGTAAGAAGGCACAGCCAATTAGCTGCAGTAATTTGCATTTTTATGCTCCTTCATTAGTTTTCTAAGGTTCTTCTCTCCTATTATAGCAATGCAAATGCCAACTTCCAAAAGGTGAATAGCCAACCTGTTTTTTGTTTGCATGGTAATGAAGCCTTTTCAATTATTGAAAGACCAAATAATTTAATAATTTTTAAGACAAATTTTTGTTGCTACAATATCTCTTCCTTGTGTTGTTTTTCAAGAAACATGTTTTTTTAATGTAATGTATTTTAACCTGAAGCAGGGAGTTTATCAGGTGGCTGATTTTCTGAGGCTCCTAAAATCATGTCTAACTTTAACCATGTGAGTAAATCTCCCAAAGCAAGGTATTAAAATCCTTTCTTAATTTAGAGGCTGACAAATAACTCAGTCTATGATGTCTTTGTTTAAGGCATCAAGTCTCTTTATCCTTTGTGCAGGAATGAATTGAGAAGGGTTTAATATATGAATTTACTGTTAGGGGAACTTCCCTTTCTTACACCCATGCCCCAGATATCTGCTGGCACAAGTACCCTCAAAAGCTTCCTGCAGCCTGCCCTAGGGATCTCTCTTTTGGTCATCTATGGGCACAGTCTTGCTAAAGTTGACGTCTTTAGCTTCTGAGAAATACTCCTGAGGCCAGCAAGGTTAAAGTCTTCCTGCAGGCATAACTGAAATCCTGGTCACTAGAGTGCTGCAGGGCAGCTGTGCTTGCTTGGTCTCTGCCTTCCCATGCAGGGCACCAGCAAATCCCACTGGCTTCCCAGAGAGCTGCTCCTAACCTGCAACTGGCCTGACACGTACTTATTTTTCCATTTTTACCCTGGTATTTTCCTTTCCAAATGTTTTCCATGTGAGGCCATTTCATTTTATTTTTATAATTATTTTATTTTTAATACAGCCCCTCATTCCAGATGTAGATAGTACATACACACACTCAAATACACGTATAAGCAAAGCAATGCTGAGGCTACACCTTTAGAGAAATGTATCTGAGGCAGAGGTTAACCCCAGGAGAGCTATACCAATATGTTAGAGGGCCAGTGGGTGCTAATCTCAAAAAAAAAAAAAAAATAGGAAAAAATTAAAACCTGGAGAATGAAACAAAGATATGGTATGTTTTCTGAGGCAAGCTCTGAAGGGACTTGGGTGTTCAGGTTACCATGAATGCTATCAGCTGGCTGAAGAGGACAGGAGCCCTACCCTTCTCTGTTTACATCAGCAGAATGCTTGTCTTTTGGGTTGTTTTGTCTTTCTAGGGGCAACCTGCAGCAATGCTCTCTCTCAAGGAACATGGCACTACTCCCCAGCCCACTGAAATCCTCTCCATCCTGTTCCCCAATCACTTCAGCCTTTCTTTCTTTTAGCAGAGGTGGTGTTTACAAACTGCACAGATCATCTTGGAAATTTTTGTCAGCAAAGGACAGACAAGAAGGCACAGTTTTTGTCATTTCACTGGTAGTGCAGAGAGCATGCCTGTAACACAGACCAAATAACTGACCACACAAAAAGCAGGGTGTGTTGGTGTGTTTTAAAAGGCTTTCTTCCTTTTTTGTTAACTGCTTGGTGAAGGCTGCATGTGAAGGCCAGGCTCTGAATCACTTCAGGCAGGAAGGGCATAGTGGCAGAGGAATGGATGGCTGAATCAGCTCCAATACTCAAAGGCAAGTGACATCATGCCAGTGGGTATAATGAGGTGAAACTGGTGCCAGCAGGTGCAGTGAGAAATGAGAAACAAAATGGTTCGAGTTAATGTGTAATTTAAAGTAGAACTGGCCAAAAATAAAATAACCAAAATTTTGCAAACTACACAAATAAAGAAATCTGAAAGTATAAAGGAGAAGATTTTCTAACATCATAGTAGTGTCAGGAGTCTCTATCTATGCCCTTACTCCAGCCCCTCCGTTACCTCCTCCCCTTGTCCCCAAGCCCAACCCCAACACATCTCCTGCAGGACCCCATGCAAGGGGACAAGGGTGGCCCACGGGCAGGCTGGGGCTGTGGGCTGTGTTCCCACAGCAGGACAGAGCCTCCTGACTTGCAGGGTTAATCTCTAGAGCTGCAGTGCTTTGTGTTTTCCTCATCCTACATGGACAGAATGTGCTCAGAGGGTCTCTGAACATGCTTATTTGAAGACAAAAGACCAGATTTGTGATCTAGGTGAATTTCTTTATGTCAATCAGAAAAATCAATCTTTTATTACTTATTGAAGAAATTAAAGATTTTGTATCTTGTATGTCTGATATTTAGCTTATAAATTAAAATTATTTGCATAGCACATTTTTAAAAAACACCACTAAGACCTTATTGCACATCATCTCAACAGAATAACATGACCATTTCATATTTTTGACTGAAATATATTAATATTAGAAGGGATCTGTTGATTATTTAATGTGATTTCTTGTATCTCACATCTACAGTACTCCCCTAAATGAATTTCTCATTCGAGACCAATAGTGCAGCTGAGCCAGAATAAAGACTGATCATGGTTTCAAATTTTCTCTTCAGACAAAGTCCACCACAGGCTACAGTAAGTTTTTCCAGTGGTCAGTTCCCTTCTCTGAGATAAATTAATTCAAGGGTAAATTTCTCTAATTCCAGGCAATGGATTTTGCTACTCATTTCCAGAGAGACTAGAGATGCCTTTGTACAATTTTCCTATTCTTTAGTAAGTCAAGAGTATCAACTCTAGTCCCTCATTTTCAGCATATTTTCCAGTCCTTTGAGCTCATCCAGAGTTGCTATCAAACCCTTCTTTCTAAAGAAATCCAAATAAATAATAATGCTACAAAAATAAAAATTAGGAAGAAGACCAAAATCCTTTTCCACAGGGCAGGATGAGCAGTGATGAAGCATGGTGTCAGGCTGCTGGACCCAAGCAGTGGCACATGGGAGGAGCTGTGATGTGCCTCCCTTTCTCCTCTAGCAGAGGCACAAAGCTCCAAACTTCCCTTGCCAAAGGGCTACAGTCTGTGTAGCACTTTCCCTTTTCCCTCACAGTCAATCTTCACCTGAATAATGCAAGCTCTCTGCTTTTATTCATATTCTCCTCATTATAGTCCAATGATCATTTTAGCACTTTGGCCATGGCACACCGCAGGAGCTCCACGTGTATCTGATTATCCATTATAAAATCAAATCCCTTTCAGTCCCTCTTTCCCAGCATGGAGTCTTTTCCATCCTACAAGTGTGGCTCACACTGTTCCTCACGGCACAAGCTTCCAAAAAAATGACTTGTTCCATTTTGTAAAGAAAGTCACATTGCTGTCATTCACCAGCCTTATTTATCGTTTAATCCTCCACTAGTTTTAGTGCTATAAGAAAACTACATGAAGAAAATATCATGCCTTCTTGTCTCATTAAGAAAGAAAATGTATGAGAGAGATGAACTTCATGAGGATGAAATCCTCACCATGATGGTTCCTTATTTGCAGTTATACTTAAATATACTTATATTATATTTTTAATAAAATTCATAGGTGTTAGGTTGATTTTCTATTCCTTTATTTTCTTAACAAAATGTCTTCTGGTATGAGTGAGAGCATGTCCTTTAAAACTTTATTACATCAACAATACTATAAAAGAACTGTCAATCTTATCAAAGGACAGGATCAAATTAGTCTGACAAAAATTATTTTCGTGAAACTAATGTTGATGGACATTAATTGTGTTTAAGCAATCTCATCTTGATAGGCCCTTAATTTCCTGAGTTAGTCCTGTTATCATTTTTAAATATTGGTACACTTTAAATTTTTTCCATCTTGAAAATTCCCATGTTTCAACCCTGTAATCACCACAATAAAATGCTTATGAGGGTCTTTTGCTAGTTCTTTTAAAACTATCAGATGAAAGTTAATTAGACATGTAGATTTTTAAATGTCTAATTTAAACAAACTGCTGTGTAACTGGTTAGAATTAAAAGGACTGCATCATCATGTCATATGACTCTACCATCTGGCTTTCCCCAAATGCAGACTCCAAGTGACTGAGATTCTGCTTTTCATGAATTCTCATCAGTTCTGCTTTCATCATACAGACACAGAACAATAATATTATCCGGATTCCCAGTACAACTGGGAACTCCTTTCTTTGCCTTTCCATTCTTAGATCTGATAACCATAGATATTTGTCTTCAACATTTTGCTTTCACTATCTACTTCCTAAAATCCAAGAGAGACTTGTTACTATGATTGTTCCAGCTTTTTGTTTCATGTTTCACTATGATTCAGAGATGTTTTTCATTTTATTTTGACCCATACTGTTCTTTCCTTAAGTCACTGTAACAACATCATTCTGAAATGTGCAATTTGAGCATCTAGTAAAATGTTATTCAACAACGTACAATTATCTTTCTCATGTTTCTGTTTACATTTTCTCCAGTTGATTGTATCAATATTATTTTCAGCTTTATTAAATTGTCCTTTTCAACCCCCTGAGAATATGTATTCTTGGCAGAACTCACAATAAAAATGTAATCAAGATAAAATCAGTTTCATCTATTTTTTTCAGTTCTGTGATTAACTCTTCACTTCATAAGGTCTTGAATAGAGTTCTGCCCCATTAGAAACAATTTTTTTTATATAGGAAATTGTTATATATAAAATTTTAAAAATTCAAAGACTGCCTTAAAATCAGCAACTTATATCACGTCTTTCGAACTGATGCCAACCCATAAAAATATTTGTAGCTCAATGGTTGCACAGCCAATTTTCTTATTCTCTAGTGTGTTTGTGCATTTCTAGCAGACCAAAGCCAACAAACTCTCTTTGATCCCACAGAATCCTTCTCTTTCTTTATCCATGGCCTGTAATTTGAACTTGAGAGAGGCCATTTTAAAACAGAATCTCTCTCATGCTGCTGCATTTTTCATTCAATCTTCTCAACATAGACTGTTATAGCCAATAATTTAATTATTATCAACATGGGAGTCTTCCTATTTGTTTTCAGAACATCTCGTTTTATGCTAATTATTGAGAAATTTCCACTGTGCATATGGCACACAATAAATGAAATGCTGTATATATTAGAATCAAACAAGTTGCAATTAATCAGTGTTATTAAATATTTTTGAATTTCACTGTTGTGGTTATATTTGCCATAGACAAAGTCAGGTAACTTAAATGAAGCCAGTGTGAAATTCCAGGAAAAGCAGATATTCCCTATTTCCTTCTCTTCATTTCATTTGCTTACAATCCTTCTACAGGTTATAATGAGTATGAAGTATGACTGAGTCTAGACAAATGTGTTAAGGCCTTCTATTAGCAAATTTCTTTGTACAGCTGTCATTATTTTTTTAAGTTGCTATGGAGACTTACAAGTTTGAGGCATTACTGTTTCAATGATTTTCCATAGCAATATTGCTTTGGCTCCAGTGCACACCCCAAAACAACCATGAATGTCCTCCAAGATAATTTATGTCCAGTCAAATATACTAAAATATCTACACAATTGCCTAGAATATGGTAGCAAACAATGATGTGAAAAAGGACTGACCTACATGCTAAACCTATTGTTAGATGGAATAAGTTTCATAATTGAGATTTGAGTAGAATAAAAGTTAAAAATACATAGGTGGGAGAAAAGAGGAAAGGCAGAGTATTTTGTCAAAATAATATTTTTATTCTTTCGCAGTATTTTAGACTTTAAACCTTAATGCCAGATCACCCATGGTAAACCTCAGACTTCTCAGAAGTTAAAATACTAAACTTTTCCAGGCATATTTTCTTCCTCTTTATGCTTAAATAGAAATAACTGTTTTCCTTTTCCTTTTTAATCTAATTGCTGCTTTATGGAATTGTGGAAGTAATACATTTTAAGAATTGTGTAGCTCAGTGGCAATAGTGTCAAATGAAAAAAATCCTAAACTACCTTTATATGGACAAAGCATGTACCTATTATATGGATGAATGAAGATCTCTCACTGCAGACATGTAAAATATTCTGTTCTGAATTTAAAATACTCAGAACCTGATATGTCTTTCACCAGCTGTGCAGAGATTTAAGCAGCCAGGAGTAACTACAATTTTACACCAATGGAAGTCACAGGAAATACAGGAAGTCACTCCAGCCTGGGAGTGAGGAAGACCTCACCTCTCAGAAGTGCTGGGCAGGGACAAAATACACTGAAAAGTTTACTTCCCACCATTTATTTTCACTGATGCTTCTCAGCCTTTTGTTGCAGCCTCCATCCCTTTGCATGATGAACCCAATAGAGCCTTCTAGAGACAAAAAAAGCAGAGCCGTTCAAGTGAGAACAGAAAGCTAAGTCAAAGCAAATTTTGCCATTGCAGTGATACTTCAGACCATTGTTGAGTAATTCAAATAACTGATTCATTAAACAAGAAGGCCACAGAAAAGTTAACTCTGTTGAGAAAGAGATCAAGGTACTCCCTCAGCCATTCAGCCCCATGATTTCCACGCTCCCGGTGAGCAGTAGTGGAGGAGATGCTCTGACACAGACAAGCAGCCCTTGAGTGGGGTTCTAAAGGAGCAAGAGCAGCCCTGTTCCCTCTTATTTCTCATCATCACTAACAACATCCACACACCTGGCCCACCTTCCTGCAGCTCTCATGTAACCTGAGGCTACGGCTGGATGTTTTTCATACGTGTAGTTTTTCTTTTTTTATCAGTTTAATGAAGTCTATTAATGAAGAAAAAGTAATAATAACAAGAAAACCCCCTTCCTGTGTTTCTCTTAATAATTTTATCTCACTATTTGGAAGAAGCACCAGGAGACACCTTCAGTTTTTTAAATGTGTTCTGGTTTTTTTATTTTCCTAACGTTTCACATTGAGAATTAATTTTGTTTGCAGGTATTTGTTTGCATTGCCAATATATTTTCCATTAACATATCCCTTTGTAGGCACATGCAGACCACAGGATGCTCATCTGAGAACTTCTTTACAATAAAATTGCTGCATGGTGTGTATTACTTTGAGTGTCAGTAGCATATCTTTTTGTTGAAAAAAAAGAGAATTTTTTCTTCAAACAGCTTGGACTCTCTGCATGCTAGAGATACTGGTTTATGAGAAGCCTACACTGGGTTGCAAGCCTCTGTATGGGTTTTGAACCAGTGACTAACCGAGTGGGCAAACTGGTTCTGTGGAAACAGATGTGTAAGTTAATTACTTTCTGCGACAAGGAAGCAGAACAGCACTTTCATTTATAACCATGTGGAAAAGTCTTATCAGTGTATGACATATGGCTTAATTTTTTCTGGAAACAAGCTTACATGGAATACCTCTATTGCAATGCAAGGGAGCAGAGATGCGAGATTGCAGCTCCTGGTGTAAATGGGCACTGTACAGAGTAAGTACAGGACTAGTACACATCGTCATTTCCTTTGTACAGAGTATGTTGACATGCAGAACATGCAGCAAATAAAGCAGTGTGGTTGATAGCACAGATCTGATACTTTTTGGTGTGGAGAATGAAAACCATCTGTATTTTAAGGTTAAGGGTGGATTTGTTCCCCCACTCATTTTAGTTGTTTATACATGGACATCAAAATTACCAAACTGTATCAGACCACACATTCATCTATTCTAGTAGCCCAAAATGGTCCCTTTCAATTCATCAAATCAGCTTCTAAAGCTGTGATAATGTGGGAAATTTCTGCTTGCGTAAATAAGGTTTTACTTTGAATAAAAATAATCTGTGATATATGACAATAATGGCACAGTTAAAGTCTGAAGTATCTATCCATCAAACACTATTAACAAGTGAAGAGTGGGCTTTTGCTATTTTTCCAGCCTCTTAAAAGAAAAGAAAAATCAACAGTTACAATATGTAAAATGGTAATTATAAGAATTGAAAATAATTCTAGCTTTCTGATTAATTTGTTCCTAGCCCAGGATTATAAAAGCCTTGTACTTAAAAGGTGGATTGCATTTGCAGCTGAGAAGTGTTCTTGTCACCACACAAATCTCTTAGGAGGAATATCCCAGAACTGGACATGTGAACACTTATTTCTGTCCAGCAGCTAAAACTCGTACTTTGCAAGGAAATTTTTAATAACTTGTGTGACTCTGAGTTCATAGAAGCAAGTGAGGGGCAGCTGTGAAAAACACTCTCACACAGAACTGATCTGAGGCTACGAACTATTAGAGGCTAATTGCACCCATGCGACTGATCCCTATAGGCACAGATGAACTCTCCCCTCCCAGACACTGATATGTGTCCCCAAAGGAAACAGGCATAAATTAAATGAGATTAATCAGCCTGTTCCACAGAAAGCTCAATGAGACCTCCTTGCAAAGGGAAATGTGCCTTTAATCCATCTGAGCCAAGTATGATTAAGAACCATGAAGAAACAGCTAAAACTCTGGGGTAATGGTATTTGAGTGAAGGTATCACTCTGCTTGCACACCCTGACTTTTGACTATTTAACTGTGTAATTTTATGTTTGCATAGTACATTGCAGGAGAACACGTACTGACACTGGCTATCAGCAAGGAACATAGCTAGGACCAATGAACAAAAAAATTGTAACTAGCTGCTACAGTTCGAGTCCATCTACGGAATATGTGGGACCAGATTTCATTACAGCTATCTCAGGAGACACCCGAGAGCCCCCAGGCTTGGAAAAGATGGCTGAGCTCTGCCCAGGATGAGGGTGTACCTGTGGGCATTCTGCCTTCCCACAGCTAGCCTCCAGCAGGAACAAAGCCCACTGCTGACTGACAGCCAAAATGAGACATCAATCACAACAAATGGTGCAGATCCTCAATCCTCCCCTTTCTTACAGGGAAAAAAAAATTAACAAAACTAACAAGAAATTACTAAAACTCTGCTGAGATGAACAGAATAGTTCCAAGCTCAATAAAACAGGTTTGATATTATTTTTAACTAAATCACGATCATCCTTTACAATATCTGTCAAAAGAAACGGTAACCAAATTCTCCTCTATTTCATGATCACTACAGAAGTACTAAATTCCTCCTGTAATGGTCAGACTTGGTTTATCTTTGTTCCAGATTCTCTTCACAGGCAAAAAAAATGTTGAAAGATAGACTTCCTTAAACTAAAAGGGGTTGGAAAATGCAGATAGGCATCTGATGACATGCCCAATGACATCCAGATACATATTTCTTTGGATAGGGGAAAGATCCTTTTAATCTGTATTTCAGGTCCAGGTAGCACCTGATACTGGACCTGACACAGGGGATCCTGAATTGTGTGAGTATTTCAGCTCCCTGTGGTGATGCCATGCACTTTGCAGCATTTATTATTGAGGAGCAAATGGGGAGCCAGAGGCTGTGTTTTTTGCAGAACAAGAGGTGAAACCAATCCCTCCACGTCTCCCTTGAACCAAGCAGCCACAGCACCTCAGGACAGGCTCTGTCAAAGGTAGCCATGAAGCAATTCCTGAAGCTGCAACTCAGTGTTAGTTCTTTTTAGCAGGCAGATGATCCTTAGACTATAAAAACCCACTGTTTCTGCCAGCTAATGTAGGAAATCCTTTCCTTTAAGTCAGTGGTGTCTGTGCCGTGCAATTGAAAGTCTGGATCCAAACACAGCTGATGACTCACTTGGAAAGCTGCTACAGCCACACATAGCAGCACTTGTAATACCGGCCACCTTCCTTTTTTTTTAGAAAAAAAAATCCCAACCTTTTACATGCAAAAAAGAAAGCAGATTCTCCTTCATTTATGTTACTGAGTTCTATATTCAATGTTGTCTTTTTCCTGCGGAGTGAATGTTATTACTTTAAACTCTGAAGGTGAAAGAGTAAGAAGTCATCCCCTCACTCGTGCTATGAATACATATTAGATTAAGTGCAAATATAATTCTTGCAGTGGATGTGCATTTGGTTTGTATTAATTATACCTCTGTACATCTGCCACCCAGTTAGCTCCCAATATAGCCACACAGCTCCAGCAGCTTTACACAACTGAAAGGAGAAAATAAATCATTGCTGTAATGAGAGTTCAAAACTCCATTAAAGAATTTGCTGGAAGAAATATGAAAATAATTCAATCTGGAACAACTCTGGAATAAAAGAGAATATTTCAGTATGTATTGAAACATGACCTAAAAATGCCAGTAAAGCATTCTTCTTCTTTTTTCTATTATTTGAACTGTGAGGAGGCTCTGTACTCTCTAGAGTAAAAGTAAGTTTTCACTCCTGGTAAAATCACAGCATGTGGATTTTTCAGTGTGCTGTATTTTATGTTACTGAATGTCAGATTTTTAAATTGTCATTTATAAAACACCAGAATCCACTAAAAAAATGTTCAGAATATCAACATTTGTCCTATAAATATGAGACCTCAAGAGCACTAACTAATCAATAGTCAATCTCTCTGACCAAGATCTTATCCCTTGACAGAGTGTGTGTGTTCTAAGATATAAGTACAGGCTGTTTCTAGTCAGCTTTGCTTGAGGAGAATATAGAGATGTAGGAAAAGGGAGGGATTTTCTGTGTAAAAAAGACAAAAACTGATAATAAACATCATAAATCTACATTTTTACTGTATTTGTTCTGAGATTCTGAGCTTACACTGACTCATTACAAATAAGCGCACAACTGCAGAAGCTCCAGTCTTCCAATTGCTATTGTAAGGAAGTAAATTGTCCTACATATGTAGGGCAGCCCTGCATGTGAGAGATATATTAGCATCTCCACTTGTGACTTTGTGAACATTGCACGAAGAATGACGGTTTGGGGAATCACTGCCAGCTGTTTGCTTGCTTTCTATTGAAGATAGAAGGCGTGTTTGACACTGCTATCTCTGCAGCATAGCTGCAAAGCAATTCCAAGAAGCAAGATAAATTAATTTTTAAGAGATAGTATATTCCTCTGTGTGAAATACAGAAGACAAGTCACATTTCAGCTTTAAATTAGCTTAAGAAACCCATCTTTTAGTTATAATAAGTAAGATTTTTAACTGCAGAAGCACAGCAAATTAGGAGGAGGCTACAATTCCTTCTTAAGGGTTGATAAAATTGCAAATATGAGTTAGGCTTTTGGTCGATTTTTCACATGTATCACATGTGTGATGGGTCATTTCTGGTCATTCAAAGTAGGTATGAAATACTGCAACCTAACCCTGAACACAGGATAATGTGGCTGTACAGTAAACCAAATAATCATATCAAAAAATTATCACAGAACAGAGCAGGGCTCATTCTTCCTAAAATAAGTGCTATTGGCTCACCAGTAATTTCAAATTACTGATACGACATAAACTTGATAACACTAAAAAATCCCCCAATGTTCTGTACAGGATATCCAATTGATTTTATGTTTTCCGTCTTTCGTTCAAACAGAGTTTGAACTTTTGCACAGATAAGCAGCAGTTTCAGGTGTACAAACAGCAACACATCTGAAAGGAGCCTTATTCGCAAAGGGGTAGCAGACTGTGCATTGAAATAGGTCAATATATCCTTTCCAAGTTACCTTCTTTTTCGAAAAAATTTTGGTTACATCCTGAGATTATCACAAAGGGAAGAGGGACAGATTCCAAAGTCTTTCAGAAACTGAGTTTAAGGAACACAATCAACACATACATTGTTTGATGTTCATATAATAAAAACTTGGAGTGCACGACAGAAACTCACTCTCCAAAAAATCAACAAGAGATCTTCAACTATAATGCCAAGAATGTGAAATTCATGCTTTGCTTATGTGCAGCTACAGTGAGTGTTTTAGTGAACAAAAGCAACTGCCCAGAAGCCAGCTGTGTACATGTTTTTATTCCCAAAACAGCTGCATGTGACTATGCCACTAAGAGAGAAAGAGTCTCCTCCTCTCCCACTGGCCACTATATTAAGTAACTCGGTGTAATTGCTGCACAGCATTTGGCAGTGGCAGGCATGGTAAGAGTTAGCATTAATAAAAGTAGGAACTGCTTTCACAATTGCATGTCTCACTGTCTCTCTCATGTGTGAAACACAGCACATTTGGTGCAGACAGACAGGACATCTACAGCACTGATGGCTGCAGATTGTGACAGAACAAACGCGCTCAGCAAAGAGGGTGTCCGTGTGAGCACAGACAGTGTCCGAGTTAAGTAATTATGCAGTAAGAAAACATGCAAGTATGATGATTATGGAAATCACTACTTATTTATTTCATGTTTCAGAGCTCAGTGTTGCACTAATAAAAATTAATAACTTCAAGGGGCTGTTTTAATTTAAACATGAATGCCTTAGTGCATGAAAAATAATGTGTCTGTATGCATGTTTAGATAGATTTTTCCTTACACCTTCATCTGTAGGGAAGGAATGAGTCAGAGTAGCCAGCATATAGCTCTATCTGTACCTGCCTATTCCCAAAATATCACAACAAATATTTAAGGATCTTTTCAGCCAACAGAAGTAAAGGTCAGGGTCATAGCAAAGGGCAGTTTGTGGAGGAGGAGATTAGCATTTCTCTGAGTGATTTCTTCTTCCATCTACTTTTTTATATCCTCTATAAACAGTCCTCTCTAATTTCAAACACATTTTTTGAATTCTGCAGAGAAGTCAGTTCTAAAAAGGTATCATCCAAAATAAATGTTTTTCTTGGCTCATTCATCAGCTATCCTGTCTTTTCTAGTATAGATATGGGTGGGAGAAGGCATATGTGCATGCGTATATTCTGTATATACACAAACATCGGTGTAGCCTCAATTTAGCATTCTGTACCCACACACTTCTTATGCAAAGGTATTGACTGGAGAGCTTTGTTATTACGCATTCTTTTTTAGTCTCTATTTCATTGAAAAATAATTATTTAATAGATTGATTAGATTAGCATTTATCTGTTTTATCTGACTAGTAGGCTGATGCCAGAAGAAAGTTCCAGGTGCTCAGTTCCTTTACAAAATAGATCTTCATTTTGCATATCCAAACACAGGGCAGCTCTCCAGCATCCCACACACACACTGAAGTCTCCTCTTTTAAGCATCTGTAAACTGTGTGCTAGGTCATCTCTGAATTCACACAGACTGCATCCCCTTTTCATTTATTTTTGAAGATTGCCTTTAGATCCAAACTTGGTAAATGGCTCTGTGGAAGGGTGACCCCTCCACTGCCTTCCTCTGCCTTGTCACCATCCAGCAATAACCAGCTGCTTCTAAAATAAAACTAAAGGCAGTGCTTCCTAAAGACTGTGACATAGAGTGCTCATTTCATTTGTGTTTTGGCAAGCAGTTTTCCAGGTTTCAGATGAAATTCCTCAGTAAATAGTATTTTCTCTCTCTAAATGTGTGGCCAAAAAGCATTAAAGAATTCGATTATTAACAGCTTTTCAGTTCAGGTCCTCACCTACCATTTTGCAAAATGAAGACAGACAAGGAAAACAGAACCAGTGATCTGACAGCAACTCATAGGCTTCTCATACAGGTATAATTTATTCCAATTCAAGCTGCTGCCACCAGCTGCATTCAGCCCCATCCCTGCCTGGCTTTGTGCATGTTGGCACAGCTGCTGACAGACACTGCGTAAGAGACTGGAGGAGTCAGGGATGCTGAAGAAGAGAAGACTCCAGAAGCACCAGCCCTGGCCCAGCACTGGCTGTCAGCACTCTTGGGGCAGCAGTAATCCATCCACCCCACTGATACACCTAATGGTGGGGCTGCTCCCCAAACTCATCACTGACAGCACCTGTGCCTTTTCCTTGCCCCAGGAATGTAGACCATGCCCTGCCTGCTCATGCCTCTGAGGGCTCTTGGGGAATATTTCCTTCAGGCCTCCCCTAGTTTTTAGCCCTGTGCTGTCTTCAACTGATCGGTGCTGAGCCCAAACAGAAAGCTCCAAACAGAACAGCTAAAGCACAGCCCAAGGGTACAAGAAGTTTTTTCTCCACACCTTGGACTGCATGTGTGACCAGTGTACAAACATGCTGAAACAACACCTAGGCTAGAGAAAAAAAGAACAGACTGTATCAGCTTAACATCAAGCCATGCAGAGTAGCTTGGGAATTTTCTCCTGATTTCAGGCAAAATAGGTAAGAATTCAGGACTTTCTCTCACCACCTAGTTTTTGGACAGAACTTGGAACGCAACTATAAAGAGGTAGAAGTCAGTTCTGGAAATGAGTTTCTGTGTTGTTTGGCTGCCTTTCAAAGGATCTGATCATTTTAATACTGTATGTATTAAACTGTTCTGTTAATGATGTGTTAAGGCAGCCATGGATTTACTAGAGGTTCTAGGCAGATCAAGGCTACATTTTCCCCACTGGGCACACAAAATCTTGGACAGACATCATTTAGCTATCATTTCAATCAAGGAAAACATAGTAAGTGCTTTCTAGAACTAAATTAATTATTAACATCAATTGTCCTTTTGCTGCACATAATTTCTGCTAGAAGGATGACTCCAGGAATGTTTCATTGCAAATTTTCCATAGCTTTTTCATCTCTGGTTGCCTTGATGCATGGCCCTATACTTATACTATTCTCTATGGCCTGGAGATACAGCCAGAGGCATTTTGAATCACTTGGTGTTCAGAAGGAGTGGCCTTTGTGGATGTGGTTTGAACCCACTGAAAAAATAATGGTTGAAACCTACTTGCTGGACACAAATTTTGCTGTTCCATTGAAATAGGATGAGATTGATCTTTTGAGCCTTCAACATCACCATTAATAGTTTAGTGAAGACAACAATCCTGTATCACTCATCAAACAATTTAGGCAAAAAACAAAACAGTAAATTGTCTGCAAAGGTGAAAGGACAGATCACAGGCTATCGATGATTTCATACAGATCTTGTTAGAGAGTCACATGTGCACACAGAATGAAAAGGCAAAATGGATTCCTCTTTTTGGTCAAGTTTTTAAGAACTGTGAAGATGGTTAGTTTAATTCTATGCTCAAGCATGAAATCTGCCTATGCTAGTTATTAGATTAGAAGGATTTTTTTTCCTATTTACCTTGAAATATTAAGAAGCACATTCTTAGTACCAGGAAAATCCTTTCTAGAGAAAAGGACAGTAGCACATATGGAAAGACAGGTTTCTCATGTGCATAGCTGCAGACTGGCATCTGGGAGAACTGTGTCCTTGTCCCAGGTGTGTCACTGCTTTGCTGGGTAACCATGGAGAAGTCATTCCCTTGTCTTCTACCACAGCTTCCCCCACAGAAAAGTATGAATAATATCATACTTCTTTGGAAGGAACTTTGAAATTGATGGGTGGAGAGCATTGTGTAAGAACAGGGTATTACAGGTAATTTATTTATGTCTTGTTCAGCTATGTAGATCCTTGTCTAAGACCTCCTACAGCAGTGATCACAATAAGCATTACACTCTTGGCAGTTAAAGTACTTCTCTTGTGTTCACTGCCCAGGCCCTTGTTCCAATTCCCCTGTGTCCTGCAGCTGACAGGTGGAAGATCCATCACAAGTTCTGGCCTATTCTAGAGCAGGCCCTGTCTTCATAAGCCCTGTGTGCCCAACCTCCACTGTCCTGGGTGCTTTCTTTCTCATTCCCACACTCCATTATGTGACATAATGTCTCACAAGATCCATCCCTTGCTGAGTCACCTGGGTAGTGATCCCCACTGCACTACCTGCACTGGGCCAGCCAGGGTAAAAACCTCTTCCTGCCTCTTCCTCACTCTCTCTGTTGAGGGTTGGCACAGTTTGGTAAAAAAAAAAAGGAAAAAAAAGAAAATAAATAGCAAAGCATCAATGTATTTTGTTGTCTAGAAGCACAGCATCTGATAAGGATGTGCATGACTATAAGCTGCTGACAGTGAATTGGATGAATGCTGGTTTGCATAGATCTCCAAGCAAGCACTCACTCTGTCAAACTTGGTTCCCCACCCCATGAGGAAAGGTTTTCAAAATAAGGAGCACTCTTCAATCCAGTGAGGTTCACAAGCATCACTGAATTAAAGGGTATGTCAGGATGGTTTGCATATCTGACCTTTGTTATGTGAATTTGACTGGAGGGGACCAGCCACTCCAGAGACAATGGCTTCATTAATCATGTGAGAAATTTGCAATATTAGGTTGAAGACAATCTGGTTTACCTGACAAATAATTTAAATAAAATTTAAATAAGGATGAAGCCTTGAGATTGCCACAGAAAATACTTTGGGAGGCTCAAGACCTATGTAATAATTAGTCAGTTTCATTAAGTTTTTTCCCAAAGTTTGGTCTCCCTTTTAAACCACTACCATTCATACGGTACAGCTCAGTCACTACCAATTGAAAATTAATTATAGGTCTGATCTAACAATGAAATCTTCCATCCTGCGTTTATTCATTCCCAAGGCAATTCCTTTCACTTCTTTATACCTTAATGTGTTTTCAGCCCTACATCACCACTGCTTTCAGAACTGTCATTTTACTATGCAGGGTTTACATTATTTTCATTCATAATACAACATCACAACAGTCATTCTTGGTGGTAGGTCTATGCTGCCTTCCTCCCTATTTTTTTTTAAATCAAAACAATCCTTCACCATAGCAACTTTTCTTGGCTACCTCCTCATTCCAATAACTTGTGAGCAGCAAATACTTGACAGCACTGATCAGACCACACTGTTTCTGTGCCAAATGGAAAGGCCACTCCTCTTTGGAACAGTAAATGCAGTCCCAAAGTTACAGGATGAAGCTGTTGCGGGTCTCTCAGAAAGCTCATATTCTTCAGCAAGTTACTAAACATTAAAAGTTGGTTGTGCCAAAACTTTTGGAATTCAGAAGTAACTCAAGGGAGCAAATCCTCCCTAAGCCTTTTAATTTATGATAGGAAAGGAAGAGCTATAAAAGTTAAAAAACTTTTCCTAAAACTGGTAAAGAAGAAAAAGTGTTCAGCTCAAAAAAGTATCAAACAAGGAACAAAAGGTGCCAAAAGTCATGCTGAACCAACTTCTTCCAACAATACTTAAATTACTGTCAGTTTGACATTAGATTTTTAAGTATATGTGAAAGCAAGAGCCCACTCATTTAATAATGGTTGTTATTTTACCTATCTAATAATAATTTTCAAAATTCCACTTTATGTAAAAATATCACAACATTATATTTTTCTTCAAAAGTTTTCTACATAAATTTCCTCGTGACTTAAAGCTATATATATATATATAAAAAAATCTCAATATTCACACTTATGTTTTCATACTGTTAAACTTTATCGAAGTTAAAATGCAAGAAAAGGGACTTCGATTGTTACTGAATGATTTAAAAATGGTTGAGAATTATTAATTATATTTATACTATCACAATAAGAAATAGCACTGAGAGTCTCAGTAAGCCATTTCATACTTCCAAATTGGCATATTTAAAATAGTTTTCAATTATTTTTATACCAAAAAACGAATCATTTCCAATTTATTTTTGGTCAGAAATGCCATCATTAGTCTCTGATTGCAAACCAACAACTTAAAGAAAAAGATTTTACCTGCCATTAGTAAAGTTGGGTGAAGTTTAAAAATATTCAAGACTGTAGAATTTCAGTGTAGCCAAAAATCTGTGGAGATTATTAAAAGTGAGCGATTTTGAAGAGGAAGTAGCTACTATGTAAGCATAATAAAGAATATCACCACATAAATATTGAATCCCATCAATTGTATGGCTGTAAAACGTGGTAGGGTTTTTTTATTGGTATAATCTTAGTGATGCTGCATATTCTCTGCTTTTCCTGAAAATTACCAGGGTTTTGTAATTCTTTCAAGGTTCAGTTTCTAGTCTTGTTGCCAGAGATTTGCATGCAGAGACAAGACAAATGCTGCAGCAGCGGCACCAATATAGTCACAGGATATGGAGCAGTCATGCTCCTTTTTAGAGCAACCTAGCTCTTACTGCTCAGGTCTACACCTGGAGTATTTGTTCTCTCCAAAGCCATGAAAAACAACAGTAGATTCGCCTCCACCTCTGAAATGAGCCTTTCTGTCTGTGCTTTTTTTTATAATTTACCAGGGCATCTCCCCTTAGTCCTTTTCTTACTAAGTCCCAGACTTTGCTCTTTCTATCTCTTCATTACCTCACCTGGCAACTTCAGTTGTTCCATGAAACTTGTCAGGCTCTTTATGATGTGTGTTCCCAATGCTTTTAAATGCAGCTAATACTGACTGTTCCCCTGGTCCAGGAAAGTTTCTGTTTTCACCTTTACTTCCACTGCTCAGACCCCCCACCAATACGTGTGAGAAAGTACGCAGGGCTTGTCCAAAAATTCTCCAGGTCTCACTCTTCAACTTAATTTTCCTACCATAAACATGACCTATATTGGTTAGATTTTTTTCTTCTGTTTAGGCCATGAATCCACCTTTGATACTACATTTGTATTGCTAATGTAGGGCAGCTTATCCTCTCTTCTTTGGCAAGCCTGCATTCTCTCCTATTCCTGAAATAGAAGAGATTTCTCCTCTCTTCTCCTGTCCCAGGGAAAACCTGCTCATCGCACATAGCTTAACCAAACTAGAATCAAAGTGTTTTATTAATGACATCATTAACTGGCAATCATGACCAATATCAATAACAAAACAGATAAACTATAATATTATATACCATGAAATGCTCAAAAATTTCTAAATGCCCACAAGTTTGTAAATCACCTCATACAAATAATCCCAAGAAGGACTATTGCCATGTACACACACCTACGTACACACTCACACACACATACATACAGTGCTGTGTGAATCAAAAGCTCTCCTCTCCTGGAAGTCCAGATGCTTGCAGACACCTCCAGAGGGAGATGAGGATGCTATCACTTCATGAGGAACCATGCTGCACCCTACAATCCACAGTGCACTACCTGCATCTGGTGAAAACGTGCCTCAGAATGGAGCACACTCCCACCCTGAGTTGCTGAACTCCACGTCCTCAGGCTCTCAGGGTGAAGGCTAAGAAGCAGGTTATTAAAAGCTTTATTTTAACTTTCACTACAGCATGGATCTTATTTTGACTATTTTTTATTCAGCATTGATAATGCATGAATTATTACAACAGACTGATGCTTAGGCTATCAGGTCATGGATGCCTCCTCTGCAACCTACAGAAGTTACCTTGTCTGATTTTTCCTCAATTCAGTTTTGCACTTTGTACCCTTCTCCCTGTCAAATGTGAGAGCTGCAGGGACAATGGCAACAGCCAATTTGGATAGTTGCAAAAAGAGAAACAGGCTTCAATCTATAACCCCAAAACTCTATGTAAAGACCCAAATCCATCAAATCTGAAACTTGTTAGAAGAATATAGTGCTTGTCAACATTTTTGTGAACTGTTCCAAAATGTGAATGCTAGCTGATTCATTTCAAACTGTTTTAGACATTCCAAGGTTGTTTGGAGTTGTTTTTCTCAGAATGACAATGGAGTATTTTGGAATGAAGCCTGATATATTTTTCATAGACTGAGAAATTAATAGGCTAATTCAGCAAAAGCTTGCTTTGTTTTTGGCAAACGTTATTGTGTTTGCATTCTCTATCCCTTTCCTAGTTTGTGTATATTTCTTGTTTCAAACAACCAGTAATATAAAGTCATTTGAACTCTGTGTCATGGAAGTGGTTACATTTAATCAATGCCCTTCAATCAATCCCCAATTTCATCTTAGTTCCAGCCTCTTCTCTGACCTGAGAAATTCTGCATCCTCACACAGCAGTACCTTTCATAAAAATCAGAGACTTATAATTCAGGAAAGAAAAAAAAAAAATCTATATTTTCTATATTTTACCTTTCCTTGTCCGACATGCTTGTCTGAGAAAAAAATATCACCTTAAATCCTAGTTAGGACAGAATTTTATGAATAAAGAAGATATGCCTTTCAGAAATCAAAACTTGTTTGGTAAGCAGCAATTGATTCCTAACTTTAATAACAGAAGATACTTTAAACCCCTAATACTGTTATAAGAAGATTATTTGTGCATCTATTAAAAAAGACCTAAAATTAGGTTCATCCAGAAAACATAAAAGTAATTAGCTATATAATATTTACAGGGGCTTAGCTGCAGCATCTCCTGTCTGAAACATTTGCATTTTATTTCTGTACCTTGCTGATTCACAGTTTAATTTCAAGCTCCAGAAGAAAGCTTATCTTCTGTCCTGTATCTTATTTCCTCTATGTGATGTCCTAAATTGCACTTGAAGCCTTGCTTCAGAATTTTTCTAAAGAAAGTTACTTCATTTTTTTGGCACTTTCTCTTTGCAATTTTTCCAGTTGTCTTCTTGCTTTCATTAATATATTTTAAAACATGACTCAAAAGGATTCCATCATGCATTGCAGATGACAAATAGAGATCATATCCTATCAGATGGATATTTCTGCTGATAGAGAGAAAGAATGAACAATCCTGATTTCTTTCAAAATTTGGCTGTATCAGGCCTAAAAAACTCAAAATTCATTAGCTCTCCCCAAGACAAATGCATGTGAAAGATAGTGCTGTTGAATTAACTATGTTTCTTTCTCTGGCCTATTGTGTGCTATCTTTTCCTGCACATCTACTTAGAGTTCAGAAGTTCAGATTTAACTCAGTGCCAGTGTTCCTTTGTTGTATTGCATGGCATCTCTACATGGAAAGGACAAGATTTTTTTTCCTGCTATTATTCTCATATTCACAATTATAACTTCCTTTATACTGAAATTACCATTTCTCCAGATGCCTTTGAGCTGTTCTACAGTCAGGGTACCCCAGCGCAGTAGGGCAGACAGGCCAGCCACTGCCCCAGCAAGAGTTCACAGACCTGCAGCCTTCATGCACACACAGAAGGGCCCTGCACTGCCAGCTTCTGGCTGCTGAAAAGGGATATCCTGGGAACTCTCAACTTTCTGAGAAGCAGCATTGTTTACCTGAACATGATCGCTAGGAGTCAAAGAAAGGGTGAAAAATAACAAGCTGCAAAGCTGATCAGAATGTGTGAACCTAAGATTCAAGACAAGTCCTTTCTTCAGAGTTTTAGTCTTTCTTTTTCCCACAGTACAGTTCCTAGGACCCTTCTCCCTCCTTAGTTTCAGCCCATACAAGAGACATGCAAACATTACATTTCTCAGCAGCAGATCCTGGCTCATTCTTCTATTGACTCCTCTCAATGCCCACCACTACCTCTTACATATTCACAGGAAATCCCCTGTTTTCCTCTGTTTATGCTCCCTGTTGTCCCACTGAGCCATGACAATTACACTTAGACCAAGAAAGGCCTCTAAGATAATCTCCCAGACATGGTGTCTGATCTCGTATCTGATCTCCTAGTCTCATTGAATGGGAAGATTTTACTCACCATCTATTCAGCAACATCTTCACTGTTCCAACTGGTACAAATATTTGAAAGGCAGAAAATCTGGCAAAGAGCTTTCAAAATTCCTCTCATAAAACAACCTTGATAGACTGAGATGAGATGCTTTACACAGTCAATATTATGTTTGTGGGCTCTGTTTATAGTCTTATTTCAGTGCAATGAAAAACAGATGAGAACATAATTAAATAGAGAGTTAAAAAGCACCACAGATTAATATAAAGTGATAACAACTAAACAATTCAGCTTCTGTAATAGTAAACATGTCTATCCTATTAAAATTCTTAGAATTAATACAATGATAGATAAGAGCAAACTGATGGATACAATTAATTTGTTCTTTGCAAAGACTTTTGCTAACCAAATCTCCTACAAGTGGCTCTTAAGAATATTTGGAAATCATTTGAGAGTGCATCTATAGCAGAGTTTTAATCCAAATCTTTCCCACTTTCTGTGGTTTGGGTTACAATGCAGAGCTGCCTCAGAATGCACAAGAAGGTTTTCTTCCAGACAGAGCAAAATCAGAAGGCGCAGGCATAAAGCAGACCCGTGACACTTCAAATGCTACTGTGTACTTAAACTCCAGACCACATCAGAAGAAATCTAGCTGAGTACAAACTCCCAAAATGCATGAGGCAAGTACATGAGGGACCCCAAATTGCTTTGTTCTACAGACCTGCACACCCTGAGATCTTCTGCTGACTGATGCAGACCTAGTCTGGGGATCACATTCATCCTGTGAAAGTTACTGTATCAACTTCTCCGTCCTAAACCAGGATGTCCCTAGTTTTAGTAGAGTTTTAGGCAGTAAAAAATCAGCCTCATGTGACTAATCATCTGTGTTTTGGGTGGTAAAACTACATCCCTCAAAGCAACTTACTATACAGGGAGAACTGACTTGTCTCAGGGAATGTACTGTAAGGAAGCTGGTGGTGGGAAAAGACTGAGGTGGCTTAGCACAATGGTGGAGTGAAAGGACTTAAAAGGCAGCTAACGGGCACTTAGTCAGATTGTGGGGCTGAAAGAATTTGGAGAGACCCTGGGGTACGAGGGTCAAACTGAGACAGAGCAGTGGACCTTTTTTGAGGAGTCTGTAAAACAGAAATTTAGCGCTGCTTGTCTTTTGGCAAACTCTCGCCCCTTTCTCAGCCACAGAAGAGAGAAGGATGAAGAAGAGGAGGAGGGAAGGAGGCAGGAATTTGCTGTTTATGCAGCAAGCTCTCCTCTTACAAACAGTCCTTGTGCCCTTTGGCATAGGCAAAGCTGTTGGCTCTGCTACTGCTGGCTACTTACTACTCTGCCTGAGCAGCAAGCTGGCCCTGTCTGTCTTGAATGAGGTGCCCAAAGAACAAGGGTCTTCTCTGGTGCACCAGCTTACAAGCTGCCTTTCCAGCTTTCCTGACTGAGACAGGCTCCAATGGTGCCTCTTACAACTCCCCTCTGCCTGCAGCCATATCCGCATAGTTCTAACACTTTGACAAGGCTAATTGCAAGCATCAGAGATGGCAAGTGTCCTGAGATACTTCACTGCTATCAGATCATACCTAGCAGCTAATCTAAATGATACAGGCTGAGAAAAATGTATACAAGGTCAATAAGCACACCAAGTACTCCTGATACCAAAAAGTTCCAAAAGTTGTCTAGTTGTTATCCTTGCATTTCTTTGGCATTTATATCTATATACTTAAAATGCATTTCTTCATTCTCAGCAAAAAACCATGTTCTGAAAATTGTAGTCTTACCTGGAACATTTCCCTGGTATTTTACTGCTCTTTGGGTGTCACTTATCCGGCAATGCATCCTGGCCAGCAACCTAAAAAGGGAATTCCAGGTAGTGTTTACACTGGCACTTTCCTGCAGCTCTCTCTTTCCCCTCTGATACAGCTTCTCTGTGTGCAGCATCAAATTACCATGTTGTTTTTCTACTGCCATATTGTATTGCAGCCATATGAATTTACTGTCTACATTTAGGCCTGCTTCAATATTTCCTCAGAAATCAATATTAATAATTTTAACCATCATACTTTTCAATATTAATTCTCCATAAAAGATTTCACTAACTGTCTACATGTGCTTTGGATCTGAGCCTTGTGACTCTGTGCTTATTCATAGAAAATATTTTACATAAACTTAGTACACTGTCTCACTGCTTAGAGAGACAGCAGTTGAAACAGATCTGTGAAAAACAAGAGAATTAACTTGTTTTGATGAGACTAACCAAGAAGCTTGGCTGAATGTCCTACATCAGAATCTTTGGCACATCTCCTCCACTTTGAGGTACTGTGGCATGACTTATTTTTTGTTTACTGAATATCTTGATAAACCACGGTTTATTTCCTGCAGGGGTTATTTCAGTAGGGTTGTTTCAATGAAAACAAAGGTAGAACTTGCACCTAGTGTGCTGTGTTAGGTTCCCACATGCTCTTTCTCTCTCTTTCTTCCTCTCTATTTTTAATGTCTCTTCTTGCTGCTTTTTCACTGAACAAGCATAGCCAATTGCACGATAGTTTGCTTGCATTTGAAAAAGCAAACCTGGCTGCTCTCCAAGATTTCTCATTTTCACTTACCTGGAACATTGTTTTAAACAGGAACCACATGCATTCACTGGTAAGCAACCCAATAATTTCATTCTCCACAGGAATTTTGGGATGCATACATCAATGGTATAAGCATGGGGGGAAAAGTTATTCTGAATGAGAAACCTAATGTTCACAAAAGCAATGTTTGATACGTCAGGGTGGAATTTGGTTTCATTCCCCAGCATGTTAAATCATAACTAGGCATGTGTGATTTAATATAGCAGAGAGATTTTCTGATTTGTTTTTAATTGCCAGTATACACAGACTGCATTTTCAGCATGAGTTATTTTTATTTGAGATGAAAGAAAATGGGAACAATAACAAAGTCTTCATGAGAAAATACTTTTCTGTAGCATATCATATTGACTCTGCCTTGCAAAATGTGAGTTTCAGGAAATGTCATGATGCCCAGAAAAGGCAAGTAACAGCCTAAGGTCCCAGACCAAGAAAGGATTCAAGCACAGCTCTAAATTCAACAGGACTTAAATAGATGCTTTGTTCAAACACATAACTCAGTCTTCATAAATAAGGATTGTTTTTTATATATACATACACATATAGCATATATATTTATTAGTAACCGTTCATTTTAGTGGATTCACAAATAAGAGAGCCACGTGTAACATACCCAACATGGTTCCCATGACATGTTTAAACCGAAATTTTATTCTGTATATACCCTACGGCTGAAGGTAGCTTGTTAGGAAGGGAATTGGCATTTGCTCATTCTCAGCCCTTCATCTGTGTTAAAAGATTCACATCCTACACTAACATTTTCATTTACAACCCCTTCAGGCCAATAAAAAGCATAATAATTTTCTTCCCCAGTAACTGCATGGACATCAGCTTTAATTTCAGCACACTTTTCTCTTCCTAAACCTTTTTGTCTGGTAACAGCTGGTCAATATATTTCTTCATTATGCTCCTTTTTCCAAAAACAGCCATGCCATGCTCCCAGTAATATACCTTCTTGACAACACCTTTGTCCTAATTGTTTTATCCTTTGTAATTTTATGCACATCCTACTGATGGGTGCAGAATGTCTGGGAGGTGTACATTATAGATTCTATTTCCTCCACCATATTTATCCAGTTCCTGTGCAAAATACATGCTATCTGTAACAAATCATAAAGTCTAGAAAGCCTTTGATTAAAGTTGCCGGTACGGTGGACTTTGATACAGAGTTTGTATTTGCAAATAAAATTCTGCTTAATTTTCCCCAGAGCTTTTCCAAATGTATGTACAAAAGCCTTGTTTATCCATTTGATCCTGGGAGATAAGCAGCAGTTCTAACATGCTTTAGTGAATGCGTCTGAAATTGTTTCAAAACAATTGTGGACTGTTATCAAACAATTTCTTCAGATAATCCAGAAACAATCAATAAACTCTATGAGTTTTTGATATTCTGGCCAGACAACAAAGCTATGTGCTGGGACGAGCACCAGCTATAGCTACCTACCTGACTGATTATTAATCTCCGTGAAATCTAGATAATTTCAATCTCATTTATGTGCCCTGTGACAAAGTGAAGGATTTCAATCCCATTCATTTTGTCACTTTACCATGCAGAGCAGTTATTAAAGTTACAAACTTCACTCTCAAGAAACAGTGTCTTTTCTGAGACTGCTCTTTCAAAAGCCTACTTATTCAAAGTAATTTTGCATACTAACCCATGACACTCTTTCAGTGCCCTCTCCTCCACGTTTTAGGAGTACCTGAACTCTTCCAGTTCTGGACATAAGAACTCTGGCATACTTGTTAAAAGAAATATTACGCTGCTAGCAGGCTGGGCATGTTAACACTGGATAGAACCTACTAACTATTGTCATCCTTGTCAATGACCTTTTTCCTTGCTCATGACAAATCAGAGATGATGTTTAAATTAAGACAAACAAGGAAAATAAAATTTCCATGAAAGTGCTAAAAGACTGCCCCATAGCTTAACCTAATGGGTTGAATACTCTCACTGCTCAAATCCCCAGCAGAGAAAGAAATAATCTTTTACAATTAAGAAAAAGGTAACAAATTAATACAGGCCAAAATTATACCACAAGTAGCACTAGTAATTTTGGTTCCAGTTTTGCATAGCTCTTTAGGACATAGTTAATTTGTCTGTTTTTCTGAATCAGAGTCATAATTAAGATGTGCTTAATCACCTCTTTTAGTTAGTGAGGATAATTATTTTAAGACCACATCAATTGAAGATTGTATCTAAAGAACTAACAAAAATTATGAAATGGAGTGATTGGTGAAAAACATGCATCTAAACTTGAAACCATTTTAGAAACACATGTTAATAGATAATTATTATTTAAATATTAAAATTCCTTAAAACCCCCACCCTCTTCCTACCTTCCCGTCAGGTTAGTCACCATTAGTGCAAGCGGCTGATTTTCTACATGCATCCTCCTTATGAGGAATCTTAAGGGAGATGATCTATAGGAGAAAAGCATGAGTGGTTCCCTAAATAATTTCAAGGGAGGCTCTCCATAAACACAGACCAGCACAGAGCAGCAGAAATCGGTGACTTCTGTACCAAAAACTGACAAATGCAAACTCTGTGGGGAGAGAAGGTGGGTGCTGCAGGGACTGACTAAGGAACCAGGAACTCTCAAGGACCTCTGAAAGCAAGGACAAAAAGCATGAGCAGCCAAAGGAAGTACTTAGTTCAGGCAAGAAGCTGAGGTGGTCCTTGCAACCTGATTGTTACTGAATCAGACTTCAGGTTGAAAACATTCAGTGCAGCCTTTGCAGGCCTGACAAGTGTTGTGCTTTCTTCCTCTTCTATGACAGGGGCAAGTTATAGCTCCTCCTCTTTGCTGTGCATAAAGAAAATGTTGAGGAAAAGTGTAGTAATCCCAGAACAGTTCTTTTGATTCTCATGTTCATGACAACTGACATCTGTCAGGGCCCTGAATGCACTCAGGGGTTTTGCAACCTGTCTCTTGCTCCATCTCTGGAGTTTGGCTGCCTGTACCCAAGGGCAGCTACATTTTGGTGTGGTGGTGTCACTTTGGTCACACTATCGGGAAAGAGCTGTGAGAGACCTCCATGGGGCCTCTACTCCTTACCTTGTGAGATGCCTTCAGGCTTAGGGCCTTGCTTCCGGCTGTTGCTTTAGAGGTGTCTGTTTCATGAATATGTGTGCCTAGATCCCAAAGTCCTCTTCCCAAAACTGAAGACAACTAAAACACCCAATAGAACCCTCTACCTGCTTTTAAGACAATCCTCCAGGTGCAGTAGCTAGATTAAGGAGAATGCTCAGACTGAGGGCTCATCTCCACATGAACAGAGAATTTCTTGACCTCTAGCTAGTGGTTAACCCAAATCCCTCCAAATGAAACTCAAAGCATTTCTGTCAGTAGAGAAAGGTGTGGCAAGACATAAGGCTAGACACCATACCTCTTGAAGTCATGAGGGAGAAAGACCATAAAAACAAGAACTTCTCAGGTTTGCTTTCTGGATTTGTTTTATTCACATTATCCAAAATATAAGTTGATATATATTTTTGTTCATTGGCAGGGTATTAGAAGTGTGGTAGACAAAAACATAGACATAATACCTGTTTGTGTAATAGCCCACTAAGAGCTGAGTAGCTACCTCTCAACATGCACACTCCCCGCACCCCCATTTTCCATCTCTTTGATTCCTGAAAATATTTACTTTACACTGAAAGCCAAAACCTCCTTCTACCCAACTAAACTAACAGCTGCACAAACTTCTGAAAAACAGCTCCAAAGTATTTTTCTATGAAAAAGAAATTTTTTTAAAAAAAACCAAACCAAAACAAAAACAAACTCAAAAAAAATAGGCCAACCTGATCTGTCTGGTAAAAATTATTCTCTATAAACTTGTTGTCTGTTTATGGGTCTGTTCTCTTTTGGAAATATAGGTTGCATCTGCTTGCTTGGTTGTAAAGAGCTGTGTGATGAATCATTCACATATATGAGATGTATCAAAAATTGCCTTAACACTGGATCAGCAGCTACAAGTTTGGGTCTGACTGGGAACTTCTCAACACTTTATACCTTGTCCTGTGTTGTAATTTTTGTTGTTTGAAAGTATATTTTTGAACTTCTACAGAGAAAAGAAATAGAAAAAGGAAAAAAGCAATCACTTAAGTATGTAGAATGGCACATTTAAGTTAGAAAACTGGCTCCAAATAACTAAGAGTAAAACTAAGGTGGTCAGTGCATTCTGAGCATAAATGTCCATGTCTATTGAACTGTCTGAGACCCAGGTGCCTGAAAACAAGACTGCTAGTTTAATGAGCAAAAAAAACAAAACAAAACAAAACAAAACAAAAAACACCAAAAACCAAAAAACTGAAATGGCTGAGAGACTGACTAAAAGCCTCTATATTTTGCAGCAGACAAAAAGGAAAAGAAAGCAAAGATGTATCAGGAAACATGGAGGAGAATTGGCACAAGGGGTAGTTATTTTTGGTGGCTACAACAGAATTCTGGCTACCAATTTACGCTTCGACTTTAATAACATAAATATAAAGCATTCATGCAGTTTCATCTGCCATGTGCACCATGTGGCTGTGCTGTCAATTTTGTCTACGGCAGGGATTAGACTGGGACGCCTCCACAAGCAGCACTGATCTCTCACTCACAAAAAGCAGCATGCAGCTTACTATCAATATTCAAGCAAACCGTGTTTTACCCCTCTTTATTACAGCATGGTTCAGCCAGGAATTGCAGGTTTCAACAAAAATTAATAATTTTACCAGTAAGCAATACAAACTTGAGATGCCCTTCACCGGTCCCAAAATATCTTGTTTTCCTGGATCGCATCCATAGCCTGTATGTCAATGGTAGCTCTAGTCTAGCTGAAGTGACTCAGATTCAAAGCATGAAGCGGGGGGTTTAACACAGGAATTTACACCGAACCTACGATTACTTCATTTTCACATAAACTTGCGGTGCTCTGGGTGTAGCTCGGAGCCAGCTCGGATCGCGTTCGCGGCACCGCGCTCCCTAACGCACCCCGGGGACATAAATTTTAAATCAGGGCATTACCAAGTGCTTCGAGACACTTCGCTACGAGGAGCGCAGTAAAATCCAGCAGGGCTGGTGGAAAAATCCCGAAGTTGCAGGCGGGCCGGGCAGGCGGGGCTGGGCTTCCCACCCAGCTAAACAAACGGCTGATAAGGCGGCGCGGAGCTCGGCGGGGCCGCGGCTCTCCCAAGGTCAGCTATTTAGGGACAATAACAGGAACACGCGGCGGCGGCGGCGGCGCTGCCCCGCCCAGCGCTGCCCGCCCGGCCCGCTCCGCCACCTGGTGGCACCGGCCCGGGCTCGAGCCCGAAGCCGAAGCCGAAGCCGAAGCCGAAGCCGAAGCCCGGAGCCGCGGCGGCCCAGGAGGGCGAGCTCCTGCCTTGCAGGCGGGCCCTGCCGCCTGAGGGTTGAGCCCTCTCTGCCCTCAGGGTCCCCTCAGTTTTCCTGGCCGTCCCATGTCTTCTTTCTCGTGAAGAAATGGTGGGTTTCAGGGAATTTTCACAAGCACAGTAGTTGGCTTCGAAGAAGATGGACAATCCAGTGAAACACCTTGATGCTGCGTCCCTTTTATCGCAGTAGAACTTCTGTACTCAATGTTGTGGGTTTGCGCCTCCTCCTACAGCCCATGCACACTGTGCCTTCGCTCCCATGTGGGGTGTACTTGGAGTTCCTGCCAGTCCAATGTCCCTTGAGGTACAAGTTCTTCCCTGGCATGTGACCTCAAATTGCAGGTGCTTGCTATGTTATACCAACTGCTTGTGGTAGGGAAAGCCCCGCTATGGTACTGAGTGAACATGGGCCCAAACTCAAAGGTGAGTAATTCTTCATAGCAAGAAAAAGTTTGCATTTCCTGGGGAACAGGATAATCAGAGTGTTTAAATACACTTGTTTCAAAGAACTCTGCTTAATCTTCTGAATAAATCGTTTCAGAGAAGAACAGCAGTAACAATCTATTCATTTTAGTATCAAAATAGCAAGAATGTATTTTAAACCAACTATTTTTTCTGTCCCAGGAAACGGCCTGCCTACCTCCTTTTTTAAATACTATTTTTATACTCCTGGTGGCCTGGATTCAGGATGGAGTTAATATTTTTCTCCATGACGCAGTAGGCAGAACATTCTGAAACTTTATGAACCCAGAAGCGTATTCTCTATGATAAACAAAAACAAACTAAAAAAAAATCTTTCAAGAACTCTGCTACTCATGTGGCCTTTACCATCTGGCACGCAGTCCTGGCACACTGTAAATCCTTGCAAGTGGTATCTCCTTTACAGACCCTAATACATAAAACCCATATGCCAGTGGCTTGTAGAGGCCACCCCCTCAAGTTGCAGTCATCATATTATAACAGTGTGAGATCTTCTTTGAAGCCAAAGTTTTTATGGTATTTCAGATGGTTAAAAAAAAAAAAAAATCCATCGCTTCCAAACTGTAACAGTATGGACATTGACAGAGAGACAACTTTTAGTCGTGATGCCTTTCTTTAGAAATGTCACACTCAACACAGAGAGCTGGGAGTTGAGCAAAGGCAAAACCAGAGAGGGGGATTGAATGTTGAGTGCTTTAAAGATAATTCTAGGGTTATCTCTGGAAAAAATTAAAACAACTCGCATTGAGACATTTAGTAATACAAGATACCGAGGTTACATTTGATGAATACCAACTCTAATAACAAATATACTCTGTGTAAATCTGAGCTCCATGACTTTTGGCAAGGATATTTGCCAGCAGCTCAAAAGTCCTGGCACAGAATATCTACATGCCCATAACTTTCTGCAGGCACAAATACATCTGTTAAATCATTCCTTCATGCTTCCCTCCAACATATAAAGTCCTAAGTGTTGAGCACTTCATCACCAAGCTGTCATAGGCCATCCCTGACCTCCCCAGGGCAAAGGGACTGGAACCCTGAGGGAGCTCAGAGTAGTTTCCCTGGAGCAGTATGTCTTCATCCCCAGCAACTAAAAGGACACTAAAAAGCAGAAGGCCCTTAAAAAGTTAGATTACTCTGAATGAGGATCCTCATGGATGAGGAATCCTCATGGATTACTACTAGATTTTGATGCCGGAAGGCATAACCAGGTCTAAGCCTATGAATAACACACATGTGGTAATGGATCCAGCTCATCTCCTCTCTATAATCAGGATATTTTTGATCTGCAAAAATGAGGCTAATGAAAATAAAGGATGTCTACAACTTCCTCAGACCTTGTTTGCTTTCTGTGAGGGGCTGTCACCATTTCTTACCTGAACTGGAGAAGCAGTAGAACTGTAGTAGAATAAGCACAAATTATTTAATAGTTTACTTTATACATGGAGACATTTTTCTCAAATGTTGAGGTCCCACAGCAGCTCTTTCTGATGGCATCACTGATGAAGGGACATCCTGTTAGATTCCTGCTGCTGCTTCTGGATTACCCTAGAAGGTGGGTGTTGAGCAAGGGGTCTTCTATGCAAAACATCAGCCTACTGTCTGTACGCACACAGAGAGATACACAACTTAAGGAGAATGTTTAGGGTGAGGTATAATAAGAGCACAAGAATTCAATCTGGAAAAACAGTGTTTCTTCTCTATTCGTACATCCACTTAAAACCTGCAATTAGTTACATTTTTGTTCTTAGATAATTAGATTACTTGATCTCTCCTTTGTATAAACATAAAACGTTATTTGAATTCCTACCATAATAATACCAGCAGCCATTCATGGTCCTTTTCTTTGTCTAAGGGCTGTACCAAGAGAAGTGAAAGAAAGACACTTCTTTATGTGCCACCCAGTGACTTTTATCCCAAAATGTGTTCTCCATTGTTCACAGTTTTCAAGTACAGAAACTCTACCAATGTTTATCTATTGTAATATTTTAGTTGAAAGAATGAAGAGACTTTTAAATAGATAAAGCAATTTTTAATTTGATAAAACATGAACATTTGTCTGGTCGCAAATGTAGTAGTAGAGTAATAACAAGACTTAGTGTTTGGTTATGGTATATTAGTTTTATATGCTCAAATTAATAATTGTTAATCTATTATAATAATTGATTCTTCTTACCATAGCAGCCACAACCTCTGTCAGAGCTGAGATTTCTCTGTAATAAGTACTGTACAATAGGAAAAAAACAGGAAAAAATAACCCATTCCCCAAAGCCTTTAAATATAAGGGTACATACAGCAAGTCCCTTGTAGTACAGGTGTTAAAACAGAGAAGTTCAAAAAAAAGTAAAGCCAGTTTGATCAATATGGTGGATTGGCAGCCTTTGACAGGATGTGGCTACTTTCAAGAAATTTGCAGAAAATGTTGCCCAGATGACTTCTAAGGAAATGTTTACAGGCATATGACATGCTAACTTTGCACAGGTTCACAGGGACAACCCATGGCCTTCTCACTATGTGAAAAGCAAACTCAGAAAGGCGTATTCCAAAATGTTAACAGGTGGATGATAGATGCGAGAATCTTAACGTGGCAGGAAGCGGAGGCAGGAGTTTAAACCTGATCTGAAGAGATGAGTGGGAGAAATGACACGGGAGGAAGCCTGAGTGGGAAGAGCAGGACACTGCTCTGTAGGGTTGAAGAACAGGGAGGCCACGTGTTGATGCACAGGAACGGATGAGTCTGTCAAAGACAAGGGAGAGAAAACTAGCCTTTGCAGCAGAATTGTCAATTAATCTCCTTCCTTTTGTCAACCTTAGAGGGGAAAAAAGAAGTAAATATTAGTAAATATTAAAAACAAGAATAGTTTTGAGATGTAGCAGGTGTCTCATGGGATAAAATGAAAAGGTAAAAAGAAATATAGAGATGCTATAATGGAAACATTTGTGGGTTTAAGCACAGCACTACAGCACAGTTGCAGAGAAGCCTGAGTGATATCAGTGGCATGTGTGATGTTGAAGAAAATGGTGCTACTTATTGTCTAGGAAAGACATTCTGGGTAAGGGTGGAGAATTACCTCTCAGCCTGAATATGAGAATGTTTTAGGAGGTTTCGTTGGGAGCATGATAAGTAGAATCTCTTTTCCTAATAAGAGCTATGAGTTCTGATAGAAATAGGAAAATGTATGTATCAATATAAGTCTTGACAGTAGTATCTACCAGTGATATAAAGAGCAGCAGTATGGTAAAATGATTGACTGAAAACAGGGACTATAGCTGAGGAAGTAAGACAAGGTAAATATGATTCTGGAACTTATGTTCCAGAGATGTAGCAGAAACTACAGTGAAAAATGTTCTCTATGTCCCCTGTCATTAAACAAGCAAGAAAAGTGAATAAAAGCACAAGTCAAAATTGGCTGAGAAATTTCCTATCATCAGCATTTTTTATTAAAGTGAGGAAACCAAAGCCTGTTCATATCATATTTTTAGACACCTTGTTGAAGATCAGTTTCATGATGAATTTAAGCTGATCTAAAAACAGACTGATGCTGAGATACATGGTCCAGCTTTCACCACATTTCTGGTGCTTCTTTTCTATTACCAAGGTGAATAAATTTCAAGTTAACCCTGGAAGAATATCATGAGTTTTAAGCAACATCAGTGCATTGACCTGATCTCCCTGAGACTGAACAAGTCACTGTAGCTGATGCAAGGAAGTGGGAAGAAATAATCAGTTCTGGGTGGGATGGAAAGGGAGAAGACAGGACTGCTCTTCTGCAGGGCAATGGTATTAGATCAACTTTAAAATAGCGACATCAAAGCTGGTGTCAAATTTAGGTGCTCTGAATGATGATTAGAAGTACCTAGGTTTCCTAGGCTTTGTACATTTCTCTCCTCTCTTCAATAGCTTTGCAGTAAAGGAAAACAAATTTCTATATAAAAGACCAATGATAAAAGACATATTCCATAAATGACCATTTTTCGTGGTAGTTTTCTTAGATTTTCTTTCACATTTTTCATTCATTTCAATCCTTACATTCCACAGAAATGCATGCTTATTTTACAATAATTATATAAGTCAGATTGTTGGGGATTCAAAGGCTGTAGTAAATTTTCACTTTTGAGTAATTTGTATTTGCAGACTTAGCAAAATACGGTATCTTAGTCAGAACAATTGATTTTGCTTTCTGTTTTTTTGAAGTATCATGAAATATTTAAGAAGTTGTTCATATCTTCTGTATTCTGGCTTTTGTTTCATCTTTGGTGTTTTTACCCACAAAAAGCTTTGAGTTTGTGCCTAGCTCAGTGATCATGCAAAAAAACAAGAGAGAAAAACAAACCAACCAAAAAAAAACCGAACAAAAAAACTGTGTCAGGATACTGTTGCAAAAACTCAACAATTATTCAATCACCTATGTTAAAAAAAACAAATAAATACAGCCCCAGCATATATTTTCTGGGAATGTTCAGCAATTAAAATTTGGGACATTCCTGTTTGCTGAACTTAAAAACTGCAGGCTTGAGCTCATAGAAGTAGACTTTAGACCATTCATTATTTCATTAATACCTGCTTGCATGCTCATCCTATCAGGTAACATGAATAATGTGTGACTTAACATGATTACTCAGTTAAGCATACCAGTTCATAGTTTAAATAACTAATAATGATACTTGAGCAAACTATAATTTAAAATGCACTGAATGAATTCTCATTGTGAATAATTTGGGGAGGGCACTCTTATTTGTTTTGGATAAATCTCAAGAAAAAAAATTACATTTTTCATTTGAATTAAATGTTTATGTCTATCAATATGACACAGACCTGATTTTAGTTATATCCATAGATGCCAGCAAGGAACAGCATTGTCCTTTTAAACATATTTTATCAGCTTTGATTTGCTGTCTAATCTTAATTCCTTTTCTTTTTCCTCTTCTTTTTCCCCTCATTTACTGCTACATTTCTATTTTTAACTGTTGGGATCTGAAGTATGCTGCCCAGAGTTTGCATTTTGATTTTATATCAACATGTTATTTTTTGTATCTTTCATATCAACGTCTTAACCCTATGAAGGTTTTGTGAGAACCATGACCTCATTAAAAAGTTATCTATATTTAATAATAGGAAACCAAGTGGGGAAAAAATCTTAAGAAAAGTGAACAAGGGCTTCTATTGCAGTAATTGCCATGAAAAGTTTGCAACATATCTATTCTTAATGAAACAATATGCTGAACAATGTTCTAATGACACAAGCATACACAGTATCTTTCCTATTTTAAGAATCCATGCAACATCTAAAAAAAGATGTTCAGAAATCAAACAAATAGGTTATGTAACTCCAAAGTATGCAATTATAAAGACAAAATAAAAAGTGCTGAAACAATTCAAACTTAGAACAAAATTTATTAAAACAATTGATATATTCAGATCATACAAGCAACTTCATTGTGAATTCTGAGCAAAATGAGAACTATTAAAAAGAGAAAACCAAGAAGGCAGGATCATTCTTGTCCTGAGCTGAAACTAGGCATAGATGCATCTCTGGCTTTGCCTTTGCTGTTGAGACTCTTTTAGTGGTTCTGGAGGTACAAGAGACACTGTTAGACATCAGCTTATAACTTCTGCCCTGTCTCATTTGGGAGCCTAGCATATTTCAGAATATCCTGTATCCCATTTTGAGAGGCCCATATTAATTCTTAAAGGTCTCCAGTTCAGGAAAGTTACCTTTAAGCATGTGCATAATTGCTTTCCTGAATCAAAACCTAGAAAATCAACTTTGTTAGTGCAATTTCTACTAGAGTCTGTGAGCAGAGCAGTTTTTATCATATTAGTAGAATCGAGCCACCTTGATGCCCTTATCCTTTTTAATAATTTATATTCTCATCTGGCATCTTTACAATCCTACATTAAGCATGAAGATTTCGTATTGGAGGTGTAAAATAGCCCTTCTGAAAGAGATGGGAAGGGAAACACCCCAACGCTGTGTTTGCTGAAACTATGCTGATTCTGCTTTGACATTCACCGAAGATAATGAGATACAGTTACCTACTTATTTCTTACCACTTTTGTTGTTACTGAGGCTGAAGTATTTTTTCCTCCTATAAATCTTCATGTATATATTTACATGAAATCAATAGCTAAAAAAAAAAAAACCAAAAAAAAAACCCCAAACCTAAGGCTTTTTATTTTCAAAGGACATTCATTTTTATGTAATGCTCGCGATGTGATTCTTGGGGCTTTCCAGTGCAGAGCCAGCGGTTGGACTTCAATGATCCTTGTGTGTCCCTTCCAAGTCAGAATATTCTGCGATTCTTTACTACTTGACCCACTCTATTAGACTAAGATGATCTATCTGTAGATAGAATTGCCTTTATTGCCTAGGAATTATGACAAATGTTAGGATATGGAACAGCTATTCCATGACCTAGGATGTTGTTTAATCAGTGTCTGTATTAATTGAAAATAATAAAAGTTCACTTAAATATAAAGTAATCTGATAAAATCATCTCACTGGTCTCTGAGATTCTGATCACTTAATTATTTTCAATCTTTCAAAATTTAAGAAAAATTATATCCTTTTAAAAATAAATAAGGAGTATACTTTTCTTTATACAGAAATTCTTGCCTGTCAAACTTTGTGAAAAGCAGCAAATCATCATGCCCCATCCAGAGCATCTGTTGCTAAATTTGGCTCTTTTCTACTTATTCAAATGTGAGGAATATTTCTAGAGGCCTACATTTTATAGAATTGACATGCCAAAAGTTCACTGACCACACTGTCTTCATACAAGCTTTGTTTGCTAGTTAGTTGTTTCTGAGTGCACTTATTCAAAAGGATTTTGAAGCTGCTGATGTGTTGTATTTGGTTCTTTTGAAATGCTGAAAACAGTGTCTTATTATGTTTAGATTTTAGCTTACCTTTGTAATCAGTTCTAATTGTTTAATTTACTCGTGCTTTTTTAAGGTGGACAGCAGAAAAAATTCCTCTCTTTTCAAATTACTTGAAGATTATTCTTCAGCCAACTGTCATTACATTGAATTAGTAAATAAATAGCTTTTTTATTGAAACTAAAATTACAGTTGTCAGATTAATGTACCCAGGTGAAACTTAAGAGTTCAGGGCTTGGCCAAGGTTTCCCTGCCCAGCCTGGACAGGACTCTCCATCTTCTTGCACCTAAGTTCACCCATGGTAAAATGGAAAAAAAAATAGCTCATCTCTTAGTCCTCATCTTTGTGCATTACTGTGATTTTCGGAATGAGAATCAAGAGATTTCACTAATTATACAGTAAGAACCATAATGTGTGAACAAATTTAACAGATTTCGTGAATTTAAGAATAAGAGATGAGATGTTCTCTACATGGCTTGTCTTTTCAGGGTCCGTAGCATTAGTCACAAAGCATGAAGACTGCGGCATATTTGCAATTAAGTGCCATTCAATTGCCTTCTTGCTCCCATTTTTAAGAAAGACTTAGAGACAGCTCCTGGCTTAGCCAGTATGATAATGACCAAGACAGAATGAAGAAAAACTGCATTTCCCTTTGTATCATGACATTCTGAATGCAGGCTGAAGGTTAGATCTAGCCTACCATTTTATGACACTGAAAATGATACATGTTTATCTCTAAATATCAGGTGTGCTTTTCTTCAGCTGTCAGTTAGACTTAATTCTGTTGTTAAAGGATTGGGCAGTTTGTGATGATTAAAAACAGTTTGCAGGGGATATTGTTGCCCTTGGCTGAGTTTTGCATTTTAGCTGTATCCCTATTTAAAACCTCTGTATTTTCCATGCCACATGAATTGTCAGGTGTCGTCTTTCAGAAGAATGGACAGCAGCCTTCACTACAAGCATACAGAGTATACCTATGTTCCCAGTATGCTCTTTATGTATTTTATATATTGGCTTAATATTTACTTAAATGCACATAAAAGAAAAAAAACCTCTATGTTTCAACAGTGAAAAAAAAAACTATAAAGTCATCACAAAAGTGAAAGTCAGAATGACAGAATATTCTTTGTATAGGCACACAAGCAACAAAATGTAGAAATTATCTAAATTAAATCTTCCCAGATCTGAAACATCCAAGTAAACACCAACTTGGGGTATTCAGCATTTCTCATTTTTAAGTAACATGCCTTCTAGGAGAACAAATAAATTTAAGCTATTTTAGTTTGGACAGAAAATGAATTCTAATTTGCAGACACCTTCTCAGAGAAACCTCTAACAGTAATATCCATTCTTAGCAACAGAGGAAATTCCGAGTACCTCTGTGACTTATGTTATCTGATACCTAATGTTTCTAAGCAGGTTTGGGGGGGGAGGTTGAGGGGGTGGGCAGGGTGAATTCCCGCATGAAGACACCATAGGCATGCATGTGTTTTCTCAATCTATGACAGAGTAAGTTTCTTTTAGAAGAGCACTGTCAAAAGTAAAAAGAGTGTCTTTATTTAATTGAGATAAACTAGCCCTAATAATTGATTTGAAATAATTAATTTCTGCTTGGAAAATATGCACTATCTGCATTTGTATCTTGTTTAAATAAGAACTGACATTCTTACTCACATTGATTGTGAAGCCCTTAAAATGAGAAAGAACAATGTTTTATTCTGATAAAATACGTGTTTACAAGAGTATATTATATATATATATAAACACATGTGTGTATATATGTACATATATATATATATACATATTTCCAAGAAAGTATTAATTAAAAAATAGGCTCAGAATATTTCTCCAATCTCTTACTTTCTGGTATGTTATACCCTTAGGAGAGGAAGGCTTCCCAATATTTGGATATTTAAACAGATATCTGTCAGCATTGAGTATGAAGTTAACATCAGTTATGAATACAACCTTCCTGTTGGGCAGTCATTAGAAAGTTGTTCTTTCCAATTCCTGTGTAAATATCTAGGTTGGATTCCTAATAAAAATTCTGTGAACTTTAGCTGAAACAAAAATAACAGAACTATTCGAGGTTTGTTACAGTCACTTCTATATCCAGCTGACCTTGTCCCAATTTTAGCTTTGTTTCCCTTTTCTGTGTGGCTTCTGGGAAACCGCCTTGAAAATAAAATCTACTTAGAGGGTGAAATCCTGAACTTCTTACTCTGATAAAACTTCTGTCTAGCTCTGCCTTGCAAACAGTTGCCTTTGCACTCCTCATTTTTTTTTTCAGAATCAGTGCTAAAGTTCAGCTGCAAATGCAATGATAACCTAGAACAAATTAGGATATATTGAACACAGTCAAATTGTGCCAAATGAAGATTCATGATACTGGAAAAAATTACTACCGGTTCAAGCACACAGGAATCTTAATAGTAAATTATGGCTGGACATTGAACATTAAGAATTTGTTTACTTTTTTTTTAAGGTGTAGAAAAAGTAATAGACTAACTTTACCTGAGAAGCTAATATTAAGTTCAGCAAAGTATTTTCATTTCAGATCATATGCTAAGGACAAGACTATGGCTTTAAAAAGCAAGTACAGAGCACTTTTCTCAGGTTTTCTTACTGAGATGAAAGGGGAAGAAAGGAGTAGAATATGTTGCTTCCCTCCTCCAAAGGAGAAGCTAAGATTGTCCAGTTTTCAGCTCTGCGCTGGGCTGTAAAGCAAGATCAACACAGGTATCTGCCTTTTTGTCCCTTCATGTCCCATAGTGGGAGCATGTACTGCTTGTGTTACCTACCTAGTAACTCTGAGAAAAACATTGTGGGGTTATATTTTTCTTTTCCTTTATTTCTTGCTCTTCCTCAGTTTCTCTATGATTATTATCGTGACCTCTTCTGTAAAGTGCTTTAAAATGTTTAAGGAAAATACTATATTGCTTATATTTATTTTTAATTGAAATAATAGGAGACAATAGCAGAGTCACTGGTAATTGTTAGAGCAGTTTTCCTTAAAATAGTAAAGACTGTCAGTCTGTTCAATGATGATCAAGTATGTACCAGCAAAGTTTAAATTTCTGTCCCTGTTTCTCAAATATGCTAAAAATTTATATTCTGTTCTGGTAAGCTAAAAGAATCTTAAAACTTAAACCTCAAAGGTCTCATAAATCAGAGTTTTCCCAGGGATGTAATATACACTTATTGTGAAATACTGTAATAAAAAATTCAGGAAACCTAATTTGTAACCACCATTGCACTTGAGAGCATTTCGTAAGCAGAAGATAGACTTCTAACCAAGAATTTCCACATAAACTCTTCTGAACTCGTAAGCTGTCACAATAGACAGCACAAATGTTCATGTGTGCAGTCCTGACCCCTGTAAGTGTTGCAGTGCTCCATTAAAATGCTTGCATGCTAAGCCTCAAATGCTGCTGCTCAGAATACTGCCAGTGGCTAAGGATAGACCTTTCACAGCCTCACAAAGCCACCACAAATGAAGCACTCCCCAGTGCAGACCTGAGCTGCTCTGCGCTCCACAGTGGCAGAGGTAGGCTGTACAGGCTCATTGGTTTCCCTTGCCTTTTCCCAAGTCAGCTGCGTGCTATGGTACAAAGAGAAAATTGCTGAGGACTGCAGAAGGCATCTGTGAAAGCCATACTGTGCAAACCCTTTCTCTGTCTCCTCTTGTTTTTACCAGAATCCCACAGGGAAGTACAGCTTTTGCATCCTCCCCACTGAACCCAGAGTAGTAAACTCTTAAGTCTGATAGAAATAGCCAAAGGATTAAGACAAGAAGGACCTGTGGGCCAGTATGTCACGCTCATCTGGTGTTTCTTTCTTCTACTAGTACAGCTGTTGATGCTTTGTGGGACTACCAACAAAAACCGGACCACATGTTTTATCTACTGGACTAAATTCTAATACTCACCCATAAGTGGAACAGGCACCAAGAACTTGTGAAACAGGTGCTACAAAACAAATAGCTAAATTTGGAAGAGATGTTTGGATACCACCTACATGACAGAGCATGCAGTATTGATTTCAAACTCTTTAAGCATTCATCTTGTGGAAAACCCCCACAAAAAAAAATACTTTGGGAGGAAGTCTGCAACAGGATGGCTACACAGTCACAAAAATATGGCAACAATTTCATAAGGTGATACACTTCTAAATGAACAACAAACCACCTCTTCAGGTTATAAGATTCTCCATGTTACATTTTATGACCAGAAAAAGACTTGCAAGAAAAACACTGACATAGAATTTTGAAAAATTACCCATCTGAGCATCCAGTAGGATACAAACCATTCCCTAGAGCACCATGAGTTCTAACATCCTTTAAAGAGCAACAATGGATTAACCTTTTAATGTATGTCACAGGTATATTATAGTCTATTAACAGAAGTAGTAGATTATAAAGCAGTCAGATGCACTTGATTTCAAATAAAAATGGTCTTAGAAGTACACTAAAGTAGCAAAATGATAAAATGTCATGAATTAAAGAACTTTGATTTGACCTACTTGAACATATGCTCTGAAACAGTCTTGTTCTGCAGCACACAAAAGTTCCTGCCAAAGTAAAGCTTTTGCAGATCTCACTTTGGTAAAACAAAGTAAAAGTAAAAATTTCTTTCTTCTTTCTGTCTTTTTTGTTTCATTCACCATCTATCTCAAACTCTAAATGGCAAAGAGGGATATAGCATAAGTTAGGCATGTAAATTAGCCAAATGAAGGTTACACAACACTTTATGTGCAAAAAATTAATGATACCAACTTGAAGTGTCAGAAAGTGCAAATGAGAAATTTTGAGACCTTTATCAGTACATCTTTACCAAACTCTACTGAGGACATAGAAATCGTATTCTCAAAGGTTTATAATTTAGAAGATTCTGCCTGGATGTTCCTTAGATTGGCACATTCATCTGTCCTATTTCAGGACTGCTCTTTCCGTCTCTTAAAGTAATCTTGATGGCAGTGGTAGAGTTCTAGTAAATATTGATTTGTGAGAAGACGAGATGACTGAACATTTGCAGAGATACTTCTTTGCCTTTCATTAGTTATTTTTCTTTAGAATTTAGGTTAAAATAGAAAATCTGCTTAGAACAAAGAATAAATGTGAATCCTCTGTTCCACCCCACCTGGGCAGCCCATTCCAATGCCCAGTTACTCCTTCTGTGAAGAACTTCTTCCTAATATCCAACCTAAACCTCCTCTGGCACATCTTAAGACTGTATTCTCTTGCCCTGTCACTGGGATGGCCTGGGAGAAGAGGCCAACCCCCACCTGGCTACACCCTCCTTTCAGGCAGTCATAGGGAGTGATAAGGTCTCCCCTGAGCCTCCTCTTCTGCAGGATAAACCCCCAGCTCCCTCAGCCACTCATGGATCTTGTGTTCCAGACCCTTCACCAGCTCCACTGCCCTTCTCTGGACTTGCTCCAGCACCTCAGCATCCTTCCTAATTGAGGAGCCAAAACCGGACACAGGACTCAAGTTATGGCCTAACCAGTGCCAAGTGCTGGGGAAGAACAGCTTCCCTGGTCCTGCTGGCTATACTATAAAATGGCCAGGATGCCATTGGCCTTCTTGGCCACCCAAGCACACTGCTGGCTCACATTCATCCTCTTGTCAATCAGTATCCTCAGGTCTCTTTCTGCCAGGCTGCTGTCCGGCCACTCTGACCCCAACCAATTGTGTTGCAGGGGGTTGTTGGGGACAAAGTGCAGGACCTGGCACTTGGTGTTATTAAACCTCATACTGTTGGATTCAACCCATCAATCCAGTCTGTCCAGGTCCCTCCGCAGAGCCCTCCTACCCTCCATCAGACCAACAAACACTTGCACCCAACTTGGTGTTATCTGCAAACTTGCTAATGGTAGACAGTCCCCTCATCCATATCATCAATAAAGATATTAAACAGGACTGGGCCCAACACTGATCCCTGAGGGACACCACTAGTGACCTGACAACAACTGGATACAGCACCAATCTCTGCCACTCTCTGGGCCCAGCTGTCAGCCAGTTCTTAACCAGCAAAGAGTTCATCTGTCCAAGCCATGGGCTGCCAGTTGTCCAGGTAGGCAACATCCACAGCCCTCCCCACATCCACCAGGCAGGTCACTTGGTCATAAAAGGATATCAGGATGGTCAAGCACAACCTGCCCCTCCTAAAGTTGTGCTGTCTGGGTCTGATCCCCTGGCCATCCTGTAGGTGCCATGGGATGGCACTCAAGATGATCTGTTCCATAACTTTGCCAGGCACTGAGATCAGGCTGACAGGCCTGTATTTTCCCAGACCCTCCTTTTGACCCTTCTTATGGATAGGCATCCCACTGGGCAGCTTTCAGCCCTCTGAGACCTCCCCAGTGAGTCAGGACCGATGATAAATGATGGAGAGTGTCTTGGCGAGCTCATCGGCCAGCTTCCTCATCACCCTAGGATGGATCCCATCTGCTCCCATAGACTTGTGGGCATCCAAGTGGCTCAGCAGATTACTAATTGCTTCCTCCTGGATTACAGGGGGCTATTATGCCCCCAAAATTGTGCTGATGGGCACCAGGCCTTTAGACATTTATCAATAACGTGGGTTTTCCTGCTCCTTTGATTATCCATCCTTGCTACAAAAGGAAGTGAGCAGAACACTACCTGTGTTCCTGTCCCATCAACCAATGGACCCAGAGCCTTAAAGTCCTTTTTAATTATCCTGGTACTTTTCTTATCAAGCTCATCACTGCCAATGTGGACAACCAGCAGAGGGTAATAATCAGAGGGCTGAATTACTTCAGGGTAATACCCCATATCTGGGCCCCAGGGAGGCAGCATAAAAGTATCTACTACATAATGAGGAAATGTATTGGAATCAAGACTTTTACATTTATGGAACATTATAATATGTTCTCAATTATTAATTATTAACCAATTCATTTTAAAAATGTAAGGATCAACTTCCTCCAAGAATAACTGAAGCAAGATCAATTCCAATGGTTGGCATACTTTCTATTACTTCTGCAGCAGTCTTTTTGAAAATGGAGACAAGAAGGATGGAAAGAATGAAGAAGAATGAAAAAAGACTATCAGGTCTGACACTATGAATTCTTCATTTCCCGCTTCTAGCTGCTTTAAGGAATCATTCCTCATTCTTAAGAGTGCATTCCCCAGAAATTAGGTAAAATCATTCCCTGTTTTGCTTACCAAAGGGCAGAGGGAACCAAGCCAAAGGTCTGTTCCCATCCTGTTCCGGTTTATAAAGAAAGTCTTAATTCTTGGTGGAGTCAGCTGCTCCCAAAGGCATGTAGCAGTACCATAAATATTTCAAATACCAACTGTTTGCTGGGAAGCTCCAGGAGGCATTGGGGTCTCAGTGGAACAAGATGCCTCCCCTGGGAAGTCATGAGGTTGTGTAATGCTGAGCTGTGCTTACACGGATAACCAGGCTTCCTGTGTTGCTTATTAAAACTTAGATTACTTCTTGTTCCTTTTAAGTCTTCGTTTGTGGTTTCTTATTAACCATTCCTTTAGCATATTATCAAAGTCTGACGATACAAAGTCCAGTGTGTGCATTCCTTTACTTTTAGTCCAGTTTCCCCAGGAATATGGCTTGCAGCTGCAGCGGTTGTAAGCTTTCGTGTTGCCTATCTGCCAGCCTCTGGAAAATCTGTTAGCTACTTCTGCCCAAATTCAACAGGGAGCTGGAGGGCTCATCTGTATACACTTCCTACAAGTCTCATGAAAATAACTGGCCTCAAAGGTCAAGGAGATACAGACATTGCTGTCCTGGCAGCAAAGGCTGGAGTGTGAGTACAATCATGGTTAGGCATAGCAGAAATCACATGGAAATTCACCCTCAGAAAAAAAAAATATAAAATAAGGTTTCATTAATTCTACTGTTTATGGAACGACTTGATTTAGGTAATATATCTACATTGGAAAATCAGATGACAGGAATGTCTTTGTTAATTTATGGATAATTAACGATTTTGTATACTAATGTATTCACCTGATCCAGCTCCCATCAACATCAAAGGGATCTTTCCACCAAGTTAAGAGGTAATTGGACTAGGCCCATGCATAAACATTTATAATAGTAATGTTAAAACAATTATTTTGTAAAAGGCTCAAAAGCAGAAACAAAAGAAACATTTTAATCCAGTTTTAAATGCTGTGGTAGATTTCATTTATAAAAAAACCCAGCATAAAAGGAAACCACAAATTCATATTCATAAAGTCATAAATGAGTGTACCATAAGTGCAAGTAATGTTCACTTCCTTCACTATTCCTGCAATTTTATTATATTTTGGAAATGAAACTTTCCATTATTCAGTAACACTCTGCTTACAGAGGTGGTTTTCACTGAAGTACAAGATGGCCAAAGTTATTCTGCTGGATGGAAAATTAATGTATATGAGGTATGGGATTCCATGACTCCTTTTTTAAAACATCTATATAAATTAACATGAGAATTTTCAAGAGGCTTGGCTTTCATGGATTCATGGAAGTCCTACAGAGGCTTTGGTAAATGCCTCCATTGAGGAAATATTTCATATCCTCCAGTAGCCTGCTATTCCACCCAAGAGAGCACTCATATTCTTTTGAACCTAAGTTAAAGCTCAGCTAAGAAGCCATTAACTGTCCAGATTAATCCTGTATTGGAAAATCCTACAGGTGGGATGGAAATTCCATGGCAAAGTCTTAGCAGATTTTCCGCTGTATTGTTCTTGTAGGGAGAAAGAGGGGCTGTGTTCCCACAGAATGATCAGTGAGCCCAGTCCAAGGGGCTCTCACAGGATTCAGCAGGGTCTAGGAGCAGCAATCACACATAAAACTCCCGTGTCTTCTGATTGCATTTTTGATCTACTTCTCCTAAAAATTCTATTATCAAGTTCTCCCTCTCTTGTTGCGACAGCCCCAGAAGCATAATTCAGGAAGTCATTGAAATGTATATAGTTTAAATGTGGTCAGAGCAAAGCTAATGTTAGCTAAGAACTTGTACTGGTAGGTCTACGTCTCTGGTTCTGTTTTTCCTCAAAAGAAATGTTGAGGCCTATGAAAGACCATTGAAAATAGGAGGAAAGTTCCCAAAGATTAATGAAAGGTTTAAATATAAGCTATAGATACACGAATGGTTTCCAGTGCAGGACTATGCCCTGACTGGATCCTGAATGAATAGCTGGGAAACTGTTAAGTAATCCCTTCTCTCCCATATTCCCACTCTTCTTACCTCTGTGAAAAGAAAGCCCTCACATAGGCCAGACCTATGGTCCCATCAAGTGACTGGCTAATCATGGATACATGATAGCTCAAGTAATCTCTGACAGAGCCCGGCTGTCTTTGGAGACTGAGAGCCTGATTTCAAATCAATACAAGCATAAAGGATTTTGCACAAAGTACATTAATCACTTATACACACTTAAAATCTAAACTGTGCCTTGTTTAAGTCACATGGGATGTAGGTTTTTCAATAGCATTTCTGAACACGTAATTTGAGTTCCTTAAGTTACCAGGGCACTTTGGAAATTTTTAGATACCATTTCTCTGCTAGTGTACTTCTTCCAATCTCAATGAATGAATTTTTCATTCCTGTGCCTGTGCCACAACTGCCGACTGTGAATTCTCAGAAGAAAGAAATCTTAAAATTCATATTCATTAATGACAATAATAATTTTGGTAAATTAAATAACCAAGAGCAGGGTATATTGTCAATGAAACTGTGACTCTGTGGTAAAAAAGCAGACAACAAGACACAGCTGCAACTCTGTTTCTTTTGTAAAGACGGATTACTGATGAGATGTTTTGTTTCTAAAACCTAGAGGTATTATAGCTGATATTAAAAGAACACTTACTGTGTTTCAGTTCAGCTGATACTTATCTACCCTATCATATCATTTTTTTCAGAGACTTAAATTATAAACCAAAGGTTTGTAAACTGTCAGGCAGTGACTGACCCTGCTTCCAGCTTGAATAATATTTTTTCACACTACTCACACTAAAATTGGTAGTTTGACTCCTTCTTTTTAACCTGTCTTTCTCCTATATAGGACAATTTTTAAAACAAGCTCAGCTTGCTAAATGGCATATATAGAATTATATACCTAAAAAATGAAAATTAGGTATTTTTGCTTAAGTGTGAAAATTTGAGGGGTCTATTCTAAGAGAAACTCAGCAATTGGTTGCTAATTCTACTTGAGACCAAACTAGCTGGGAGAAAAGGCTTCATGTGAGAAGGTGTGAAAAGTTATGGGAGTAGTATTTAGTTTAAAATATTTACAAGCAGACTCCTATTTTACTCTTCTTGTATGGCAGTAATTCTGGGTAAAGTTCTTTCTGCAAGATCACCATGTCCCGCAAAGAGCTAAAGAGGACAGCATGACACACAGAGCTTAGAAAACTGCATTACAGCTTGGTTTACCCAAAATATGTCAGGAAAAGAGAAGACTGCTGGAAAGGAGATCTGACTGACACAAGAGAGTACAGTAGAGAAACTGCATTAAATTATTACCAAAACAGCAAGAAATCAAACTACATTAAATTAATTAACCATGTCTATGAATAACTTGAAACAACTATATCAAGGGAGATTATTTGAATGATCACTTTTTTTCTTAGGAAGGCAGAAATAGAAATGAAGTGTTAATGAATTCCTGATTATTCTGTGTGGAAACGGCTTTCCCTGGATTGTAGGAATGTAATGCAGTACAGTTTTTTGTTTGTAGAGTTCCCTCTTCTATTTTTACCTTTCTGTAATATTTTGTTAAGAAGTCTTTTTTACTATCATTCAGAGTGTATTTAGACTTCTTGTAGTGACTTTGCTGCAAAGGAACTGACATTATATGTTAATAACATTTTGGGAGGATGACACCAAAGCATACAGAAAATGGTCACTAGTTTGCTTTGAATTTGCCAAGTAATATTAGCAGAATCATTTTTACAATACCAAAAATTAGTAATGGATGTATCTACATAATGGATCGTTTCAACATATCATTGTTCACGTATGTGACAGAAAAGGCAGAGATAAAAAGGGCTATGTCATTCAGATGAGGAAGGAAGAGGAAGATGCATGCTGGTCTCCAGCTTCTTGAGAAGTTTTGAACTAGTGTTATTCAAGAGTGGCACTATCTCCTCTAGGCACTGTTCCCTAATACCCTGCAGCTGAGGCTTTCTCAGTGCCTGTAACTGATACTGACCATCCAGGTGAGAGGCTTGTTAGAAAAAGAGACACATAGAGACAATACAGTGTGTGGTGGCTGGAAAAGACATGAAACATCTGGGCTCAATGCTGTGCTTTAATGCAAAGTGGAAGTATCCCCACCTGCAGACTGAGGGTCTGCCCAGCCTGTGCTGTGGCCATACTGTTCAAGAAGGAGGTTAGGTACTTGCAATTCAAGTCCTCTCAAGCAGAGAAAGAAGCTCCTCAGCATTTCCCCCCTTCCGGGCTGTCTGATATGAGGAAAAACCCTGACAGTAATACCACTAGGAATCTAATTTTCCATCTCCCTGACTTTTATCAGTGTGCACCTAAAACCTAAAACTTTGGAAATGGCAAACTAATGACTAAAAGCTACCAAGGTATTTCACCTTTGGAGAATCAAAAATAAGATTTCCCCAGTATGGATGAATTGGATTCCATTCAATTTTCCGGATTTTAATCTTGGTGACAAGAAATAAAAATATTCAAATGGCCTTATTGTCTGTGTAATTGATTTGACAGCTGAAGAAAAAATTGCCACAAACCAAAACCTAAAAAATAAACAGAAAAAACCCACCAAGAAACCACCTCAGAGTCTTTGCCCCCCAAGCAAGGTTCTTTGTGTAATGCAGCAGAAATGAGTGTCACCCTTCAAAGACAAACTCTTTCAGATTGTGTTGAATAATTCATTTTCTGTTTTCTGACTGAATTTCATAACGGTTGGCTTGTCAAGAATCCATGTGATCATGTAGAGCACATTTGGATACATGTAAAGATGTTCAGCTTTCTCATCTGCCTTGATAGGGTACAAAAATTGTCTCATTATCCCTTAGATTTCCAGCTGGTTTTCACTGATGGAGGTGAATGGTCACTGAGACACTGTATTATGATTGTTGTCATACCACCTGTACTGGAAAAGATGTTATTACTACATTTGCTACTGTTTGCTTTGTACAAAAAGAAGAGACTTGAGCTAAAAATGTCATCTGTTGAGCACATATGCTTCTATTTCCAAGAATCTGGATAATTTAATTATATTATCTGTTACAAAATGTTCTTCATACAAAAAGAACTAATTCTTTTAATTAAGACTGAATTTTAAAGCATGTCATAAAATGTCATTTTTCCCCAGACAGAATATGCTCTTATTGACTGATGTGATATGGGTAAATTAATGTAAAATGATAATTCAGTCTATTAACTACCACTTTTGCCAACCGGCAACATTCACTCTCTACTTTTTTTTTGTGGTACATATTTGGTGCCAGAAGATGCTGTATATAGGAACTTATTTTCAGCCTCTCTTCTGAGCTAATGTTCTTTCCTTATTTACTACTACATCCTTTGTCTGTTGCCTCAATTTCTTTACGAAGGTTACTCTTTTACATAGTACTTGAAATAATTCCAAAAATCTTTGGGTGAACTTATACATAACGTAACAGAGTTAATTCAAATAAGAAATTAGCTCTGTTAAATACCTAAAATACAGAAATCTTTTCCTGAGCTTTTTATAAATTCAGTTTCAATTTCACAGAACTGTGTGAATAGATAGCTGCAGTTCTATGAAATCTGTAGAAAATGTGTGCTTTTAAACTTGCCTATCACAAATCTCTTCATAACTTATGAACTTATCTCTTCACACTTAGGAAAAAAAGAAAAAAGAAAGAAAAAGAGGAAAAGGGAGAAA
>VZTZ01047920.1:690417-745199 GCA_013400955.1 Drymodes brunneopygia | reverse complement strand
AGGGAAGGGGGCGGGCCAGGCCCGGCAGCGCCCAATGAGCGAGGCGCGGACGGGCGCCCGGGGCGGCGCGGAGGCGAGCATCGCCCAATGGGGGCAGGGCAGAGGGCGCACTTGGAGCGGGGCGAGAGTGAGGCAGGAGGCGAGTCGGGACTCGGGACGCGAGGGGGACAGAGCCAGCAGCCACCGCAGCCGCGCTCGCAGCCGCTCGCACGCGCGGCGCCGCGGAACCGGGAGCCGGCGGGCCAGGGACGAACGGACTGAGGGACGCCGCTTCCCGGAGGAGGCAGCGGGCGGAGCCGCCACCGGAGGAGAAGTTTGGCTGAAGCCGCCGCCGCCGCCGAGAGAGGAAACTTTCCTCGGGGGGCCGGAGGCGGGGGCGGCGGGAAGGAGCCGCGGCACGCTCGGGTCCGCCGCCCGGCGAGGGGGCTTCCGAGAGGCTCCCCCCGGCCCAGGCCGGGCTGCGGCGGCTGGGATGTACCTGGCAGCGGTCTCGGCGGGGAGGAGACGCCCGGGCGGAGACGGCGGCTGGCACCTGGCGGCCGCGGGGTGGCTGTTCCTGCTGGCCCTGCTGCTGGGCGAGTCGGGGACGCGTGCTCTCGTCTGCTTACCCTGCGACGAGTCCAAATGCGAAGAACCGAAGAGCTGCCCCGGCAGCATCGTGCTTGGGATCTGCGGTTGCTGTTTCATGTGCGCTCGGCAACGGAACGAGAGCTGCGGGGGAGTCTATGGGCTGCACGGAGCTTGCGACCGGGGCTTGCGCTGTGTCATCCGACCGCCGCTCAACGGAGACTCCATCACCGAGTACGAAGTGGGCGTCTGCGAAGGTGAGAGGCGGCGGGACACCATCCATCTCTCCATCCATACCCCTCGGGTGGGGGTACCCCATGGGCGACGGGAAAGGAAGGACGGCGCACCTAAGACGTCTTAGGCGCCAGTGCGCCCTCCTTCCCTTCCAGCCCGCCCGCCTGTCCCATCTGCGAGCGTGCCTTCTAACCTTCCCTGCTTAAAAACCCCACAAATTCCTACGTAAAAGTTTTCCTCTTAATTTTCTTAGCCTAAACTTTAGGCTTCTACCAATTCTCCCTTCTCCATAGCGTGTCACTGGTTTGCTAATAGCTTGTATCAGCTACTGATGCCCAACTAAAATTCCTTGATAAACGACTCGGGAAGGGTTTGGCAGACGGAGATCGGCGGAGGTCAGTCGTGCACACATGATGCCTGTTCCGGATTCCCTTCTGTGTAAAGAAACAACAAAGACTGATCATCTGTTATAAAGTTTTCTTTCCTGTTCCTGTCACTTAATATTTCTCTGCCTATCCTGCTCGGCACAAAATGATAAGGGGTGTCTTTTTCCCTGCTGGAGCATCAAGGGGGTGGGGAAAATACCGACGGCAGAACTCCTCTCAAAGTCACTTCAGCTTCCTGCCGTCTGCTTGTGAGGTGATGAATTGGTATGAAGTAGCAAAAGGACTTCCCTCTTCAGTTTTTTATCTATCAGGGTTTCTAAGATTTATTTTTTTATATGTTATAAATTAATGAAAGGCCAGAGACAAATTTTTAGTCTTTCTCTTGTACCTCCAATTGCCTTTTCCCCCAAGTTGAGGGAAAACATGGCGCTGTATAGAGGTTACAAATAAGCAGTAGTTTAGGATATGTATAAATGCATATGTGATTCGGAGCGGGAGCTTCGACAATTCTGGAAAAGGAGACGGAGGCGGTCTCCTCTCGGCGGGTAGAGGGCAGTAGAAAGTCCAGAGAGCTGGTGAGGCAGCATCTGTCCAAAAAACTTGCATTTAAAATGATGCACTATTTTAAGAAGGCTAAACCCGGTCATTTTTAGTGGGCAGCTGACCTTTGTCCTGGCGCTCATTATTAGTTTAAAACTCCATTTGCCTCCATAACAAATAAATTGGAAACCACAGCAGGGCAGTGTGTCCCGCCTGTGCTACAACCAAATGCCATCAGCCTCGGGAGCTGATACTTGGGTAGGATGAGCTCTAGACATTTTTAAATGTCCCTAAACTATTTTGAAGACCTTGATTGAGACTATGTTCCTGAATATGTACATTGTGGTAGTCTCTTATTTTTAATGTATGTTAGAAAAGCTTTTGTAAATGGACAAGTACAAGCAAAGGTACTTTGAAAACTTACCTGGTTTTGCAGGAATGTCTCTTGTCATGTGTTTTCAAGTAAAAGCTGGGCTAAAATAGCTTTCCCTCTTCTCGATGGTTAAAGGAACTAAAAGCCTACAGTCATTAAAGGCCTTAATGTTCCAATTCCCTTACTGTATCACAGTATGGACATCTCTGGCAGTTTAGGAGTATTTCATTCCTTTGAAGTGATGCAATCTGTACGTTGCTGTAGTTCAACTCATAACACGTCCCATCTACTGTTGAAAATAGTATGAAGCATTTGTTGGCAAGATTGTGTTTCAATTAGTGTTGTGATTAGAAACTAGTTCCAGCTGTCCCTATAGGAATAGTCCTAGGGGAGGGAGATAACAATCTATTAACTATAACTAAGGGAGATAAGTTAAAATAAGAAAATTAAAGAGGTAAGTTATCTATTTAATTTTCACTCTCATAAATGAAAAGGAACAGAGCTGAACTGTCAGCCTAATAAATAGTCCTGGAATACCTATTAATGAATTGTTAGGAAACTGCCTCATTCTAAGGAACAGAGGTAATATGTTGTTCTTCGTGGTGCGTGTTTTGTGCATGAGGTGGCAGCAAGGTTAAAAGGGTACTGATTGTACTGCCTCTGATCACTAATATGAGGTTGAATAGCTCTGGTTTTTTGATTGTGATGACCTAAACAGTTGTGCGGTTTACAAGCACACATGCAACAGGCTAGGCTGGTGATGCCTGATGTGAGTGCCATGCCTTTATCCATTGACAGAATAAAGGGTGTGCTTTTTTTTTGTTGTCTTGCACACTGGGAGTGCAAGCCCTTTCCTTCCCCAGTCCAGGGAGGAGGAAATGGAAGTGTCTTGCAGAACGGTGTGAGTAGAAATTAATGTTTTTACTCTCCTTCCTGTCTCTAGCCTTTTCTTTCATTGCAATTTTTTACACTGAAATGACCCCTACTGGCTACAGTTATAAGCATGTTTTTCTGTATCATTTTTGAAGCTTCATCCCTGTCTTATTTCAGACTATCAGTATATGCTAGGCTGCAGAAGATTTTGAGGGCTGGAATAGCAACAGGTGGAAATACTTGTCTGCTAACTTGGTTTTAGCATTTAACACACTTGACGTAAATGAGTTCTGTAACACCTGACAGAGAAGTCTCTGTTGCATCTGTTGCTGATAGCTTCTCTTTCTGAAATTACAAACAGACTATTCTTTGTTAAAGCACTGTTTATTTGTATTGTTTATCCTGAGGGTTTTTTCCCTTTATCATTCTAAAACCTGAAGGAAGTTCTCGTTTATCTCACCACCTTAACTATTCATATCTCTATGCAGTTCTAAGGCTCCATTTGTGTTGTTATCCTGAAGGGGGTGAATGCCTTCCCTGAAAGCAGTTGTATTCTTAGTAAATAATAATTCTGAGGTCGTAGTGCTGGTGGCTACACCTCCTGAAGGGCATTCTTGAGAGTCTTTGCACACCTCCAGCCTCTGTTGACTTTACAAGATCCTTTACAGGGATTTGTTGGATTGCTTCTATGAGGTGTTGAGAGCCTACAACCCTTACAAGGACTCTAAAGATTGAGAAATTTTGAATGCAAAGCAGAAACTGCCCTTAGTCTCTGCCTTTAAAGGTAGTCCTTTAAAGGTAATACCACTGAATGAGACTGAAGTTCTCTAGGAACATCTTAGCCTTGGCTTCTGCAGCTGGACAGGGCTCTGGCTTTCCAGGGAATCAGAGAACCTTGAAAAACCTCTGCCAGGGAAGTTAGGTTACTCCATGAAGGCATATCTTGAGATGACTCTCTTCTTGTCTGTTTCCATGCTTCCCCAGTTTCTGGTGCTATTAGATGAAGAGGCCTAGATTGCTTTGCTAAACTCTTCGAAGTCATGACAATAGCAAATAATATAATGCTGAAAATGACTGGAAATTATTTTTAACTGTGTAAAAGAAACATAAGTTTTTGTGATATATTTGAAATGCATAGTTAACAAAACTGCTAGTCTGAAGGTGTTCTTAGCTTCTCTTTAGAATATACTTCTAATGAATTAGCCTCTAGGTAGATATTGAAAGAAGGTATCACTGTGGCACTAGCTTACCAATAATATCTATTACTGTGTTTGGTTTTGGTTAGCTGGTTTGGTTTTAGTGGGGTTTGGATGTTTTTTTTGCCTTAGTTGTTGGTTGGGGTTTTTTTTGGTAGGGGGTACAGTTCTGTGTTCTTTTTGCTTACTGTAGGTAACTTAAGGCTTGCCTTGAGTACTTGAGGTTTGTCTGCCTAGTGCAAAACTTCTGAAGTTCCCTTGGGACCAGGAGAAGGTTGCTGTAGCAGATTGTAGGCAAGTATTGGGAAGTATGTGTGCAAATCTCCTAGAATGATGAAGAAGCTTTCCTTACTGTGGCTAGTTCTAGTCTCTTTTACTGAAAAGAATCTTTTTGGGAGTTTGAAGCATTACAGTCTGCCTGACTCCTTGTTGGGGCAAGCTGGCAGAGCTTGGATGTGTCCACTGTCCTCTCCCCACCTATAAGTCTGCCTAGTTTTCCTCCCTGAGAGATATATAAGGGCAGTGTATGTATGTAACTGAAGCTTAGTGAAACTGGAGCTGATGAGAATTACTTAAACCTTGAAAGCCTAGCTTTTTTTTCAAAATTTGGAAGAGGAAAGCTAAGTTTTTTTGTTTTGTTCAGGCATTGGTTTATATGTGTGCTAATGTGGTTCTTCCCTGCTTTACTGCAGTAAGAACAACTTGCTTGCAGACTTGATAGTATTTTTGTCATAAGTAGTGCTGATGCTTGTAACTTTGGTAGCTGGTACCCTTTGGAGAACCTTGTTTTCAGTCCTGTGCTCTCTAATGGGTCAATGGACACAAAGCCCTCAACTTGATGTTCTGTCCCCAGACAGACTGCTATACAACATGCTTGGCTTCTTGCCTGTGATGCAGTCCAGACCCCTAAAGATCAGGCAGTATTTTGCTTTCACTACAAGTTACTGAAGTTCAAGTAATTTGGAAGTTGCATGTGGGTAACCTAGTTGTTTACAACTTTTTGGACTGGAACAGTGCTGCCCAGATTTCTGAACTTTTTGTTTGGTTTTTTTCTTCATTATGTGGTGAATGGCTGGGGAAATGTCCAAGTGGTTCTGATGTCCATGTGTGTGCAGAGAAGTTCTTTCAATAACATCAAATGTTAGAATGATGATCTAGTTGGGGACTTCATCAATATTAAGTGATGTACCAATGGTTGCTGGTGTGAAGACAAAGTACTTTGTTCAAAGGCTGTCAACAATTCAGACTGTCAGGGAGACAAACAGAGAAATTATTCATGTTGTCAAAAAAAAACCATCAGAAAAATTACTTAAGTTGTGAAACTAGAATGAGAAGTAGTTCTTTGGCAAATTTTCATCTTCTGATATGCTAGTCTTGATCAAATTTAACAGTCCCTTTGCCCTACTCCTCCTCCTTACCACCCCTGAAAACACTTACTAGGAGAATGCTAATTTCTTACACACAGACTGGATAATTTATAAGCTATTTCTGCTCTGTATTCCATCAATGCTGAAATCTCAACATCAGTGAGAGAATGTAACTCTGAGTGTGGCATGGAATTTGAATTGGATCAGGTGCTTATTTGACTTGGAAATGGTTTCCTCTCTGTTTCTGGGCATCATGTTTCAATTTTAGAAATTACTTGGTTCCAGCATTTCAGCAAAAATTAAATGGAAAAGTCTTAACAGATATGATGCAGGAATTGGTAGGGTTTTGCTGTTGTGGGTCAGCACAGTTAGTTTAAAAGTAGAAATCTCACTGTAGATAGGCTGGATTATTAAATTTTTTCACTTCTGTAAGAGGAATAGTCTTTTTTATTTAATTTTAGTTTTTAAAACTTTTTATAAGCATCTTCTGCTTATGTGAATTTTTCCACACAGAAAGTGATTATTTCACCAGGTTCCCCAAAATCATGGTGCTTATAAAGATTTTTTTCCTTTTTATTTTTTTTAACTACCTTCAGACTTGCCCCTAGGCATCTTTGCTGGTTTAAGCACCCTCTAGCTAATTCAAGGATTCTTGCATAATTTAACTTCTTGCCTGGTACTTAGTCAACCAAAATGTCATTTCACTGACAGGCATATTATGCAATAATTAACCCATTAATATGGTTCAAAAATGCTGTCCTCTTCCCCTCCTTACTTTGTGCCCCCTTAAGGATTCTTCTCAAAAAGTAAAGTTTATAGGATCTTGCCGACAGAGCCAAATGTTCCTCAGTTTTAATGGATTAAATACTTTGTAGAGGTGACCTATTAAGTATCTCTTGTGACTATAAACTGCTTTTCATTTGAGAATGCGTTTAATCCACTGGGAATGTAAACTTGGAAATCATGAACTCAGGGTTTTGCCTGAGACTTTGAGTGACACTGGTTGTGTCTGACAATATTGGAATTTGGAAAATGACTGATACTGACACAGAAAGCTTATGTATATGGAAAAACTTACCAACGTGGAGAAACTTACTAACATAAACTAAGATGGGAAGATAACTTTCCGTAGAGGCTATCTAGATTAAATTCCACATAAGCATATGGATTAAAAATAGCCCCTGGGGGAGCTCTTGTCTAAACAGACTAGTTTGGCCTTGTTTTGTGGAAGTAAGCCCTGAGTAATGTTTTGAGAGGAATGGAAGCAGTTCACACCTTTACCGGAGGCAACACTCAGTCCCCAGCAGCTTTCACTGAGTATACTGGTTACTTAACTTGAGAATCTGCAAATCATGTTAACACCACCTTGTAGGTCATGAGTGTGCAAGTCTTTATTAAGGCTGAATGAGAAAATGAGCTGGGAAACAGGGTTGTGGTCAAGAGGAAAAGCACTGACTGGCTGATAGGAATGCACCAATTCCCATGTTCTTACTCATTTTCTAAACTTTAAGCCTTATGTAGCCACTGTTAGGCTTCAGTTGTTGGTTGGGTGTGGTTTTTTTTTTTGTTTGGATGGGTTTGTTTGGTTTTTTTTAATTGGTGAAAAATCTAGCAAGTGTAATGTTTCTGAATCCAGGAGAGCCTATTCTGTTGGGTCATTTATCCTTGAAATGAATTAAGTTTCAGTCTTTTGCTACAGGCTGTGTTGTACTCTCCTCAAGTTTTTTTCAGAAAGGCTGGATGTGTGTGTGTGGAGGTATCTCTTCTCCTTACTGATGGACTGTTGATAAAAAGCTGGGGACATACTGATAGTGGTGTTACACGCACTGATGTAACCTGCGCTGCTTTCACAATGGAAATGCCAAACTTGATGTCTATCTCTGAGTTAGGTTTTAGGAAAAGAAAAGAAGCCTTGAGAGTAATTCTAAATCCAGGCTTGAGTTCTTTCCCAGTAGTCTTCTGTGGCTAAGAAATGGGGTGCAATTCCTCTGAAACATGTAATTATTATGTTCATAATGCATTAATGCATTATGGTGCTGCATTAATGACATGGGAGGGGAAAGTGGCAAAATATTTAGGATATCAGATTTCTTACAATAGTGTGGACTGTTCTTGGTGTAGGTTGCTTTACTCCTGGCCCTGTTCCAGAGTTTGTCTTTGACAAAACTTTTCCTACTCCTGTCAGCTTTGCCTTTGCCTAGCAGCTTCAGCAAGCTGCCAGCCAGCTACTTGTTTGCAGTGGAGCTGATGCGTGCTGCTGTACATGCAGGCTTCTGAAGCGTGTGGGTGCAGAGTGTGGCTTGGAAAAAAAAAAAAAGAAAATTGGAATTTTAGACTGCTTTGGAAAATGGTTATGAAGCTCTGGCCCTTTTTTGAGGCTTTAGCAATTATTTTTGCAAAGAGTTTTTTAAAGCTAGAGGAAAAATCTGCTATGACAGCTGAAACACCGCTGTCTGTGCTTGTTCTAATCAGGGGAGTACTGGCAGAGGCTTTTTTGACCAATTAAATCCTGGGACACAGTGCAGTATTTTCAGTCAGCTGTTTATGAACAAGACATGTTTCTGATCATCAGATTAAAATAATTTGCTTGTAAGTCTTTTTTCAGGGATGTTAATGTGTAGGGGTCAGACTTCAAAACTCATGATTTATTATTTCAGACCATTTTGGGGGAAGAAGGCTTTTGGAAGTACCATTTACTTTTGCTGTGAGGAACCCTAAGAGTGAAAGTCATAAAAAAGCAAAAGATAACACACTCCTCCTCACTCCCTCCTTCCCTCCATCCCCCCTTCTGCCCCACCAAAAAAAGGGGGTGGGGTGGGTAGGTACCTGAAGAAGTAAAATATCCCAGACAGTGTGGGGGAAACTTCAAAACTCTCAGTAGCTGTCCATGTCACGTGCTTCACTTAACATTTCCATTTATTTCCTTGCCTTCCTCAAGACTTCTGTGGAGGTTCTGATAATTCCCTGGAAAGCTTGTCTGTTTAAATACTTTTTGCATTCCTTAGTATGAAATAACTGTCTTCAGACACATGAAAAGCTGCTGCAGTGGAAATCTTTCTCACTGCATTGGAGATTTGATGACCCAAGATGCATGCTAAGATAAAGCAAGCAGTCAGGTTGGAGACAAGCATTGCATGCATGTGGTCCTGAGGTATCTAAATGTTATGGTGCAGTTCTGCTTTCTAGCTTTGACTAGCAATTTTCTCAGGAAGCTGCAAAATCCTTTTGTACTGCTGTACATTCCACATGAAGATTTGGTATTGGAAAATGGACCTTTCCAAAATGTGGAAAAAAACGCTTTCTCACAAAACTCTCAGCTGTGTGTCTTAACATAAAAAACTTTCTGCTGGCTCTAGTCCTTGATTCATGAGTTCAGTGGAGGAATAAGTTGCAAGAGGGGAAAGGATTGAAGCCAGTTATGAGCTCAAACTCACTTCAAGGCTAGTCTTCCCTCTGCTGCTTTTCAAGGTCTGGGGCTGGGTTTCAAGCATTCCTTAGTGGTGATTAGTCATTTCTATTGTTCAGCTCCTCCAAAACATGAATTTCCTTTCCATCATTCTTTTTTCCTGTTCAAAGAGAACCGAGAGTCTACTGGCATGAAGCATTTCCTTTTTTTATTTTAGCAAGTTAGAATCCTTTCAGAATCTCATACCATCTTAATGAATACCACTGATTTGAAAATGCTGTTGTATGTACCAGTGTGCTGGAGTGGTGGGGCTCAGACCTTGGGTCTAGTTTCATGGAGGAGTTTCTGAAGGGTTCTCCCCCTCTCCCCTGCCACCTCCCAGTTCCCAGAGGGAACTACCAGTCTCAGTAAGGACTGCTTCTCTCTTGTCTTCAAATGCAGATTTTAAAGGATGCAAGAGTCTGTAAGATGTGACTTGGACAGTTTCACTTTTGGGTCATCAATGTATTTTGTGGTGTCAGCATCCTAAGAGTTACCTGGGATGCTTTAAAAAAGGCGGAAGTAGCTGACTAACATGCTGGAGTTAAATGTGAATTGTGGGAGTTGCCTCAATCCACCTGGTTACGGTTCAAAGGGTAGGGTGGTAAACATAAGATTATTGTGGGTGAAATGCTTGTGTATTAGTTTTCAACAGTAATACTTCAGTGAGTATTTCAGTCTGTTTCTTGCTGTTTTGAGGTGATGCATTATCTAAACTGTGAAGAACAGTATAACATTCTCCAAACAATAGCTGATATTCATTAAATGTCCAGAAAGAATGAGAAGGCTTGGGGCACAAAAGAGAAGTTTCTGTGGCAGGCAGAAGGAATTGAGAATGTGAAGGAAGGGAAAGCAAAAATTTAAGCAATGGAGAAGGAGTCTCTATAAAGGTCTTTCCTTGTACTTTTAGCATGCACCTGTTTTGAGATGATCCTTTGCCAATGGGGAATAATAAATAATAACTGTAACTGTAGTGAGGCAGTGTGTGCCTTAAAAGTAAAGCTTAAAGTTAGTTTCTCAGTAGCATGCTTTTCTAAAAACACAGGCGGCTCTTCAGGCAAAGAAGATGAATGCTTCAATCATGACCATCGTGCACCATGGTGCTTGTTGTGAGTGCTGGTATGTAGGATTTAGTATGGAAGAAGTGATGGAATGCTGCTTACCAGAGACATATTTCTCAGACTATTTCCCAGACTAGACCTGTTTAAGGACCTCTTGTTCAACTTGTTAATGCCTTAATCCTCTTCCCTACTTTAGATGCATGCTATGACAGAACTTGGGAATTCAGCAACCCAGAGCAGTATGTGAATTTTTAGCAAGCTGAAACATTTGCTTTGCAGAAAGTGATTATATGAATAATAGAAAAGGAAAAAAAGTTTGAAATTAATGTGAAGTCTCCCTTCCTGTGGCTTCCTTTTGGTATGAAAGCACAGTTAGAAGAATTAAAAAGGTTTTATGTCCAAGACTTAACCTTGATCTGAGTAAATGCAGAACTACTTTATTATCTGAAACTTTATTATCTGGAACTTGCCTGAATGAGTTGGAAAGAGTGGGGAACTGCATGTAGATAGAAATTAGTTGAAAGAGAAATGACTTTGAAGCTGCAGTTATGAGCCTGCTGGGAGCATTTGAACTGCTTTGAGGCTTGTGTGCAAAAGGTACTTGAGTGACTGTATAACAAGACTCCAGTGACAACTCAGGACGGCTGAAAAGTGTGGCCCTTTGATTTCTTGCCCTTATCTGATCATGCCAGCACAATGAGGTGGTGAAAATCACGGCTAAACAAAGATCACTTTGGATGAAAACTAGCAGTTTACTTGGGCTTCTTTTCTGCTGGATTGCTTCTAAAAACTCTAGATTGTTAAATGCATAGTTGATTTTTGTATTTTTAGGTGTCCTAGAAGTAGCTGGGGGATAGGATGTGCACAACAAAATTTGAGGAGTAGATTCTTATATTTGAGGTTTGTTGGCCCTGCTTGCAGAGAAATAAAGCTTTCACAAATTATTACGTTTCAGTTTCTTTGTTCACATCATCCAAATTTGAGAGGTAGGCATAAAAGAACACTCTTCTGAAAAGGAAGCCAGAGAGGTCAAGTAGGGCATGCAGGAAAATGTTCAGCCTGGAATGGTTCGTGAACTGTCCCAGGTCCCAAATCACTGGTGTGTACAAGTTTATTTTTGGAATAGTCCCCAGAACATGATGATCTTTGTGAGTAATAGAGGCTAGGTTATATGTTTTGTACAAGATATCATTCCATTGTCAATTGAAATACTGCTGACCTCTAAAGGTGCGAACATGCTGTACTGGACCACTGGTTATCTGCATCAAGGAGAGGACTAGGTGCCTTTGCATCAAGTATTCAGAGCTTTGAATTGAGGTGTGATGCTGGATTCATCCCTTTAGCTCATGTGAGTACTTTCATGTGGCTGTACCTTTCATTCCAAAGAATTTTGTTCTGCCTATATTGACGTGATTTCTGAGAGTTTATTCTATATGGTAAACAATTATTAATTTAACAGGACCGTGAAATTCTTTTATGAAAAGGACTACATCAGCTAGGAAAAGGAGTCAGTCTTTAGTCTGCATGAAAAATCATGGTAGACTTGGCATTGGTTTGCTGAACTAAAGGAAGTTATTGCTACATGCTTACTACTTCATTAACGGAAATATTGTTTCTAAGTGAACTTCTGTGAAAAGCAGGCTGGTAGAAGATGTGCAGGCTAAAACTGGATTCGCATTCTTCCTGTCTGAATGTAACTTTTTTCTATTTACAACGAGTAATGAAAAATACCTTGTTTGAAGATTCAGCATTTTAGAAGTAGTATAGTCTGAACAAGTATTACTGAGGGATTTGTCTTCTCATTAAGGCTTTAATGGCTACTGAGCCGATTTTTGAGATGTATGGCAGTGAAGACTTTAAGTGCACCTACTATTGGACCATGTGCTTCCTGTGTACTTCCTTTTCTGGAAACTTATGAGAGCTGGCAGGTGTGGTACCAACCACTGACCTGTCCTGGAAATCATTGTGGGTAGAGCCACACTGTGCAGTGCATCTGCATCGAGGTGTTCTGCCATGGGTAAGGGATGACTCTGCTTTCCTGGGTCCCACCTTACATGGGGTATATAGCTCTCGTGGGTAGATCCTGCTGGTCTGTCTGCCTTGGGAAAATCTAGTGCTGAAATATCAAAATGCAAAGCAGCACAAATGCTCTAAACTGGTTTGCTAGAAAAGCAGCAGAGCATCACCAGTCTGCACTGCACTGGCCTGGGAGGCGCAGGGCTGAGAGCAGGCGCTGCCTCTGGGCTCGTGTCCTGCACCCAGGAGTATGGGAGGAGTGCTCCCGTCAGAAATAGGGAGCAACACAAACTCTTTAAGGCTGTTACGCTGATCTGGATGAAACTGTCATCCCTGCTGTTAAAGAGTTTCAAACCGTGATCAGTCTTGGACCATAGGTGTAGCTTTTGTTCTTGTTGTTACACGGATTACTGCTGTGACTTCTAAAATACAAATTGTTCAGGCTGTATTCCGGCTTCTCAAAAACAGGATGTATTATTGTTCTCCAAATTCTCAGGGCTTTTTTTTTTTTTTTTTTTCTCTCCTCTGTGTGCACAGCCTCATCACAATGAGAGTGTCCCAGGCATTACTGGAGAGGCATCTTCCTTTTGAAAGAATTTTAATGGTCTCTCTTCAGGAACTTCTGCACTTCCTTTGACTTTCATTGATAGAGTTGCTGTATTGGATGATAGGTTAAGCTAAGAAAAAAATTGCTTCCTGGGGTTAGTGATTGCTCTTCCTTCACTATTTTTATGGAGAAGAGCCATGAGGTTCCCATGGGGGTTCCCATCTTCACATCTAAAATGGACTTTATTGTTTATCAGTGCTTTTTTGTCAGCAGGGTACTTTGCCAACTCATAATAGAAGGCAAGCAGGCAGTTGTACAGGGAGAAATATACCTGTGAGAATCTGCTGTGACACTTCCTGTAGATCATGTACAGTACTGAATTGGTAAATAGCTCTTTCTAGATATTTTGTTGGGTTTTTTTCCCCTCAAAACAGGAAAAACTTCAGGTTAGGAGATATTCTGCATATTTTATGAGTGGAAAGGATTTACTTGCCGATCTCAGCATATGTGTGTGTATATAGTGTTATTTGCTATTAGTTTTTAGGATTCTGTTGAGCATCAGAGTACTGAATGACAGTTTTGTATTTGGCGGTGGCCTCTCATACCGGAAGACAGCTTCTGATAACCCAAACAGCAGCAACAAGAAACCTGTCCTTCAAAACTGGAAGATATTTTAACTTTTTTTGAAGTGTTTCGTGGCAGGATCTATATTGGAAACCTGCTTGTTGATAGTCAATAAAATTGGAGTGAGCTACTTAGAATGCAGAATGTGAGTGCCACTGTTGAATGTAAAGACATAAAAATTAAAAATATCTATTTGTTCCTTTTGTCATTAGTAGAAGTTCATGGACTCTGTACAACTATTTTGTAGCACTTCGTTTTCCAAGCTTGTCTGTCCATAAAACATCTGGCATTCTGTAGCGAAGAGTACCTAATGCTAGTTTAGTTTCTTCAATCCTGCTTTAAAAAGCATGTGATGGGACAAGGGGGAATGGTTTAAAACTGAAAGAGAATAGGCTTAGATTTGATATTAGGAAGAAATTCTTTACTGTCAGGGTGGTGATGCACTGGAGCAGATTGCCCAAAGAAGTTGTGGATGCCCTGGAGGTGTTCAAGGCCAGGCTGGATGGGGCTTTGAGCAACTTGGTCTAGTGGGAGGTGTCCCTGCCCATGGTAGTGGGGTTGGAACTGGTTGGTCTTGAAGCTCCCTTCAAATTCAGGCCGTTCTATTTTTCTATCTTGAATAAAATTCGGACTTGGTGGGATGTTGCTGTATGTGCACTTGACCCGAGGAAACGGAGGTATTGTAGGACTAGTAGTCTTTTTTGGAATTCTGGATTGACTGGATTTGTATCTCTTTCTGGAGAAAAAAAATCAATCTTTGTTGCATGTGACCTCCTAAAATGAAGATGGGCAGTTATACAGTGGGAACAGCAGTTACACACATTTGACAGGACTGATTCAAAAGGAACAGAGTTATTTAAGCAGAGAGACTCATCCTGGTCCCACTGTCCCTACCCTTGACAGCAAGGAGCGCAGAGTGCTTCAATCAATTCTCCACGAATATGTATGATAATTCAGGACTGCTGGAAAACTCATTTTTGGTCATATAACAGAATCAGAGGTCTGGCATCTTGCAGCTTTTCTGTAATAAAAAGTTATCTCCATGGAGTGAATTCTGTGTGATGCATTTTTTTAATCATCTTTTAAAATGTTCTCTTTCTGACTCAGTTTTGACTTCTGTAATAGCTGCAGATTCTGTACAATGTTCTCACTTCCATTATAAATATAACTTTAACTATCTGCAAAAGTTATTTCTGTTAGAATAGCACTCATTTGTACTACAGCTACGCATTTTCCTGAGATGACATAGTTTTTCATACAGATGGAAGTAAACAATGCCAGTTGCTTTAGCAAAATGGGCAATAGGACAGCTGTGAGACATGGCATTTGGCAAATCCCACTGTTTAAATTAATCTGTTATTTTTTTAATGTTATCTTCTGTTTAGCACTGTGTTGAACTTGAAGTGAATCACACCCAACTCCAAAGCAGCTGAAATCTACATACTGCAGCTGAAATCCAATAGTGAGCGAGTTTGTTTGTTTATTTTAGATGAAAACTGGGATGATGATCAGCTTCTTGGATTTGAGCCGTGCAATGAAAACCTTATAACAGGTTGTAACATAATCAACGGGAAGTGCGAATGTGACACCATTCGGACCTGTAATAATCCATTTGAATTTCCAAGCCGGGATACTTGTCTGTCGGCCTTAAAAAGGATTGAAGGTAAGCACTTGTCTTCACTCATTCAGAGTTAGTAATTTTTTCTGTGCACTTGATGAAAAACTAGAGTGTAGTTTACGTGTTTTAGCATGACTTGCGGAATTTCAGATACCTCTGGTCTTCTGCATGTCAGAAAACAGGTGTATGTTTCAGAGGAAGATAGTACCTCATAAGCTTGGACTTCCAAATGCTTAAGTTTAAGGTGGAAAAAAACATGCTTTGTATGCTATGATGTTTGCAGTTTTGAAGACTAAATGGTTCTGTTTGTGGTAGCTACCTTTGTTTATCTTTGGCTGCAAAGCGGTGAGGAATACTCTCCTTGGATGTGTTGATGTGACTGAATCATGAACAAGCACAGTAGATTTTAATAGTAAAGGTATAGAAAAAGGAGTAATTACTGATTATACTTGTATCTTTCATTATATGAATGCATGAATTGCTATTTTCTTTAAGTTTACAGAATGTTACATTACCTTAATGCTCGTATTTTACAGTTCCTATGTTCTTTTGATTAGCTTTGTATTAGGCCCTATATGTTTATGCTTATGCATACATCCATATTTATTTTGCTTTGTTCTTTTTGTTGCTTATGGCTGAACTGGAAATGAGTTGGCTCAAATATATCCAGATGTAATTAAATTAAATGGTGTATTTCGGAATTATTCTGAACAGCAATTAAAGGAGTGATCTTGGATCCTTGCTATGATACTGTAATTACTGTTTATTCTCCAAAGTGTTCAGGAACATGCAGAGGTTGATTAGTGGTGTGGACTTGCTTAATTAGACTACTTTAAAACAATGTTTAAAGTTGTATTGAAAAGGTGAATATATTTATAAGGCTACTTGACTGTATTTTAAGTTAGGGAATTTTTGACTTAAGGAAGTGTGACTTGATGTCATGTGTTGTACTTTTGTGTTAAGAGAATTGGTTTTGTGCTACAGACTTTAACTAAGGAGATGTAAGAAACTGAAGAAATGTACTCATGATCATGATTGGTAATGATGTTGTTTGCTAAAGTTGTGCAAGTGCTTGGTCTGGGATTTCTGTGGGTTTTTTCCTTTTGTAACTCTAGAATGAGCAGAGGCAGAAGCTTTGGTCTGTTGTTGATGTAGTAGTGGGCAATAGTTCTTCAGTCTTACCACTTCTCTTTTGCCTTGTGAATGTGTAAGTCTGTAGTATTTCAGCAGGACTCCACTGGCATGGCAGTTCATTGTGTTTTTAACTTGCTATGAAAATCTGCTGTGGTTGTCTTTTTGTAATTTGCAGCCTTGGAAGAAATGGGCTGAGCTTGTGGAATGGCATAGCTGAAGCAGGTTGATTCTGAGTCACTTGATTTCAGTGGTCTCTTTTTTCAGCTAAATTTTCATTTAAAAAAACCAGCATTTTATAATTAGCCATGAGGTAACAATATTCTACATGTAAACTGTCTGGGATAAGAGCTGTGGTGCAGTTATTTTTTCAGAGGTGTAATTTTCTTTTTTTTCCCCCTCAGGTTTATTTCTCTGTGGAGTGGAGAGGGTATACTTCCAAAACCTCAGACTATGGGGCACCAGTAGAAGTGTTTAGGGCCTGTTGACTTTTTAATTTTTCTCAGTTGGAAAGGATGGCTGATGCAAGTGTTGAAGCAACAGGAGTACCTTTAAATAACAGAGGTCTGGCAGTTACAACTTGAGTATTATAACAGTCCAGCTTTTACTCATAAGAATGTGAATTTGCATTTGCACCCTCAGACTATCCAGCTGTACCACTGAGGGATGTTAGAAGGTAAATCCCTTTGTATTTCCTAATAGACAGGCAGAATTCATAATGAAATTCAGATTTCTGCATTTTGCAGATACAGTCTGTTAAATTTGCCTACTGAGTTTTGCACTGTAAATGCCTATTCCCTCTTTCTCCAACTAGGATTGGTAATTGAATGCTAACTGCTAATGGAGGTTGTTTCTTTAAATGCATTAGTTCTTGTTTTGGTAATTAAAACCAAAGTAATACTTCATCCTGTACCTAAGCTAACGGAAAAGAAGAATAACTTTTTTCCACTAGTGCTTGCCACGTCCCTGTTTGCTAAGCAAGCCAAGTCTCTTAGGTAAAATGGAATAGACACTTTGGTGTGTCCCAGCCAGTATTTGCTGCTTGAATATTTCAGGTTTGCAGATTTTAATAATCTGAAAATGGAATCCAACCACTTGGAAAGTCCACCTGAAACATGGCTTAGATAGGACACAAACCAGAGGGCTCTATGAACATGTTGAAATAGAGAAATCTTTCAGTTTATTTAAGGCAAGCTAAATCTTAAAGTGTAGTGTCATGTAAAAAGGGATGATTCATAAGATCTGTTAAATATGTCAAATTAAGATTTTCCTGAAATCCAAAGTACTAATATATACCTCACTCTTTTGGCTTGTCTGTTAAAGATAATAGCAGGAAGATTTGAAACTAGGTATTTAAACCTTAAAATACTCTAATAGAATCTGTTCCCATGGAAAGTGGGATCAAGGGAGGGTAGTCTAACTTCTCTCTCCTCATCACACTTTACATGGATAATTAAATACACAGTGTGATTTAAAAGACATAAATTGAATACCTGAATGATGGATGCACCATAATCAGAGTTTCTGAAAAAAGCTGCACAGCTTGCTGAAAGCCTGCAGATAAGCAATCTATTGCATAGATACAACCTGACAAGTAAAAAACAATGAGCTGAAATGTGGAGTCTCATTTCTGTATGGGATGTGCTAAGGGCTTTTGCATGTACTTCCTTTTCTTGTGTCTTTTTCTGCTAGCACCTTCCCTTTCAAGAGTCTTTCCAGTCACCTTCCTTTATCTAGTTTGTCTTAAGCTTTGCAGCCTGTGTGTGGTCTTTCCTTCTGGGCTTGATGTCAATTCTAGCTTTCTTACTCTGCTAACCCAAAGTTTTCTCTTGTTAGCTTCATGCAGGATCTTTCTTTTCCTATTGGCTTGGGTTCTGCCTGCCTTCCTGGGCTCCTCATATTTCATTCCAACTTTACCTCTCTCTGTCCCTTTCTTTTCCTGCCTATTTAATTCTGTTTGTATCCCAGTTCACTTAAAACAACTTCTATCCCTCCTTCCCCAAATCAGTTCACTTGAGCTCTAATGTCCTGTTGTTTAGATGTCATTGACAGGCCCTAAAGCCGTGTTCTTTATTTTGTCTCCCTGAGACTTGCTCTAGCCTGTACTGGGAAGGCCTGTAATGAGAAGAGATTAATCTCTACTCAATTGTGTGTTAACCTCTTTAGGGGTGCTGAAGTCTATTGGAAAGAAAGTATGGTGAGGCTAAAGTGCAGTCTCAGTAAAACCGGTACTCAAGGCAGTTATCTCCACCGCTTGCCCTTGTTTTCCTGGAAAAACAGAAGGCTGAGATACATTTGAAAGGATTGGATTGGTTTGGTCATAGAATTTGGTAGCCAACGTCTAATTTTCATGTTGACTTGCTGGAAATGTTTAAAGAGTTGTTCAATAGAGTATATAGCATAAAGCACATTTATGGTTAGAGGTCTCCCAACTCTATCACCATGCTTGAAGTGCCTGTTTCTCTACATGGGCCAGCAGTGACTTTTCATAGAGAAGGTTTGTAGAGAGGTCATGAACCATCCTACAATGAGGAAATGCACACAGTTGGGGCAAAAAAGAAACTGTCTGGAAAAGCTATTGCATACCTAGCAATAATAATAATAATAACAATAATAGATTCCTGTGTTGGGGTGTTTGGGTTTGGTTTCATTTTTGTTATTGTTGTTTGAAATGCTTTTGGCTATTGTTTTGATGAGTGCCTGTTCTGATATGGTTCAGGAAATCCTGTGTTCTTGAGCTTTGAAAACTTGTTGCTATTCAGGAGCCTGCTAATGATGACAGCTTGGTTGAACTTGGACTGCTGGAGTGGACTGTGAAAAATATGGCCAGGGAGTGGAAAGTGACAAGATGCCTTCTGTATTCTGAGCCAGAAGGAAGGAGTCCTAATAAGCTGCATCTGTGCATTCTTGCAGTCACAGTTCGCAGAGAATTAGCTGGAGCCAGCACAAAAGAGTCAGTTCTTCAGACTTGGTGTGAAATACTGAGGATTGGAGATGAGGAATTAAGAGACGAAGTAATTTTTTTTTATCAAGGTAAGTTTGTAGGGCATTGATAGGAAGTAGTATGGAAAACTTGTAATGTAGTTCCTGTTCAGTTAGGTGAAAATCTAGTTTCAATGACTATATTCCAGTTCTGGAGTCTGCTGCTTTCTCTCCCTCTATGCCTGACTGGCACCTGTACATATAGCCCTAGAGAGCTTTAAAGAATAGGAACCTAAGGATGTTCTTGAGCCTGCTCCTTCTCCTCTACTAGAGCAGGCCTGGATCTGTGCTCTTATGAGGCATTGTCAGGTCTTCAAAATGATAGCTCACTTCTTAATGCAAGTTCCCTGCTAGAATAGCCATCTCCTCTTCCCTCTGGGAAGTGAAGGGAAAGTTGGGTGTCAGTGCATCCAGTCTTTCACTAGGTAGGCTGTACATCAGACTGGGTTCTCTTCAACTGATTTACTAAAAAATTCAGTCTACAGATTCTTTCAAAGAGTTTGCTTTGATAATTCCACATCACAGGTTGTAATGTGACACGGACAAACATGTTTTCCAGAGACAGCGTGCCATCAGTCATAGCAATGATGGTTCTGTCTCATAGCTTCAGTGTACACTTGAGCTGCAAGAGAAGAAACCAGTGAACTTCATCAGTTCTACTCTATCCAAACCATAAGCATTTTCCATATCAAAGTTAAACTCAGTCTTTTTCAGAACAAATGTGAAGGATGAAATTGGTGCCTTTTTTGGTAAAAGATGTGATTAATGCTTTAGGTAAATGAACTTCTTTCACTTGTATCTCTGTCCACATGTAAAATGTGCTACTGATACTAAATTACTGAAACTGTTGTTTTAAGAATTGCTTCTTGGTTACCTGGCTTGCACCTTTCCAGGCTGTTCACTGCTGTCCTTCATAGGTGAAAGGAAAAGGCCTTTTAAGTTGCTGGTATCTATTAAGCTGGCTTATTGCAACACACTCCTTGCATTCCATTATTTTTACATGTAACTGAATAACTTTATGCTGACAAATGTTGCAATACCTGTTAGACCAGTCCTGGAATAACAAATATGAGAAGGTAATTTTATTCTGAATGCTTGTTTGGTTGTTGTTAAGTTTGATTTTGTGTAAAACTTCACTTGTGTGGTCTTAATGGCTGTATTGAAAAACTAGAACAGAATAGATCCAGCTTTATGCTGATTTATCAAGCAAGGAGTGGAGTGAAATACTTTCAGATGTGCTTAATCTGATATACTTTCCACTCCCCTTGCACAACAATTAATGTATGTTTTTGCTCAAATAACTGAACTTTGAAGGTTGGCATGCATTTGCAATAAGGAATGCAGTTGTGGCAAAGATCCAGATTTTACCCTTGAACATGCTTGTGAGAGCCAAATAAGTGCATTTGAAGGCAAAATTTCACATGAGCATGGAGAAAACCAGCAGTGTAGCTTTTGGGCTTTTTTTCTGAATGCAGAGACAGAAGAGAAAAACCCATTTGATATGGAAACAATACAGATTAGGAATGCCAATATGAACTTCAATATACAAAGCAATTTTCCAAAACAAAAAAGGAAGAGAACTGGTTCATTAATAGATGAGAAGATTCTGTGGCAGTGGCACATCTGGCAATGCAGTTGCTTTCACAGCATGACAGTGCAGTGTTACATTTGCAGGACTTGTCACTTTTTCCTGACTCTAGTTCCTCAGAGAACTGTTCCTTGATCAAGGAAGGATGATCTTTTTAGCCAATATATTGGCTATTTTAGCATGTCCTATTTTTAGGGCAAGTTATCACACAGACAAAATCTATGCCATGAGATTTCAAGCTAACCAGAGGAAAACCTTGTAGAAGTTTCAGAAAGCTATCAAAAGGGAAAACTGAATTTCATATTTCTGTATTGTTGTGGCTGGATACCTAATTTTAGGCTTAATCAGATTATGAATAATGCAGTTTGTGTTAATAGGGAAAAAGCTGCATTGCGGGAGCTGTTAGGAGGGAAGATTGAATATAGAACACAAACCTGAGCAGCTGGTTAAAAAACCCTAAAGTGTTAGCATTGCAAAAATTGTTTACAATTGGAAGTACTGTTATATCTTTTCTATTTTTCCTTGCCATTTTATGTGAATGTGTGGTGTTTTTGCAGTGTAGTAACTGAGGTTATTGCCTCGCTGTGCTGCACTTGCTCATGAGCTGCTGTGCAGATGCCATGCTTGCCTTTCTACATCCAAATCCTTGGGCATGTGGTGCAAATGGAGAGTGTACTGGATCTTCAATTTGTGACACTTCAGTTTCCTTCCAACTTGGCAGTTTTTGAGATCGCTGTGGACATAAGTGTAACCTTAACTGTAGGCCCTGGGATGGGACTGTGTGACAAATGCCTCCTACAAAGCCAGCAGTCAGATATGGTGGTCAAAGCAGGATTGTTCCTCGAGACAAAGGAGCATTCTTCTTGCCTTTTCATGTTTCAAATGCTTACCTGCATTCACCTGAAATACAAAATAACTGATTGTACCTGGAGCTTCTATGAGGAAAAAACAGGGCAGGTATCTTACAGCTGGTCGGATCTTGCTCTTGATAAATTCTGTGCCTCCCAAAAGCTCTTTTCCATGTTGGCAAATAGGCTGTGCTTGAAGTATGTCCACTTTAACTGCAGTGACAAGTTGCAGGTTTAAATGAATGCTTGACCTTACTTCTGTTCAAGTTGAGGAAGAGAGTGAAAATGGAGCAGGTGACTTTCAGCAGAATGTTTCCAAATGCAGTGTTGATTTTAAGGATCGAAAGTTAGCTACATGTGACAGAAGAGACATGAGCAAAGATCTCAGATTGAATGGTATGTAAACATTAGGTTAATGTTGTATAGTAGCAGGAAGCTATATTCCTGTGGCTGGGTCACAGGTCTTGTTTTGACAGGGCAAGTCTTGTTTGGATATATGTGGCATTGATGCTGACATAGATAACTGAGTGTTGAATGAATGTATCTAGTGATAATGGCATCAGTGTCATACTGGTCAATATGACAATTTTAGTACAGTGGCTATGTGTCTATAAATGATAAAAAACAGTTTATTGTAAAATCAACTGCTTTGGTTTTTTTTGTTTGATTGCTTCCAGTGGCTTCACAGTTGTCTCTTTAAATGAATGATATACCAATATTTTGTGATTCTGAACAGCTGTATAGCATGGGACAAACTATTTTAGCACTTTATCTCCAAATTTAGGCCTTGAAGTTGTTGTGGTGTTGTTTTCTAAATAAAACAAACACTATGCCACTTCCACATCATCAGGCTAATTTTACTTCATAATAGAATGAAGCATTACCAGCAAAGTGTTTGTGTCTAAGGTGTATGTACGTATGGAAACTTGAGTCAAAGCAAGATCCTTTGAACCAGTTGGCTTTTAGAGAAACTTTAATTTTAAATGCAAAGCCTGACCTTGAGATTGGTTGGATTTTCTTTTGAGAAAGCCATTTAAAGATTTTCTTAGCTTTAATGATAAAAAAGAGCTCTACCCATTCCTAAATTCCTGCATATGTTCTCTTCCCTGTTGTTCTAGAGTCCCTCAAGTGTTTTGTGTTCAAAGAATTTTTTAAATTTTACCGGTTCAAGTTCATGAAAACTTCCTTCTTCATTCAACAAGTAACGCACATAGCTTGTCTAGAATCAGATGTTATGTAAGTTCTGCCTTTCTGTCCAGAAGAAGTAAAGCTTTCAATAACTCTTGGCCTCAGTAAGGAACAGAAAAAATGGTACTTTTGTATGTTTTAGAGACATGTAAAAATTGTTGTCATAGTGACAAACCAATCTACATAATTTAAGGTGCTGGAATTTAAATGACTTGTCAGATATATATGCCAAGATTGCAGCTTCTATAAATGACTGCACTAATAATGTTAAATGTTGAACATTTTTGGCACTAGCATATAACTTTAGAAGGACAAAGAAAACACTCTTTTGGTTTAAAACAAGTATAAAAAAAAAAACCAAGCCCCAAACTGGAAACTCAAATCCGCTTTTGACCCCTGGTTAGGAGGTGCAGTCATACACAGCAGCAGAGGAAATGCTTGACATTCTCATCATGTGAGCTGGGGCTTCCAGCCCTTTTGGCACACTTACATGGGTATGTCTGAGGTCTTTCTTCGCAGTTGTCATGTCAGCCTTCTTGTAGAAGTAAATAGGGAACAGAGTAATGCCAAAAGCAACGTTTCATCTTTCTGCTATGGGTCTTTCTGTGATTTGTATTTGTTGCTTTATGGGAGTTTTGAACACAAGTTCCTAAACTCTTGCTCATGTTTAGAAGTCAGGATAGAATACTAGTATCAAGGTTTTGCAACTTGAGTAAAAATAATATATCTTTTAAAAGCTAGTCTGGCTGCTTCTGATGAAAACCACTTCAAACATCCAAAATGGCTTAGTAAACTTGTGACTGATATACCATACTACAATAATGGATAGAAAACAAGAAGTAAAGTCTGTTAAACAGAATTTTGTAATTACTGTGCTTCTATAGTTTGTGGGCAGGGTGGGTATTCTTTACCTGACTAGATCACATGTGATAGAAAACTAAAATAGCAATCTTGATGCTCTTGCTTTTCAAAACTTGCACTTTATACTGCCATATCAGTTGAAGAGTTTATGCATATGCTTCAGTCTGTGACATCATTCTGAGCATCTAGTCCTTACCATGGTGCAAGCCACTGCTCTTAGCTTCCAGCTCGCAATAACTGGATACCTTCTGCTGGCGCTTTGAATATCCTGCAACATAGGCATACTGGGTAGGAGGACAAACACCTTGAGACTGGAGCTCACCTGCTAGAGCTGGAGAGCTATTGGGAGTTAAATGCTGTCAGTGTCCTTGAACTGGGTCTGTCCCTGAACAAGATGCTGGCAGCTGTCAAGTTGTGAGTCAGAAGAGCAGAGTAAGGCAGGATTCCTCATCCCAGCTTTACCAGAAACTGGAAACTCCAAGTGAGCCAAGCAAGATCTAAGTGCAGCATGTGAGGAGGGGGGAATGAAATGAGAAAGAAATACCCATCTTTTTTTACCCCTGACATCTCTTCCTAGTGTTGGGGAGTTAAAATGCTTAATGGATCAGCATCCTGATGCTGTTGTGTGACCTTAGGTGTGCTAGACAAGAAACTGAGTATTTCAGGACAATGGTTATTTGGGAGAGCATACAGGTAACCGAGGGTGAGTGGGACTTGGATCCTGGCTCAAGGGCTGTACCTGGGCAGCAGGATCCTTATAAAGAAACCTGTGGTCTGACTGGTTCACTGATAGGTCTGAATCTCTTACAAAACATGATACACATAACACCTAATGAGTCTGAGGCATGGTAGAAAATGAGGAGAAGAGGAAAATGTTGCCATTTTCAATATATAAAGTGTGCTGTTTTAGAACTTTTCATTACTGCATAAAGTTATTCTAACTTTAGCAAGATTTTGATTTTCTAGGCGTGTGTTCGCTTAGTCTTTTTCAAAATTATGTAGGGTGTTATTGAGATTTCCAAAGCAGGTCTGTAGGAACTACCATCATATAAAGGGATGGTACACATTGGTACTGCCTAAAACCAGTTTACTCTCTCCTTTGCCATTGTCTGTGCAAGCTGTTTATTGAAAAGAGGTTAAAGAAGGACTCTGGCTAATGTCTAATTAACAGTCCCTTATATGGATTGTCCTGTATAGGGATTGTGCTTTACTACTGTGTTCAGCAGGTTCCTTACACTGCAGAAGAGTTTCAACAGATCTGTTCAGTACTAATGTGAAATGAGACTAAGTGAAACTTGGCAGCTGAGATAAAGCTATAACTTCACAATAACACATCCCTAACTTCTTTTGAATGACACTCTAACATTCCAGTAATGTGAGTAGCTCTCTTACATGTAGACCAGAACTTGAGTACTCATTGTAAGAAGCCCTGCACTTTCTGTAAGCCACCATTGGTTTGGTTCAGGAGGCTGCAGACAGAAGTGTCTGTGTCTGACACTTGAATTTACTCAGAGTCCTGCGTTTGTGGAGCATTGATTTGCCAATGCACTTATTCCAATAATCTGTTTTTCTTCTCAGTCCTAGGGGCTATTGCTGTAAAAACTGCTAGCTCATTGACAAGGGAAAGAGTGCTTTGCTTTCTAGCAGAAATCTAGTCTGTCTTTACAGCTGCAGCCCACAAAACTCATCACTGTGTGGTCAAACATGGTTTCACATCAAGTCACATGTGCATCTCTTTTCATCCCTGTGGTAGTTCTTACTTGCTTGATTTTTTGCATAACTGAAATTCAAATCTGTGGAATATGGAGCGAGAAACAAAACTTACTGAAATCTTACTTTCTCATAAAAGCCCAGTGGATATCTGTGAATCATTGCTCGGTCTGCAGGATTGGCTCACCTATGAACCGCTTGTGGTACATCTTCCCTTTTTTTGTTATTTTTCTATTCCCTCTTCTTCTTGCCCACCTCTTAAGGGCAAAATTGTCATAGGCTACATATAGTTAAGGAGCCTTCTGGGGAGTGCAAGGGTTGCTGTGGAGTTGGAGGCAAAACTTGAGAAGGCAAAGGAAACCTGTCGAAAGGATAAGAGAACTGTATCATGTTTGTGATCTTGCTTATGTTTTGGGGTTTGTTTTTTTGTCCTTTTTGTTTTGTAGCTTAGTGTCTCTTCTTGGTTTTCTTTTGCTTGGTGAAGGTTTTTGTTGTTCTTTGGGGTAGTTTTTTTTTTTTGTTTTTCTGGACTGAAACTAAAATATCTCAACCTATCTGTTATTTACTAAGGTATGTGTAGTAGATGAAGACCAGAAGTCCTCATGGTGTTCCAGGGTTACAAAAGTTGACAAATGGGAGCTGAAACCTAAAGTATCTGTGAAGTGTATTTTTAAATTTCTTTGTCAGAAGAAGCATAAATTTCCCACAGAAGAAGCATATCTGTTGTAAATAAAAAAAATAATTGTTTGTTACCTGGCTATATCGAGCCAGGTAAGGTGTGTATGTGTGAAGTGTGTTCTTTGAATGTGCCTTTGAGAGGGTTTCTTTTCTTAAAAATAAATTTTAAAAATCAGGAAGCTGCTCTGTGCCTTGTAGTCCGGTGGTTTTGACCCATCCTGACTAAATTGAATGAATTGATACTTCCTTTCTTATGTGTTTTGTGTAAACAAAGACTGACCTAGTTTAAGCATTCTGGCTTTGAATCCCAAGTGGAAAAGGGAGCTTTTGAGTTTTTGGCCTGGTGGAAAGGGGGATTTCTTCTGCTTGTTGCCTTAAGGAGTTCATGTCTCTATGCTCCTGAGTGTCCCCTCTCCCTGTTGCCTTGACATGTCATGCTGTGTGTCCATGCTGTGACCTGGGGAGGGGAATCCCTTGAGCTACTGGAGCCAACAAAAATTCTTTATTGACAAATTGCAATTCAGATGGTGTTGTGAGGAAATGAGGCTTTTATCATTCTGCTGCTTTTGTCTCTCAGTCTCTGCTTTTCCCAGTTTCCTGCTCATGATTACTTTTGAGATTTATTAGATTTGAACAATTTCAATGAATGGGTAAGGCCTTCAAAGATATTACCATTCTGCAAGTACTGAATATGGGCAGGTGGCTGTGAGACTATACAGCAGGAAAGAAACTTCAGTATCTGACAGCAGAAAATCTGTGGGAGCTGGAAGACTGATGCAGAGGAATATACTATTACTATTTGAGCAACTAGAAAAGCTTCAATTGAAACTCTCATTATCTTGAGTGCTACAGAATGCAGTTCTGAAACGAAGCCACAGGGAACCTGGCTTAGTAATTTCAGTGCTAGTGAAACTATGTGTTCTCTATTCTGTTCTCTGCTGTCAAATGCTTCCAGTAAAAAAAAAAAAAAAAAGTAATAATAATATGGTCGATACAGTAATTTGAGACTCTAGATGCCACTAGGTGGCAGAACCCCTGCATCTATTTTGTGGATTTCTTTCTGTGCCTTGATTCTTCATCTGAGTGTATTGAAAATACTTTTTGGCTATTGTGTAATGAGAATAGATGTCAGTAGGGATGCTTATATGCAATCCTAATTGGGCTCATATTGGCTGGTGTTGTGGGAAATGTGGAGAGCTTGCAACACACTCTTATCCTTACTTGTTCAGACTACTACCCCTTCTGAAAAGCCTGCTACTCAAAGCAGTTGCTTGCATTTAGTTGCACTTGGATGTCAACACAGCTCTTCCCCTTTTTCTTGATTCTGTTGTTAATAGATGAGAAATGAGGAGATGACAGTGACATTTAAGAGGAATGCTTTGTAAAGAATACGGTGCTGGGAACATGGAGATGGTGAATGGTTTAACCTGTGGTAGAAGGTGTGAATTTTGAGAGTTGGAAGCTTTGGAGGGACTTATTTCTGTTGATGAGACCCTCATAGCTGAGTAGTCATCAGTTGGGGAAAAAATGTGTCTTGAAGAATACCCATTAATGATTCTTTTTAATGAGGTTACTCCTCCTCTTAGTGCTAGTCTTTGATTGCAATGTGCTTGTCGTCCGTTCATTGTGGGAGATCATTTTAGCTTTGTTTTATTGCTGTTTTGACTTATGGAGCAACTGGGATGGTGGCTGAAAACAGTCCAAGAATAGGGATAACAGCTTACTCCATTTGTTGGGTAAATATTAGTTTATAACTTTATTTTGCTCTTCTGGAATAATCAGATGAATGAGAATCTCCTTTTGAATGTAGAAGTCTCTTATTTCTCAGTAAGTTCAAATAGAAGTTGGCATGCAAATGGCTTTTTCCCACCTCAGTTTTCTTGCAGTGCTCCAGTCAGCTGTGCACAGTCTTATTTACCTTTTTAGTACATCTACTGTGCTTACTTCTAACTATCTCTTCTCCAGCTATCCTGCATCAAATCAGACCTTGCTTCTGATGAACTTCATAGGTGTGCCCACACCTCATAAATACCTCATGCCTGCCTTCATCCTCTGTGGATCTGCTCTGAGCAGCTGAATAAGAAATGCAAATGCTGTTGCAGCCACTGTCCAGCTCTGCAGAACCACTTTGGGGTGTGATAGGAATGCTTGTGAACTTGTGCTCTTGGTGGTGCTAGATGTAACTCTCATTCTAGTCTGGACAGGGTGAGTTTGGGTTTGGGTAGGGGTTTTTTGCTTTTTTTAAGGAGGAGATTTTGGGCTCTCAGATGCAGGCAGCATGGCCTTTTTTGAAAAGCTCTTTATTGGCACATGTCTGAAGCTAGTTTGTCTTTACCGTTCCATTTAAAACTACTAGTGTTTGTTTGAAGCATCTTTGTGAAACATGTATGGAAACACTGAAGGAAAGTAATTCAGCCAAAAATAGAGTAGTTTTCAGGAAGGTGCTACTTTGGCTCTCAGTCTCTTTATCATAGAAATGTAAATTGAAATAACAACCCCAAATACCAAAAAATCATCTGTTTTCTATTTAAATATATTTTTAAAAATACACTATGCTGACAGAAATGCCTGAAGCATCTTGGTGTTCAGAATTATGTGTATAGTTTCTCTTTTGTATCCTGTTCATGTCATCAGCTCTATATAATTTCTACCTACAAACCAATACCATGGAGATCATTCAACAGGCTTTAGTTGTGGTGTAACAGCCAGGGGTATTTACGCAAAATGTGCCTTCAGTTCCAAGTTATGCTCAAGTTATTGTTTTCCTACATTATACGGGAGGGAAGATGGTATTTCTTCAGAGTTTGAGGTTGGATGTTATAAATTAGATTTTTATGTTTTGTTTTTTCTAATTTTAAGTAGAATTTTAAAAATAGTGCATAGAAAGTAATCTTCCTTTCAGAAAGGAAATTTACTGACTCTATGGTTTCCTGTGACGTGTTGAAAACAGCTCATGGTTGGATCATTGACACTTGAGAGCTCCAACACAAGATCTGTGTAATGCCTGGTGAATTTTACTACTGTCATTTGAGACAGTATAAACCTAGCATGCTGAACTGGTGATGAAAGCAAGTTTGTACTGAGCAGATGAGCCGTGATGTCTGGATAAAACGCCCCAATTTTGTTGACTGTTTGGAAGTGGTGGTGATTCCTGATGAAGCTATTGCAGTGAGGTAGAGAGAAAATAAACTCTTCAAGCAGGCTTTGGCAGACCTCAGATGCTGAAGAGTTCCGTGTTGGTGAAAGGGGTTACTAAAAGGAAACATAGTGGGCATGTGGAGACACTGAAAATGCTACAATTCCAAAGGTAGCTGTGAAGTATGCATTAAAAACAGCAGAGAGAACATGGTGTATTTCTGTCCTGTTGATGAGACAATGACTAATACTGGAGAGATGTTCTCCTTTGTGGTCTTGCATGGGGTCTTGATGGGTTTTGTTTAGAGAGAGAACTGGAAATCCACCGTGAGGGAAAATATCTTGTGTAGCCTTGGGTTTTATTAGACCTTGTTTTGGAGTGTGTGAAACACTGTGTGATATCTGCCCATGAGATTGGGTGACTCGAAAAGAGGCTTGGCTTTAAAACACTGTTTTGTCCTGATGTACAGGGCTGTACTGAGGCTGTATGAGTGCAGTGAGCTATATTGAGAAATTCCTGAAATGATAATGATGATCCTTTTAGTCTTCCTGAAACAAGATGCAGAGAAGACTGACAATGCTGGTTTGAATGTCCAGATTGTGGCTGTGGTTCGAATGAATTTTCTGCCGACTTCTGCGTGAAGAAATTTAATTTCACCCTTGCAGTTCTTTTTTTCATTTCATGGTAGATGTAATTGCTAACTGGGATGCAAATATTTTAATTCTCCAGTGTAGCTTGATGTGGGATATCCTTTTTCTGCTTATTTACAAGAGTGTGTTTGGGGAGTGATGCATTGGTCTGGTGTGTCTTGTGCCCCTTAGGGACCTCAGTGACCCTAGGCTGTTGGTTCAGAGGGCTTCTGTGACTCTGCCTGGCCAAGAAGCTAGGCAGTAAGGCTCTCTAGAGATGTCACACTGTGTTAAGTGAATTAGATTTGGACTGTGCAGCCAGTGGTTCTTACCAGCTCCAGCATGATCCTTTTTAGCAGGTGGATTAAGTCTATCAGCTCTGCAGTCCCTGGCTTCCATCAGCCTTGAGCCTGTGGATTCATTGGCACTGGAAAAGGTAAGTCCCTTTAAAGGGAATTCTCTTTGGAATAAAACCACCCGATCAAACCCAGCATCACTTTCAGTTAGTTTTTGAAGAGGCAATTGTAAGAGTTAGTGCTGTGTATGTAGCCCTTTATGCTTCTAGTGCTGCACATGCCAAATTACCATAACTTGGAACGTAGCTCTTGTGTTTCTCAGCGTGACTTTTTGAGTCTGACAAAGTTCTGCCGGATCCAAGGGTATCACAGAGTGCTCAAGAGCAGTTCTGTGGCTCTTCCTTGTGTGGTCCTGTTTGGACAAGGTGGGAGATAAATTACAGACTGCAGTTGCTGGCACCGAACATCTGCAGAAGCTGCTGCCGGATGCTCTCACTCATCTCGCTCATTTGCAGTGGTGGGGCTGCAGCTGATCCAAAGAATTGTGCAAGAACAAATGAGCTGGGCAAGAGCCATGCCTTCCAAATGTTTTGAGACACTCTTGTGCATGTGAAGGTGCTGACCTGCTTTCCAGAAGATTATGGTAGAATTATTTTCTTTCAAGTGCAAGAACCAGTTCATGCCTTCACTATACTGTTAAGACTTAGCAAAAGGAATGTTAAGTGTACCGATGTTTTATCTGTGGAAAGCATGAAGTATCTCTCAGGTATAGTCAGGTCATACAGCTTTCTCTCTCTTGTTTAGAAGTTTATCGATGGATTGTGGTTCTTTACGTCCAAAAATAATGACATGGTTGAGATTTCCACTGTATGTGGCTTAAGAGGATATCTAGATATTTACAATTCTTCCTGTTCCACAGTGAACATTGTGCAGCAGTGGAAGGAAAGAAGACCACTCTCTGAGTCAACTCACTCACCTGCCCCCACTGCAGGTTTTGATCTCATAGGAATTCAAATGCATTGCAGTTTTTGATTCTCAATCTATAGAACTTGAAGTAGCAGTTAAACAGAGGGAAGAGCATTAAGCAAATAGTAATGGAATGAGAATTTAAAAACTGGGGAAGTGGGATAAGTGTTGAAAATTGTTCCTGACTCGCTTTCTAGACAGTAATGAGAGATTTTCAGTTTCTGTTTCATTTGAAGCATCTTTGTGGAGGATACTGAATTTGTCTTGCCATACTTCCATCCTTTTTGCTTGGAAAACAGGTGCTGAATCATGAGCGAGCATTCACTGGAAATTACAGTACTGCTGCACTGTAGTTTTCACTACTGAAGCTTCTAATGTAGCAAATATGAGTTGTTGTAATCCATGTTACATTGTAGGTAGCTTGACATGGAAACTTCCTCTTGTTAAGTTAACAAACATGATGGTAACTGACTCTCTCCTACTTTTCTCATTCATTTTGCTCTTATAGTTTTCAAACTGTAGTCATTTTCCTTTTTACATACTAACATTTGCATTGACTTTTTCTCAGCTAGTTGAGGGAGCTTTATATTCTTACATTTCACTTAATTTACCTCTAGGATTAACATTTTAGGGAGAAGTTTATTGTTCCTGATAATAAAATCCTTTCTCTTCCAGTCAAGACATCTGCTTTGTTCTGGGCTGTATTCTCCAGAAACTATGAAATGTTCCCACTTCAATATTATGCTAAAATTGCTCCTTGCTAATTGCATGTGGAAGTACAGGATAAGTTTTTATGACTATTTATAATACTTTTATTTCTATACTTTCATGGTCAAGGGGAAAAAAAAATCTTAAAACGTGTTTTTAGAGGTCAGTAATGAAAAATTTAAAATTTATATTTAATGAAGAAAACCCCCAAAACAAAACAATTCTGAAACATCCCAAAACAAAAAAAATCCCAGTAGTTGGACAAGATAGGAGGAGCAACAATATCCTTTCAATGTCTTCCATATAGAGAAGAGATGGAATCTAAACTGCATTAATTTTCAGTATTTTGCTCTTGCATAGTCATGTTTAGATTCTCTAGTGTTGTGCAGCCTGCCTGTGTGCCAGTTGGATTTGATTTAAAAAGGTCAACTTCTTTATTTTCTGAAAGTTCCCAGTTATATAAGAAGCAGGTTGCTTTTCTTAAGTCAGCAGACATATAACAAATTCCAAGAAAGCCTTGTGCTTGGAAAGCTTCCTAAAATTTAAGTGTGGTGGAAATTTCCTTACTTGCAGACTTCAGCTGAGACACAACCTCATTCTCATGCTTTCACAGCATGCTTGTCCTTTTAACATGAAGATGAGTAACATAAACAGAAGTACTCAATATTGGCTCCTTGCTAGTTCTTTCTAATTCTTGTTTAAAGCATTTCTTCTTTAGGATTTATTTTTGGATTTTGGAAATAACTATTAATAATTGTGACAGACTGCAGAGTCCTTTAGCTTTTTTAGTCACTTTTAGAATATAAAATATATGATGTGAATATTAAATAAATCTCAATTTTTCTCTCTTTGGTAGTTCCCCTCTTCCCTTCTTCCCCAACCTTTGCCAGTTGTAGTCTTCATCTGTAGTATTTCCACCACTGTTGGAATTCTTTTTACTCTGACACGTTTATATAGACCCAGTTACTTTTGTAATTCCACATTCATAACATTCCTATTACAATGTGCTCCCATTAGTTCTAGTTCCCACTATTGATGCTGTTTTATTTAATATTGGGAGTTTTCTAATTGTTTTCTGTTATAACACACCAATGATTTTATTCTCTGAAAAGAATCCTCTTTGCTTTATGTATTTGTGTATATAATGTATATTATTTTAGCTTATCTGTTCTTATATTCTTGTCAACTGTTATATTGCCGACTGAATTCTAAAATGTTAATTTTGAAAAGTATATTTTAAATAGTATCTAAAGTCTCAGTTAAAAAAATAAGGACTGTCTGTTCCTGTAAGATTTGAAAAGCAACACTAAAATATTTTTGGAGTAATATACTATTGTACTCAGCCTCATTCCTGTCTCTGCATTGCCTGCCTGTTGCCTTTTACTTTCAAAGCTGGTGGTACAGATAAACACTTCAAAGATTGAGGAAGAGGATGCACTTGAGCTCCCCTCAAAGCACTTTAGAGAGGAAGTACAACTGACTCATCAATGAAATTGTCTATACAGCAAATGCTGGTAAGTGTAATAAATGAACTGGAAAAACATTGTCTATGGTCTTTTAATTGTAGCAGTCCTGTAACAGGACTGCTGTTTAGATGAAAATGTATGTTTGCTTTTCAAGTTGAATGATGCTAAGTTAATCATTCTGTCTTTAATACATCTCTTATCTTGGGTCTAGAGTTGTCTATTTCTTTCAGACAGTACAAGAAGTTACTTTCCCTAGTCTGCTACCTTTTCTGACTGGCTTTCTTCCTTACAGTATATTCTCCTGTTCCTTTCAGAGGAGGAATATTTCTCATCAGCAGCTCTACTTACCCACACATTTAAAGCACTACTTTTTTGGTGGAGGGGGGAATTGCTTCCTGAAGTATCCATGGAAGCATGTATGACAGTGTCTTAGATCTGCACTTGAGTTTTGCCACTTATTTGCTGACTGTGTTGAGTATTTGTTACACTCCAACCATTTTGAATCCTTCTGTGATCAGATTTATTTTGTCTCTCTAAGATGTGGGGATAGCTTGATCTGATAATAGCTAGGTGAGTGTCAGCTGATTAAATTGTAACTGCTCTTGTCCACATGCTTGGCTTACTGCAAATGCAAATTGAAATTTCTAGGTTTGGTTGGAATTTGCAGTTGGGGCAGGGTGAGCACCCTATCATTTCTTGTCTCCGAATAGCTGATAAGTGCTATTGTTTTAAGACAAGGATAATATTAACATGGTTTATGTAGCATAATTTGTGTTCTTGATATCACTGGAAGTGGAAATTTAAAATTTGACCTTTATTATCCATCCTTAATTTCTAGTCTCATTGTGTTTGCTTGAAACACTACTGCTGCTCTACATTAAACTTCTGTTTTGTCTTGGTTTTTTGTTTTGTAAGCCCAAGAGAGCCCTTCACTAATAAAATAGATTTTTGTCACTTCTTTTAGAGAAACTTTCATTGTGGTAATTTCCCAGAAAAATTTACACAGGCATTTTCAGAGGCTTTGGATTTTGTTAGCTCTGAGCTGATCCTCTCTACCCTCCCTACCCTTACTCCCTGCAAGGTTCCAAATACACCTTTTCATTAGTTAATTCTGTCAACTCCAGACACCTTCAGATGCCTACTTCTGAGTAGTGTCAGGTGTTAGATGTTTGTCATTGACTGAAAATCTTCGTGGAAGTTATGCTTAGACCAGCGAGACCTAGAACTTTAGTACATTTTAATTTTTTTTCTTTCCTTTTTTGGGGGGTGCTGGATGTAGCAGGCTTTCCATCAGTATAGGCTAGAATCCTTGTTTCCCTCCAGTGTTTTCAAACATGGTTCTTAATGGCTTAAGAGACTGTACTTTAAGCAAGTATCTACTTGCGTATCTTACAAACTCTGCTTGCATCAACAAAAGCAAAAATACTTTCTGAAGTACTAGTTGTCCCCTCTGCTGTACAGCTGTTGAAAACTCAATAGCATTTTGCTTTTCTGATGCCGTCATTCGTGGTAAAGCTTTTCCATGTTATAATTACTGATGTAGTTAATAGTGAACCTTGAGAAGCAAACAGGCTTTCTGTGACAATTTTTAAATTAAATATTTATAGAAACATCTGTTAACTCCTGTAAGGACTGAAGTAAATGCCACACTGTCTCAAGGTAGTATTTTGGAACTTAAGGCTCTAAGGGGCTTCCATCACTCCAAGTTAATATTAGCTATGAGACAGAAAAATTCAAGGGACAGAAAACTTAATGTCACCTATTTGAATATTTATAGACAGATGCTGCTTCACAAAAATTCACTTATGAACTGCTTTTGTTCTGAAATGCCCATCTTCAAGATGTGAAGTGATACCAGACAAACGTCAGTGTGTATTTGTGGGTTTTGTTAACCTACAAAGGGGCTGAAAACTGAGATGGGGTAGAGTAAGAAATGCAGTGATGCCTGCTGATGGGAACTTTGGTAAAAGAAAAACAGGCAGTGGTGTGACCAAGAATTGCATGATTTAGATATAAAAACAGAAAAGAGGAACTAAATTGACGATAAACTTGGTCTGTGAGAGTGTCAAAGAAGAAAGGCTGAGGTGTGGTAGTAGCTGGTGTGGTGCAGAGGAAGGTCTAGGAATAGAAATAACGAAAGAGATATTAATAACATAACTGAAGAAGATAACTGAGTGTGTGTAAGTTATGTGCAGTTTTGAGAAGAGGAAAAGAGAGAAGGTGAAGAAGGCAGTAACTAAATAAAAGCTTAGCTCTGTAGCTAGGTGAGGATAAGACAGTCTTGAGAAGGCTGCAAGATGCTTGAGCTGCTTGAGAGCAGTTGAGAAGACCGCCTGTCACTGCGAGTGGAAGTCTGTCACTCTTAAGCAAAATTGTCTTACTGGATGATGAGTCACTGACAGGGAAAAGTACAGAAGATAAAACTGAGCAAAGTGAAGAGTATTAATTCTCTGGGGCAGAAAGGTCAGCTCTGGATTTGGAATTTAAGGACTCTCTTTGCTTTTGATTTTGACAGAAACATGACATATAACAGAAGTGATTCTGCCATCCTGGAAAGTCATTGTAGTGTTAAATACCTGTTGAAGGGCTTTTGGCAGCCTGGTGGTTTTACAAATGTGTTCAGAGAGCTTTTGATAAGATAGATACTGAGTTGTGGCAAGGTGCAGTCCGTCAGGATGAAGAACTGCAGTATTGCCCACTTACAAGCTTGTTTTTCTAAGGTCAATGCATCTGTATGAAGAAATGTTCCTTCTGTTATTGTAATTAATTTATATTGATGGGCAGTGAGTGAGTGGGGAATGGAGTAGCATTTAAAGCAATGTTAGAAGCATTGGTTAAGTGTTTGACAGTGTTTTGAGCACTTCTTTGTAGAGTACCTATGGGGTCAAGATTTTTGATTGCATAGTGTGGGTTAAATGTTCAGTGCCCTGGGGTATGGGGTTCTTTTAAACCTGCTAGTCTTCATGCTCAATGAGACATGTTTTATTAAGCTTTAAAGTTTTGGAGGTATTCAGCTTCCAGCTTCAAACTGGAAATCTTTAGCTCCTCTTCAATTATCCTGGCTAATTCCACATGCAGAAGTTCTTCATTTTCATAGGGGTGTTGTGTGTGTTTGAATGGCAGGAAGATTGGGTGTGCTTCTATGTTCATTCTGTTCTTACACAAGCTTAATGCTTGTCTCGTTCCCCATTTAATATAATTCCTGACTTTTCCTCTGCCATGGTTTTTCTGCTTGTATTTTGCTGGTAAAGGTGTTACTATAATTTTGATTGAATGGTTTTTAAGAACTGTCTGAAAAATACAAAGACCCAAATATAAACATCTGCATCTATTTTTAAGGAGAAATGAAACTATAACCTTTTCAAGGAATCAGAGATTCACCAAATGTTTTGGGTTAGAAAGGACCTTAAAGATCATCTTATTTCAACCCCCTGCTCTGAGCAGGAATACCTTCCACCATCCAACCTGGCACTGAACAGCACTTCCAGGGATGGTGCATCCCTGTGCAACCTCGGAGAGGTGAGGTTCAAATGCCTCACCACTCTCACTGTAAAGACTTTCTTTCTAATATCTAATCTAAAGCTACTCTCAATTTAAAGCCATTCCCCCTTGTCCTGTCACTACGTTCCCTTCTAATTTCTTGTAGACATCGTTTAGGTAGGCTGCAATTAGGTCACCCCCAAAGCCTTTTCTTCCAGGCTGAACGAACCAAATTCTCACAGGATCTCCTTATAGTAGAGGAGTTCCATCCCTCTAACCATCTTTGTGTCCCTCCTCTGGTCTCACTGCAACACGTCCATGTCCTCCCTGTGCTGGGGACCCCAGAGCTGGTGCAGCACTGCAGGTGGGCTCTCAGCAGAGCAGAGGGGCACAATCCCCTCCCTCCCCTGCTGCCCACAGAGCTTTGGATGCAGCCCAGGACACGTTGGGATTTCTGGGCTGTGAGTGCCCATTGCTGGGTCATGTCCAGCCTCTCACTCACCAGCCCCCACAAGCTCTTCCCTGCAGGGCTGCTCTCCCTCTGTTCATGCCCAGCCTGTGTTGATATTGGCAGTGCCCCAACCCAGCAGCACCTTGCACTTGCTCTCATTGAACCACATGAGATTCCCATGGGCCTGCTTCTCAAGCTAGCATTTTGAGCTTCCCCTGAGTATCCCTCCAGAAATTCTCCTTGGCAGTCTGTAAAGAAGAGACTCCTTTCCTTCAACTTTTTCACCTTAGTGTTGGGGTGTTTTCTGGGCCATGCTTACCTTAAGTGAAGTGAGCTTGATAGGTATCTCAAGTCAGTAATTCAAACAAATATAACTTCATGGATGTGTTGTCTTTATTTGACACACAGGATGTTTTCTGTGGTTTAATTTATTTTATCAAATAATGACAATTTTTCTCATTCACTATTGTTTCCCATTTCACCCCTCTTTCCTAGGTAGCTGTAGTTCCTGGATGCTTACAACTACATGTAATATGATGGACAGTGCTAAAATAGAAAAAGCTATTTTTTTGAGGCTTTTGAGTTATAGAGTGTTTTCTGTAAATGATAGTAAAACATGAGTGTCCTTGAAAACTTTATATCATTTGTGTAATCAGTGGGTTGTTTTTGTTTCTCATGTCCTAAAATATGGAATTTCAAAAACTTTATTTAGAGAAACTTTCTTGTAAAGAAAGTTAACATCAGAGAAAGGTGAACCTCAAATAGAAAGATGATCTCATTCTTGTTTTCTCTCGTCTTATGTATCATCACATCAACCTCTTGTCTGTAGCTAAGCTTTTTATACTTCTAAGTTCCACAAAGACTGAGTTTCAAATGTGATAATGCCAATAACTTTGGCAGCTGAGGTGCCTGTCACTTTTACTTTAAAATAAAAGCCACATTTTTTTATAAAACAGTTGTAATACTTGTAAAAAGCATGATAGAAGCATGAAATCTTATGACAACTTTGTCATGTGTCCTCATTTTAGACAGGTAAATTGTCTTAAATTAGCTCACACAGTTCCTAAAAACAGTGTTTTGCACTAGTCAATATATTTTATATTCCTCCTCTTCAAAGACTTCTGAGAATTGATAATTTTTCCCCCTCTGTACAAAGATTACATCAATTTTGCAGATACTTTCCTAAATTCCAGCAAAAGGAATAGGTAAGTATAACATGGTTGTCCAGGCCCTTTTTAAAAAGTTGTGTGTATACAATGCAATCAAAGAATTTACTGATAGACATGTACAGACAGAATAGGTTAAGATAGGAGTGATGCAGATAATCTTCGTGTGATCATTCTCTGGAGGTTCCATTAGTAGAGAGGCGTAAGTCCTTTCATATCCTTTGTCTTCAAAGGACAGTAGCTAATAGAGCTAAATACTGCAGACATTTGAAGTTTTGTTGACTGATAGCACATGGTCTTGCCATAGCAAAATCAGTAAGTGTCAGTAATAGCAGTAAGTCCTATTCCTGTGTAACTTGCTATGCCCCATTAAGCTTCATCAGTTCCCCTGGTGTTTAGATTGCACAGGTTTGGATGCATGCCTCAAGTATGCATTTGGCCTCTGGTAACTGTTTATAGCAATCTTTCTTTTCTCTCTGATTTCTTCAGCAGATACTCCTATTTAAGAAATAAGTGTCAGGGGAGGAAAAGAGATATCAACTAAGCCAGTGCTTCTCCCTAGCCTCCTAATGCCTCAAGCACTTTACTTTTTTCTTCTTCATTATGGGTTTGTGATGAAGTTTTTCTGGACTTTCAGATGCAGTTTATGAATCCATGATATTGAAATGTGTCTGAGATAGAAGTGCACAGGCTGGTACTTCCCTGATGACCTTGATTGACAATTCTTTTGCTTCCTGGTAGGTGGGAGCCATAACACTTAGTATAAGGACTCTGTTGTAGGCTGGAGGAAGAGGAAGACTGCAATAAACAGGATAAATGGTAAGTAACACTTTTCCCCCTCCCCTAAAAGTCCTCCCAATTTATGGCAATTGTTCTGGAAAAAATGATTGATTCTGGATGAAAAAGCCCCATTTCCGAGGCTTCCCCGAAAATGTGCTGCATTTGCCTAGTGACATATCTTAAACTCTCAGAATGTCAGAGTAGCTAAGAATAGTTGTTGCAAGTTTTGAGGGTGCAAAGGGCAGTCTCACTATGAGAGGCTTCAGAGTAGCAGGTATTTCCAGTGTATTTCTGGATTAAAAGTCCTCAAATACCATTTTAGGAAGTGTATTAATTTTTGCTGCGGGTGAACTTTCTATTCTTATCTGTCAAATAGAAGAGCATGATTTCCCTGCAAAAGGAATAAAGTCATTTCAAAGCTATGGCTGCTGTTCATCTGTACAGCATTTCGATGTTGTAGGCAAACATGTCCATTAATTGAATTGCCTCTTATATGTGTTTGGAATGATGATGTGTTTTGTTCCAGTACGCTTAAAATCTTTAAGATTTCTGGATGATGGTAAAATAGGCTTGAGGATGGACTATTTGGTGTTTGCATACTGGTATCAGTAAATCCCAGTAAAATAGTACATGCATTTGTAACCAGAGGAAGAGAAGGGTGAAAAGATGACATCTACCTGTCTTCTCCATCTGTACTTGAGGAGCATGAGTGGTGCCATTTAACATCGGTATGTGTTGCCTTTAGCGTAGCCTTGAAAAGCAGGTGACTTCTCAATGCTTTGTGATGAAAATGATTCTCAACTTCTTGGTGCTGTGTGATTAAAATTGCTAGTTTTACGTACAGCATCAACATTGCAGTTCTTTTTTGGTGTTGATTTTCAGTGTAAAGTGCATGAGAATGATTACGGTGCCAGAGCCAGCACTAAAAATTCCTAGAACTAAAAATTACTGGAGAGCTTTCAGGAATTGTCCTGATTGCCCTTGGCTACCTGATAAGTTTCATAGGGTATTAGAAGGCAGTGATAGCACATGTTAAAAAATCTGGTCACAGTAAACAGGGGAAGTTACAGTGCTTTACAGGTAAACTTTGCAATAGTTTTGCAGGTGTAATCACAAAACAGGTTGTGGAATGCTCATTTGTTAACAGTGGTTGCCATCCTTCTGAGGGGACAAGGAGTTGGGGTAAATTTGTGGTTTTGGAACGTAAGCCTCTGGAAGGCCTTGAGAAGAGTTATGGTAGCTATGCTGTCAAAGAAATCTGCTTAGGCAAGTAACATTTTACATTATTTGCTGAAATCTGCATGGTGATAAAAAAACAAGCTATGGGCAAAGCAGGAAGATGGATTACAAATGCAGTTTGCCTTAGGATCGTGAGTATGCAAGGATAAATGGTTCCTTTCTACAGGATAGAATAAAGCATTGTTATGAATTAAAATTGCTGTCCCTTGCATCTTTCAACAGTACTTTGACAAGAATAGGAAACATTGGAGGATGAGACACACTTGGTTTGTTACTGGGCTTTTTGTTAAATATGTAAATATAAACTAATCTTGTAATCTTTGCAAATGTCAAACTTTTACTTGACTTCCAATTACATAGAAGCACTGCCTCCAAAGCGTTTTACTTAAAAAAGATCAGTTGATGATTCACAGTTTAATACTTCCTTTGGTTTTATTGTCATCAACTTTGCAAGCTAGAGTTATTTTTGGCAACATTACCATGCTGTCATAGATTTCCACCCTTCATGCCTTGAAAGCATACTAGTGTCTTAAAAGCATGTTAATGCTTGATCAGGTTTTCTTAACTTTAGCTCTATATATGTATGTAGTCTGGTGGCTCAGCAAGTATAGAAAGACAGAATATATAATGTTTTCTCTTAAGTGTGGCAGGGTTCCTCCTAAGCCCTCTGAAATAGAGATGTTCTTTCTGCTTCAGTTTCTTTTTCTGAGAAACTACTATGTATCTCTGTAGACCTTAATAAAAATTAGAAGGTGCTCATGTATTTTAGTATCTAGTAACCAAGGCAGTCGAGGCTAAAGGGCCAGGCTTGCTGGGCTCTGAAGATAAATGGAGTTGTCCCACAGCTGATTTTAGTGGACAGTTACATTTTAGTGAGGTTATTGGAGCTGTAAAGAAAATAGTGAATTAGCACTGAGAACTTACTGACATCTTCTTGGAGCTATTAAGAGTCATAAGTATTTAACTTGTATCCACTTCCAGATGTCTTGAAGGAGAAAGAAACACTTAGGCTACACATGTCAAATGAAAGGTGTGTTGAGGCTGGCACATACGTCTTTAACCCTTAGTTTGCTGAAAGTTACACAGTGACCTTTTCACAAGCAGTTTGTCTCTTGCACTGATGCTACTGGGAGAATGCCCAAAAGCAGTTCTAGCCAGAAATAGCATTAACTTATGCTTTGATATATCCAATTAGTACCCATACCATCATGCTTCTTCTGATTGGGAGCAAAGGATTTGATACTCAGCTGCAAGGAGAAACAAACAGATTCAAGGCAAGACAGGTCCTTTTTTTATTTTCTCACTTTTCTTAGAAAACATGAGAAATCTACTTAATTGCTTTCTTCCTCTTCCTACTCCTCTGAGTTGTTCAGAAAATTGTAGTGGTAATATTCTTGCAGGTTTCTGTGCAGCTTTTATTTCCCATTCCACTTGTTCCCATATGATTTGGAAAACTGGCACTTCCCCACTCTGGCAACAGCTGATTTTCTTCCTCAAGGGAACTATATGGATATAATGAATAACTTCTAGTTATGTGTGAAATTTCCCATATGGAGATGATCAAAAGACATTAACTACAAAACAGTGTATGATGTGATGTGGAAGTGCCATAGTTACTGGTACTCCATTGCATGCCCAGGGAACCATTAGCCATCTGACTAATAATTGATAGCTTATAGGTGTTTATAGCTAATGGTGGTTGTTATAAATTATGCATGGACCTTAAAGAGAAAGAAAATACATCAAGACCAGAAATTGTTTCAAATGCATCTTACGTGGAGTGAGGAAGAAAATACAACTGGTTAGTTAGTAAAAACTTGTAGAATCAAAGATAAACAGTTTTGTGGAAAGCAGTAGAAAATAGTTGGTGAGTGATATGGAATGAGACATACTGCAATGTGATTTAAAAAAAGAAAAAAAAACCCACAATAAAAAACCAACACTGAAATCTTAAGTGATGAAGCATGCAGCCAACTTCCTCAGAAACTAGAAATGCCCACTGTAACCTAGCACATTGGGCTGAAATTACGTTTGTTTAAGAAAAATCTTGCACATAACCCAGAAGATGGTTTAGAGCTGAAAAGTAAAAGTAATTGAAGTAACATTTTGGAAGTGTGATGTTTGCAGGCTGCTTTCTAGGCAGACGAGTTTGGTGTTTGACCACCCTGCTGTGAAGCACGTTTTCCTTGTGTTGAACTGGAGTGGCGCTTCATCCTGACTGTTGTGCCCACTCTCCCACTGGGCGTCTCTCTGAAGAGCTGAGTGCTGCTTTTTGTAGCTCCAGTCAGGCACTTGGAGCCAGCATTTGGAGGAGCACTGCCATAAGGGGTCACCTGCTGCCATCAGGGCTGTAGCCACCATGCTTTGAGGCTGGTAGTCTGCTGTGTTATTCACTCACCCCTCAGTGCACCTGTCCAGTCCATTTCTCCCTTTGGTTGCAGAGGTGTTACGGGGCACCCATGTTCAAAGCTTTGTTAAAGTCAAGGTAAATGGCATCCACTGCTCTCCCCTCATCCATCAGACCAGTCTTTTTGTTGTAGGCAGTGATGAGGTGTAATTCCAACAATGGTGGCCATTCTGAGTCACTTATTTCATGTCCCCAGAAGTAGCTTCCACAGTGACCAGCTCTGTATTCTTCTTCTGTACTCAGGAATTCTGTAAGTCCAATTTGCTCTTAAATGTCTCCAACTTTACCTTTCTTGATCCTGAAATAGTCCTTCATCCTCGTGAATGTGCAGTGGCAGAGAGCCAGGAGGGCTGACAACAGACTTTATCAGGAAAGACTGAGGCAAAGGAGACATAGAGTAAATCAGCCATACCCATATATTTTTACTGCTAATCCTTCTTCCATTGGGTAGCTGCTCTTGCTTTCCTTAATGTTCTTTTTCCTGTTATTGTAGCCTGCAGAAGTCCCTGTGGTTTTACCCCCACTACCAGTTTAAAATACAGCCCAACTTTGGCTTTCTTAATGTCATCCTGGTATGTCTGAGCAATTGTCTCTGAGTAGCCCAGCTCCACATACACTTTATTTTGAGTTTGCATAAATTACTCAGGAAGTACCTGGGAAAGGTTGGATTTACTTAAGCTGTTCACATACTTTGGTTATTGTATGTAAATACTGAATATATGAACTGGTCTACACTGTAGACTGAGAAAAACTTGACCTTTTTTTACAAGGACAGCAAATTTTAATAAATATTTCCAGCAGTGGGGTTAGCTGTCTTTCAGGTACACAAGAACAAGGAAGGAGGCTTTTCCAAAACTCAGCATTAAAATTTCAATGAAAAGAATTAATGTAGTCAATCTTTGCTCCCAAGATATTATCATGCATTGTCTTCCTTGATGACACTGTATGAAGAAAAATATTCATGGCTGAGGTACACTTAAGAGCTTTAGAAAAACAGCATTTGATAAATCTTATCTGTAAAACGAACAAAAGGCCAGATGATGAGCATTTAGGAGTTACTTGCTTAGTACCAGTCCTAATTGAATTGGTTTTGGCACTGACACGAAATTGGTCTTATTCCAGTATATGTGAAAATCTATGAAAGAAAATGGCAATAACTGTCTATAAGTTAAAGTATCTTTTCATGCTTTCCTGGTAAATTCAAGCATTCATAAGACTTTAATAATTATTTTGAACAGAAAATGTGCTATACATGTTGAAGGCAAGCAAGAGAGTGATGTTGTGCCTGGATGTGTGACTAATAAACACCACAGGGCAGAGCAGCACTTCCCACAGTCAGTTGCTCAGAGAAAGGTTCAGATTAAAGCATTTTTGTGAGGCTTCTCCTGTGGAGATTTACCACCTTGTGTGTATACTTGAGGGAAGAATTCTGTGCTTTGTAGCTCTTCTTCTCTTTGATTTTTTGCATTAACTTGATCTGTTAATCATTGTTTTCATTGGCTTTAATTTGCTACAACAATTTTTCGTACTTGCTTTATTAAGTAGGTGGTGGGGCTGTATAGGTGGTTCATGGGTCATATAGTATTAAGCAAGATAGGAAAGAAGGTTGGCAAAAACAGTCAGTTTGTTTTTATAATGTTGGCGATTATTCACTTTGCTCTTGAGGAATATTGAGTAATTAACACTTGTTTAACACACACTTATTAATATAATAAAGCAGGACTTCAGTTGCACCAGAAGCTGAAATAGGGGTATTGTAGAGCAGCATAAGTATAATGAAGGGTGATGCTAAATACTAGAATGTTGAATGTTGGAGTACCAGTATATTGGGATATTGTGCCATGTTAAGAGTAGATTTTTGTTTTGCAATCAGTTCTGGAAGTGGTAACATATGTTTGTATTAATGCTTCCACATGATTGAGTTGTGCAAGAAGTAAAGTATATATGTCCAGAGAAATCAGGAGTTTCTATCCATGCTGCTTGTATTTTGGAGGGAGGTAAAAGAGAAAAACTTAAAATAATTATGGAGGGGGAGGGGAGACTAAAAACTGATGGTTTAATGAACAGTATAAAGACTGAAAGTCTGTTGGGATACAGCTAGAAGGGCATACTGTAATTAGGTCATTAGATGACCTGTTTAAGGAGCCATTACCTACTGGAATAAAAGATGTTCCCTGAAGCTATGCTGAGAGTCACAGTTTTCATCTTCCTTCCTTCACCAGTTTTTCCTCTTTCCAAATATATATACATGGCATCTATTCATATTGCGATTTCATAATCAGGCATTTTAGGTCTGGTAAATCACAATTGCTGCTTCATGTATCTCCTAGTTTTAATAATCAGTCTCCCGTAGCAATCTCTGCACAGAAAAGTAAATGCAGATTTTTGCAATTTCAGAGCTCCCTGTTTTTAAAGCAAGCATGTTTCAATGCATGTATCAGTTATATTTTTAGGATGTGAAAGAACAGTTTATGCCATTTAAAACTTTCTGACTTAGACTGTAACGTAGTCAGATCTAGCAGCAGCTTACAGGAAAATAATGTCCTGGAAACTGCATCATTCAAGGAAATTTGGCACTTTATTTTTACTATGTCCTTTACATTTGGTTTTTCATGCAATTGCATTGCTCATTGATTATAAATTCCTACTTCTGTGGTTTCTTAAGAGCTCTCAAGATTTTAATTGATAGTTCATCATCTTAAAATCCAATTACTTGTTTCTAAATTTTTGGAAGAATATTTATGAATGGATTGAGAAATATTTTCAGCACCAAGCGGAACATTTTTGAGAGGACAAGCCAAGACACAATGGGGAAAATGCTTAGTACTCATTTTAAGGATTCTCCTATTAAGTTGCTATTCACATCAGGCTTCACTTTGTGCTGCAGTACAAATGTGGAGAGTATAGTGCTGCCTATAACAGGTTTAACTCTGAAACAGTAAAATTAATGAAACCCAGGAAACTGTTTCTTGGCTATTACTCCAAAAGAAGGGGAGCTCTTATATTTGGAGTAGTAATTCCAGTAGGGTTATTAATTATGCCTCATCTCCTATATAATTTTAGTTGATAGAATTCAACATACTTCCAGGTTACAGCATTTTCCAGCACCAGATTCTTGTATCTTAAGCCAGAAGATACCATCTAATCTGGCCTCCAGTTTAAAACGACAGCTATCATTTTAGCCAATGAAACTTTAATTAAAGAGATTAATAGCAAGATTGCTCATATGCAATAACCAGTGAAAATACTCAAATGCAGTACACACCATAAACCATAGAACTCATTCTTTCCCAAAAAATCTTTAAATTGAAATTCAAGCCTTTTTTACTCTACGATGAAAATGGGCATTCAGGCTAGTTGTTTGCAGAATATATAATAAAAGCAAGGGTGCTGGATTAAAAATTGCATGTATGTAATGTCAAAACTTAAACTCTGGATCATTTAACATTTTGGAAAGAGAAGCAAAGATCCTTTTTCTACCTACAGTAACAGATTTTTCTGGTTTGGATGCTTTGAGGTAGAATTGTTCTGTACCATGCTTACAGTAAGTCTCCCAAAATGCTAAGTTTTCACTTTAAAAATAGATTATGTAAGAGTACAAAATATTAAGTCTATCTACATACCACAAGAACTCATCGCTGCTTGGTGAAATGTTAACATTAATGGTTTAGAATCAGAACTATCTATTCTATCTTGCAGAGCTTTGCTTTCCAACCAGGCAGTTTTCACAGACTTCCTGATTCATGGTAAGCCTTTCCAAATCCCCATCTAGACCATGAGAAGATCCTGCTGTCTTTCTCACATCTGTGACTGGTTTGTTCACCTGTTGTGTGCCTTCTCAGGGATCTTGTGTGCACTGGGATCCTGGGCTTGCTGTGTCTCTGCCTGTCTGCTGTCTCCTCCTGAGACTGTGGCAGCTTCCCCTGGCAGTGTGGTTAGCTGTCTCCAGGGGAAGGGACACTTACTGTCTTTCTTAAGATCTCACCTGAAAGAGTTCTGGACGCAGCAAACATGCAGTTTTCTTCATGGTTCTTCACCAAATGCTGAATGTTTGTTTAATTGAAGAATAACACACTCAGCACTGAGTACTACAAGTGTGCCCCTGAGTGAGCAGAGCACTGTCCTGGGGTTACCCCTGCACATTCTGAGATAACCTGACTTCATCACAGGAAGAGCACAGCTGTCTTAATGAGCACTTGGCAGGTTAATCCGTGCTCTATTGTCTCTCCTTTCTGATGTGTCTGTATGGGAACCTGGCAGAATTCCCCAGCCACCACGATCTGCCTTGGGTTGCTGCAGTGGCCCCACAGCACTGCAGCTTATGGTTCACCACAGGGTAGTTGCTTTGTGGTGAACCAGAGCAAGTCTGGCTTGAGACCATTGCCAGCTGCTGTTTCCAATGCTGGTACAGCTCCAGAGGCAGGAGAAAGGCAGTGCTAATGCAGGGTTCTACGAATAGTAAGGCCAAGGAAATGACATAAATCTAAAAATCAGTTGTCTAAAATTAAACCACATATTTTTCCATTGCAATTTTTCACTCAGGCTTTGTAATAATAACCCGTTCCCAAGTGTTGTATTTCTAAAGGACATTTTACTTCCACAAGGAATCAGCATCTTCAGCCAAAGCTTGAACTTTTCCCTGTGGTAGTAAATATTAGATGAACTCCCTTCCAATCTCTCCTATGCTGAGGACTTTGGTTCTTTTTTTGAGGCGTAGTCAACTGTTCTGGTCTCCTGCCCTGTCATCTATCATACTGTTTCAAAGTGCATACTTACCAGCTGGTTTGTGTTGAAAGCTTAATTTTATTGAAATTTAGCTGATGTGACTGGACAGGAATCTTGAATAGCAGAAGATAACAATTTTAATATTACATCATCAGCATAGTCTTGTGCTGTAGTCACATGCCCATGAATAGTTCTTTCACTTTGTTTTACCTACAGTATGTCTTAAAAACCAATATTTATTTGTTGGTCTGAGTTGTTGTAATCAAGTATAGCAGTTAAATAGCTTGATCAATGTGGCTAGCAATAAAGGCACGTTGCATTTGAGCATATGTTTTGAGGTGGTGTTGATTTTTTTTATTTTTAAAAGGACATTGCTATAATGTAAGCCTGGATGAACATCTCATATTACATTAATGGTTATATAGATTAAAAACAAGAATATTTTCCTGTTTGACTTTTACAGAAAGTTAAGCACAGTATACCAATGAATGTGTAACTGCAAAGAATCAGTGGAAATCCAGTTGGCATGAAGGCTAGCACTGGAAATGTAGCCAGAGTCAAGATTTGTATTTGGTATCTTAGCAAGAGCTTAATAAAGATCTAGGGATAAGGACACTGTGGGACAGTCTAGTAATCAGAGGGTGGCAGCTGCACTTTTTGTGAGTGACCATTTGTCCTTCAGCCTCACTCTTTAACTGTTACCTTCCCTTTTCCTGTTTTTTCTTGGGTTATATGAGACAGGAGTGATATATCTGAATAATTATGCTACTTGAATATTCATTACTTGATTATTAAGCAGTGAACACTACAGGTCATTTTAAAATATAGATTGCTTTTGCATGGCAGTGAGCCAAACCTTGCTTTAGGTATTATTGTTTTCCTTTGACTTGCTCTTAGTGCATAGCTGTTTTTTTTAATCAGTTCAATAACCTTACTAATGATAACAAGCTTGTGCTCTTAAAAAAAGGTTCCTAGATGTGTTTGTAGCTTTTTTAGAATTGGAAAAATTCATTCTACCTTCTTCAGTGTGTTTGGTATATCAAGAGAAATGTTATGGTTATTTTTATTACAATTCTGTAACCAGAGAAAAGATACCATTGAATATGGTACATACATGGATTTTAAAGATGAAGGTATAAAAGATCTAGAGCCTGCAAGCTGAAAGTTAGAAAAAAATCATTAATGTTAAGGCTGGTTAAGCTTTAAATTATTATTTTTCCTATCACTTGCAGTTTTAAAGTCAAGCTCTGGGTATCTTTCTAAAAAGATTATTTTAATTAATCTAAAAAGATTTATTGGAGACAATAGCTGCTTGTTTGTTTCTTTTGGTGGGGTGGTATGTGAGTGTTACAGAAGTCAGTTTATATAATACTGATTCTTCCACTTGGTATTGAAATAGTTTGGGGATGCATATGTCTGACTGATTACAAAATTTATTTGAATGGAGTGTAAAGCAAGGGAATAATGGTCTACACTAGTAAAGAAAAAGTCGTCTGGACTAGTCAGCATGGATTCACCAAGGTGAAGTCATGCTTGACCAACTCAATAACCTTTCATTGTGATATGACTGGTTTGGTAGATGAGAGGAGAGCAGCAGACAGTTGCCTGCCTTGACTTCAGTAAGGCTTTTGGCACTGCCTCCAATAAGATCTTCATAGTGAACTGATGAAATATGGGCTGGGTGAGCAGACAGTGAGGCAAAAACTGGCTGAAAGGCCAGGTCCACACATTGGTGGTCAGTAGTTCAAAGCCTAGCAGGGGTCTGGCAGCTAGTCACGTACCCAGCAGTGAGTACTGGAACCAGTCCTATTGAACATCTTCATTAATGATTTGGGTGATGGGGCAGATTTGTTGATGATACAGAACTGGGTGGACTGGCTGGTACACCCCACAGGGTCATGCTGCCATTCATAAGGACCCAAACAGCCTGGAGAAATGGGCTGGCAGGATCAACAAGTAGGAGTGCCAAGTCTTGCATCTGAAGAGGAAAAACCCCAGACAGCACCAGTGTATGCTGGGGACTGCCCAGCTGGAAAGCAGCTTGGCAGAAAAGGCTCTGGCTGTCTGGGTGACCGTGGGCCAGCTCTGTCCCTTGCAGCAAAGAAGGCTGATGGTACCTTGGGGCTGCATTAGTGTGGCCATCAGGTGAAGGCAGATGATCCTTTCCCATTACTCAAGCCTGATGAGGCTATGCCTGGAGTACTGAGTGCCCAGCTCTGGGCTTTCTAGGAGAGCTGTGGCCATAGCAGAGGGTGTCCATCAAAGAGGACAAAGATGATTAGTGGCTAGAGCATGTCTGCCATGATGAAAGGCTTGAAAAAGCTGGGTCTGTTCTGCTTGTAAAAGAGGAGGCTTGGGGGTTTATATACAGTGTATATAATTACCTGAAGGAGTGAGGTACAGTAGACAGAGCCAGGCTCTTTTCAGTGGTATCCAGTGACAGGACGAGAGACAGTGGTCACACACTGAAACACAGGAGGTTCCCTCTGACAGTCAGGAAACACTTCTGCACTGTGAGAGTGGCCAAGTGCTGGCACAGGTTAAACCAAAGTCTTTATCCTTAGAGACACACAGAAGCCATCTAGATGTGATCCTGGAAGCTTGCTCAGGATGGCCCTGCTTGAGTAGATTTGGAGCCTGTGCATTTCTGTTTTCCTGATTTAAATAAAATAATACAACTGACATTGTTCTATGGAAGAAAAAAATTAATTTTCTTTATTAGAAATAAAAAGACTGCTTGCAAGGGTATTTATGCTTTCTTCCACAGAGCTGTGAACTTCAGCATAGATCTTCAAGGAAGAAGATGAGTAATATATCTATTGCTTGGCTGAAAAAGATGCAGTGTTTACCACAGGGAAAATTTTTCAGGGTAGCCATGTAAGACGGGAAGGCACTGGCTGGATCATACTGTTCTTTCCTTTGAACATAAAGACTAATCATTGTTGTCAGTGCAACTTTAAAAAAAAAGGCCTTAAGGGTTTTGCTTCTTTGAAACAATTGTAGGGCAGTATAAGTAACATCCTATTCAGAAATTGTGATAATTGTGAATTAAATATTTGAATTTATTCTTCTCCATTCTTAGTATTGTTCCATCTTAATGTCTTCAAACAGCAAGGGTTGTATTATGCAAAAATATTAAAGCTGCATCCTGCAATAAGTGGTTGCTTTAATAGTTGCATTACAATGCCAGAGTATTGCAAGAAAATGACCATTTTCCAAAATAACTTCCATATATTTTTTGAAAGATTATTGCGATCTCTTGCCCTAGAACCTTGGATGAGGAACATGTAATTATTATTCTTTAGAGTGTTACTTGATTTTCATACTATTACCATTCAGATTTGGAAGAAAATTGACTCTTGGTAGTGAGTCTCACCTCATATACAACATCCAGATTTTAATTTCATAGTTCAGTTGAGACGTTCTTGTCTTGTTTCAGAACTGTAGAAGTAACCATGAAGTCACGAGAAATCCAGTCTTTAAAACAAAATGTTTGAAAATACAGATGAACATTTTTCTGTATGTATCTTTTGGGGGAGAAAAACATCCAACAAATGTTGGCATCCAATATTTTCCAAGGAAGTTTGTTGCAAGTAAACATGGAGTAATGGCAAGAGCTTTTTTGTTATTTTGCTTTTGGGGTTTTGCACCTCTGTCCCTGCTGCTTTTCATGAGTGTCCTACTTTGCCTCAGCAATCTTTTGGCGTTTTTCTGGTTCACTGAAAGTGCTACAGGGTCAAATTCTGTCTTTGACAGTAGACTAAACCTTAATTTTCTGTTTTTATAATGATAGCTGCTTTAAATTCAAAAAGATTAAATATACTGTAGAGTTTTTCAGACAGTTCTCTACTTCCCCGTTAAGTGCTTGATCATTTAATTCATAGAGCTAATTCAAAGCTAAGAAAGTATTGTAAAACTACAATATTTCTATTTTTCAAAATGCTTTTCATGTCATGCAGACTGTTCCAATAAGAGAACTTCAGCAGGACAAAAAGAATGTTTTATTGTGTGAGAAGTGCCCTAGACACCTTGTTTCCGAACTTTCATCCCTAAAGTCTCATTGAGAAAGGTGAGAAAATCAAGTGGTACTCACTCACTTTTTTCATGTGCTGCTTGTAGTATAACCTTAAAGGATGTCCTGAAGTGATCATCTGCCACTGGTCTATATGACAATATTTGGAGGTTGACGAAACTTCTTCACTTAGTGAGGGCACTTGAACTTCTGTGCCTGAAGTAAAAGGCCTTCAAAAAGCAGCCCTGGAGAAGAGCCATAGAGTTTAAAGCTGTCCCTTCAACTAGCAGTTGCAGCAGTTTAAACTACCTGATGACTAATGGCGAGTGCTCTCCTCTGCTGGCTGAACAGCTCCTCTCAGCCCTCTTCCACTTGTCTCTCCAGATCAGCCCCTTCTGAGCCCTCCTCCAATGTCTCTTCTACACTGCAGCTCTTACCTTCCCCCACCCACTTCTGTACATGGCACGAGCAAAGTTCATAAATAAATAAAAAATACAATTATATCTTTTCTCTCTACCTCTAGTTTACTTAAAAAGGTATTTTCGTAGCAGAGTATGGTGTCTAGCAGCACTGCAGCATTTCTTTTAGCTTTGGTATGGTTATTAGCATGTAAATGTAAGTTTAGCATAAAAATTATTCCTAATACTAAAACTGTGAGCAACTGATTAAACTATTCCTTTCTAGAATGTTTTGTCCTTGCATCATTAATCTATTTTACCATGCCCCTATTCAAAGAAAAGCCCAGAAAACCTCTACATCTGTAGTGGTACAGCTGTTGTTGGAAAGAGTTGAGGATTTTATTGGGCTGTTTGGCATAGGGTAATTTCTGGTAGGTGTAATTTTGATACATTCTGCACTTTTTTTAACGTGTCAAAAGTATGGAGCTGTTGCATTGTGGTTAACAGGGAAAGTGGGGAAGATAATCCAGGTCACCAAAGGTCTGAAATGCCTTTGCAGACATCTAGACTGGACCATAGCGATATATCAGGATGGGGAATTTGGGTTCATAGTTCAGATACTTCAGCTGGATGCCTCAAGTTGAGCACATCTAGGTAATACAAAGCCCCTTGTCATTGTTAGAAAAGCTTGTGCTCTGTTTTATGTTTTCCTGCCTCTTTGTGCATCTTTCATGGCAGCTGCAGTAGACAAAGAAAGATGCATAGTATGTAATTAGTAACTAAACATATGGTGTTTGCCAACTATTCCAAAAGGCAGATGGGTATTGAATTAAAAAAAAACAACAACAATAAACAAACGAAAAAAAATATGCCCCCAAAACCGCCAGCCACTCCAGCCCTCCAAAAATCCAACCCAAACCCAACAACAAAGAAACCACCTTTTCTACTTTTCTGTCTCTCAGGTTAGTAGATAATGGCAATAGTCAGATACTGGCTTTATTCCTCCTTATCGTTACATTTTAAGAGTTTATTTTCCTGTATTTCAAACTCTGTCCTTATTTGACTGAAATTCACAACCAGTTTAAAACCTCTCAGGTAGAGGTGCTAGCAGATTGTATAAGCTTGAGAAATTCAAATAAAAAAGGATTAACTTGCTTTTAGCACTGGCAAGAAATGCTAGTATTGCTTCTCTTCTCTCATTTCCTTGAAGAAATCCAAGTTGACGTTGCTGAAATGTGATGTTTTTTCTCCTTAATACTGGTGCTGAAATACAAAGAGCTCTGGGTTAAAGGGCTGTTTGCTGGTTAGAAGCAACCAAAATATGATTTCAATGGGAAATGATAAAAAGTGTTAGTTACAATTTCTAATGATGAAATGTAACCTAAACCAGAGACTTTCAATGCTACCTTGTTTTGTTGTTTTGTGGTGCTTTTTTTTTCCTCTATATAGTCTTTCAACATAATGTGCTTTTTATTTTAAAACTTTGAACAATATCTATGGCACTTGTGGTTTGGTTTCAAAGAAAATCAGACATGTACATCTGAAATGTGTGTGAAATGGAGAGTTCAAGGGCAGTGTGTTGAATGGGATTGCAAACCTAATGACTGGGTGGCAAGCAATGTAAACAGGCTATTTTAAGACTGTTTTTTTTTAAAGCCACTTTAAAAAAAACATGTAATGTTAAAAATCTTTTATCTTGACGTTTCCAAAAAGGGAACAGTTTCCATTTGCAAAAGAAAGTAACTGCTGTGGACTATCCAGACTGAAGAAAAGGTCAGGAGTCCGCAATAGGCCAGTGTGTAAAGCATTGCATTGGTCTCTTGAGAACATGAAGCACATATTTACCACTGCTCCCAGTGTTATACTGGGACAAACCTCTGCAGATGAAACTGCATTAATCCTGCACTAAGTGGACAAAGTAAGAGGAAATTAGCAAAAATCAAGTAAATTGGGGGGAAAATATTTCTAAACAGTGGTCAGTGCTATAAATCAAACCTAATAAATTGCAATGAAGATAACTAACTTTTGCTCGGAAGTAATATATATTTATATATACATATAAAGTAAAATTACTCAGGCTACTTCAGGGTAGGAGAGACAGATGAACCCTTCTGCTCCAGAAAGGTTGAAATGAGCCTTTTGAAATGAAAGCTGAATCCAAAGTGCTTGTTGCTCTTGACAATGTTTCACATTCACCTTTTCTGGTGATGGTATGTACAGATCTCAAATGGAGTATACCCAGGCACTTGAGAAACACTCCAGCCAGAGCACTGCAAGCCCAGCTGCTTGCAGATGTACCAGGGCTCCTGCCTTGCAGAGGAAATTGCCACTTCCAGAGGGCAGTTGTTCTTCTGGAATAGGTTAGACTTTGTACGGTTACAAATGCCTTCGTTCTGCCTCCTGTTTCTCTCGTATTTTACAATTGCCTGTTTGTTGGATCTGAGAGATAATTAAGTAATTTAAAAGATTAATTGATTTCATAACTGAATTTGCATTCCAGGGATTCTGGAATTGCAGGAAGCTATTCATGCAAAAAATGCCTTTGTGTTAGGTCTAAATAGCTCTATAAATGTGAGACCTTACTGGTTTTATGACTGTAGCCTTTAAACAAATAACTCATCTGTCTTCAACATGATTAATTATTTTAAACATTTAGGGTGAGATTGATTGTCAGTGGTGATTAAGATGCTTTTATCTAATATTTTTACAATGCAGGATTTAAAATTTAATTAAGATGTTGCTAGCCAGCTGTCTTTTACATGGAAGAAAATATTCTCTTTGTATACTTGTTTAATTAACAGTAGTTATAGGTAATAGATCCATTGAAGGTTTAGATTGTGGCTCAGACAAAAAAGATTAGTCGTTGAGTTCATAATTTTTTGTGTTTAAACCAAATGGTATAAACAAACTCATAAATCCCTTGTCATAGAGCTTACATGGGCAATTTCATCTAGTTTTTTATTAATATTGATGAATCTCAAGGCCCAGACTGGGATACTGTGCTGTAATGGGTGTCACTTTGTAGTGTGTAGTACAGTGTAATTATCTATAATTTTCTTCTGATATAATAGGGATTTGGAAATTGGGGGG